>CANTUR010000082.1:600000-1021094 GCA_947683625.1 Mallotus nudiflorus | reverse complement strand
AACTATGATATCTTGAACTTGTCAGATAGCTTATCCTCCTCAAACTACATCACATCATCAAAGTTAAATGAGTATCCAATGCCCTATCCTCTCATCAACTCCTTCATTTTGGACATCTTCTAAGTAAGTGCTTTCATTTGCTTAGATTTCAGCTCTTAAACTTGCTCAAATGATTCTCTTTTTGCCTTTTCAACCATGTAACTCTCAACATTCTCCAACTTCATTTCCACAGTGGGTATGTTCCTAGCAGCATTGTCATTATTAATGGGGGGTGTACCCATAACTAGTGGATTGGCCACAACGGGAGGTGTAGCAGCAGGTGGTGGCATCAACCCAACCAGAGCTTATCTTAATTCATCTTATATCATCGCTCTCAATTCATCCATCAATGCTCCTTTGACATCCTCTAGAGTCCAGTTTCCTCCCTCTTGTTATTCCATTTCTTCGACTTATTTAGGTTGTGCAACTTCTAGGTAGAGTGGATTGGTGGGACTTTGTTTTAGTCTGATAAGGATCTCTTTTACAATTGATTGTGGGCTCAAATAAGTTCTCACTAGTCTGCCACCTTTTCGACTCTAAACACAAGAAGACTTGAATGAATCTATGATGGTTGAACGATAAATTGTTAGTATGAGGCATGTATGCATGATGCATGTGTTATGCAATAAGTAACAAGTAACAATCAAGTCCAGTATATACATCCTTCTAACCTTATTACTCCTACACACGTATTCAATGGTGTGTCTCTTTTCCTAAGATTTTTTATCTTGGCCTAGGTATCAACAGGGGATATCAAGAACCAATGCAAATGTCAAATCTCTCAAAGCAGTAAAGTGTAGACACAGTATTTTTAGGTATAAAAGCATAGCCTAATCTTTATTAGTCCTGATGGGCTTCTAAAGTATGGGCTTGAGCCTTTATAGATAAAAATACCTCATGGCAATATTCACAAGCAATTTGGGTAACCCTAGGGGAAGTTACTGTAATATCCCGTGTTTTTAAAATATTTTTACACTGTACCGGGATATGCAGTGTTAATAATTTCTGTATATTATATGATATTTTTATGAGTTGTTATGTATTTAAAACCTATTTTAATTACTGTGTCTTATTTACAGTACTTTACGTAAAATTTTCCCGGGACTTGCATTTTCAGGGAAAATTTCACGTAAATAATTTATTATTAATTAATTTAAATATATTTTCGGACTTGCATGAACTCATACGTATTTTTAAATTACTAAACATCGTGTATGTGTGTAAATATTTATTTAATTAGGGTTTAGTATTACCCTAATATTTTATTATTTATTTATTAATTTATTGTTATTTAATTATTTTATTTATTATTAAATTATTAAAATATTAAGTGTGTGGATGTAAATTTTTCTAAATATTTTATTAAAATTATTTTTTTTATTATTATTTATTTTTCTTTTTTTTTCTTTTTTTTTTTTTTTCTTCTTCTTCTTCTTCCTTCTCCCGTGCGCCCGACCACCCCTCACCATCGTCTGTCACGCCGATCACCTACCGCCGGTGTGCCTCCCGACTTTCCACCGTCATTCCCAGCCGTCCCCCGCCGCCAGCAGCTTCCTTCCCCGGCGCCGGTGAGCTAGTTTTCCATTTTTGGCCGAAATCTTCTCCTCGCCGTTTCTTCCGATTTCGGCCATCATTTTCGACACCGCTGGTCTCTTTCTTCTCCTTGAGCTCCGGTGAGTGTGATTCTAGCTTTGGTTTGAGCTAAAATGGTCTAGATTTGCTTAGTTTTGAATTTTTCCAATTCAGCCATATTAGGGTTTTTGATTTTTTTGAGCTTCGAATTGATTGATTCATGGAAACTCCCTTTACAAATGTTGATCCTAGTAGCTTAATCTACATGTATGAATTTTTGTGGAATTTTTGGAGATTTTTTGGATTTTTGGGTATTTTTGAATATTTTAATATTATTTTCTAATTTTCGGAAATTAATTATTTAAATTATGAAATTGGGGTTTATGGTTAAATTAGGTGTTGAAATGAATTATAGGAATTTATTTGGAATTTTTATGAATTTCTAAGTATTTATTTTGAATTATTGAATTTTATGGAATTTTGGGAATTAGGGTTAATTATGTTTTTAATTGAATTTAATTGGTTAATTGAGTTTAATTATTGATATTATTGATAAATATGTTGATAAAATAAATTTTGGATAATTGTATAATTTTTGGTGAATTTTTGAAGTAATTTAAGTATATTTATATATATAAGGGCATTTTGGTAATTTTACCCTAAATTGGCTAAAAATGTAATTTAAGTGGTTTTAATAGTTATTTAAAGTATAAAAATGATTTCTACAAATTATTTAGTATTTTTAACTAATTAAAACTATTTTTCGTGAATTATTTTCAATTATATATATAATATACGGTTTTACTAATAAAATGAGTTTTTATCGGTTTTTATAGTGTTTTAAGGTTAATTATGTAATTTCTACCTATAAAATGTATTTCTATGAGATGAGGGTATTTTTGGTATTATCAGAATTGTTCTGTGTTTGTGAACCCCGGTCGGTAGATTGTAGTCTGGAGTCCGACCGAGGGGTTGTGGTTGAGTGTTGAGCTCGTTTTTTGAAGTGTGTTTCTTTGCAGGGTTGGCTCTACTCTTTTGAGTAGAGAGATGTCCGTTTTACAGGGGAGGTTCTGCCGGATTTTTGGTAGAATTCTCATAAAACGTGATATCCAATCGAACCCTAATTTCTGATTCTGTGTTTAATACTCTAGATCGAATTCTAGGATTTCTATTAGGCTTATTCTAATGTCGGTTATTTATTGCTTGTTTAGTTGCGCCGAGACCGAGGGCTAGTGGACCAGGCCCGTCGGACCCGTCTCGTGGAGCGCACTAGGTGAGTTACTATACTATATATATATGCCTTAGAATGCATGATTTTAGAAATACACGTTTTATTTTGATTAAATTTCATAAATAACAGGATTTGTATTTAAGTATATTTTTGGTTTATTTTTGGTATATATTAAATTATATACATGTTTTGTTAATAAATTATATTTAAAATGTTTTCAAATATATTTCTAGCTTAAATTATAATTGATGGGATTTATTTGACGTATATATACTCAAGATATACCTGGTTTACTTTTGGTATATTTCTAGTATATATATGGTTTATGTTGATAGTTTATTGAACTTCATGCATCATTTATTTTTCTGAATGAATATTTTATATTATTAATGATGAAGGATATCAATAGAACGTGCTACCTAGTGGGCAGCACTAGGACCGAGTACGTACCGGTATGCCTATAGTATTTAGGCTATACTACTAATCATTTGCGGATATTGATTGATTATGATTATTGATATGTGTGAGATATGGTTTGGGTGTGATTGCTGAAGCTCGGTTGACCAAGTGTCTCGGGGCTAATCACACTGGCAGTCAAATTGCTGGAGCTCGGTTGACTTAGTGTCTCGGGGCCAGTCTACTGTCTAAATGGATTAAGTGGATATCTTTGGATTAAGTGAGCCTGTGTGGCTAGAGTGTTTTCTAACACTGTTTTCGAGGTTGCGATATTCTAGGGTTCTATGTGATCCTTCATAAAAGATGAATTTCAATAAAAACATATAAAATGAATTTTCCTGCATCTGTGTGAATTTGCATGTATATATACATATTATATATATATTGTTGATTGTATGCGTTGTCACTTAGTGTGTATGTATATATATTATAGTAATTCACTCAGTGAGGTCTGACTCCCCTCCGTTGACTATTTTTCAGGAGAGTCAACATCTTCAGACCTCAGTAGCAGGTCGATACGCCGGATTTCTTCCGCCCCGGCTTCTTTGTGTAAATTATTTACTTGAGTCTTATTTTTATAATCTAGATACTGCAGTAGTTGTAAATTAATTATGGGATTTTATGTATTTTATTTAAAGAGATGTTGCATTGTATTTGAAACTGGATTTGTATTAAAAGATTTATATATATATGAGTTGAGATTTGATTTAAATCCAGTTGGTGAAATGATATTGTGATATTCATGATTTTCATTTCCGTTGCATTTGATATTGTTATTATTATTATTGCATGTTTTATTTTATTTTTAGGCTTGCTACGGGTTCCGGATTCGAAAGAATTCTCATTCCCTAGCGCCGGTCATGGCCCCTATTTTGGGTCGTGACAGTTACTAAGCCACTACATGAGCTGAGTATAGTGGAAAAGTTAAGGTTCCCTTAGCAAGATGCCTTCCTTTAAGACTTGAGTCACAGGCCAAGGTCAGACGGGCCCGACATCCTTTGCAAACTCGAGAGAAGACTACCCCTCTTTAGGACTTAGGTTATAAACTTTGGTCATATGAGCCCGGTAATCTCTCTTGAACCGAGTTAAGGCTAAGAGTAATGGTTAGCCAATTTACAATTCTATGAAGCTAGTGGAATCATGGAAGCATAAACCAACGCCTCAGTTAATAAGGACATGCAGAATGAATGTAAAAATAAAATAATAATTAATAAAATAATTCTAAAGAACACAAGTAGAATCAGTATCTCTTATCCCCAGTGGAGTTGCCACTATAGACAGTGGGGTTTAGCCCGCGCTCAAGATCTTAGCAACTGCAACACTAATTGAGCTCAGGGCTTTAAAGAACACACTAACCACTATCACAAAGACATGACATGGAGATGAGGAGGGTAATAACTGAGACAAATCAAAAAATTGTGGTACTAAATTTCCTAAAAGAAAGCCAGCACCACAATTAGCAGATTCTGGGTATGAAATACTAACTTATTTTAATCTCATGTTCTTTTAGAATTACTTTATAAATTACTATCTTAATCTTTATTTACATGTAATTTCATATAAACCCTTGTTAAAACAATTAACTCCAGGCAAACTAGTCATGAAATATACAAGTAAACAATGCATTCATTTAAATCACAATCCCTATATTAGTCTAATCTACATTGATTTTAATTAAATGAGTTAAATCTACATATTTTAATTTATAAGTGAGCGTAAAGACTAATGGACCTAATTCTTATTTAATTTTAATTAAGTGAATCTAAGTCTATTTATTTTAATTTTAATAGTGGGACTAAATCTACAAATTACAAAGTATTTAAATTAATAGGTTTAATTCTACATGTTTTAATTCTAAAGTGATCTTAAGTCTACAAATTATGGAAAAGGTTTAAATTAAATGGGGTAAGTCTAAATTAATTAAATTAAGTGGGCCTATGTTTAATTTAACTAAATGAGCCTAAGTTATCTTTACCCTAATTTCTAATTAATTATGGGTCTAAAATACATTTTAATTAATTAAACCTAAAAAATCTAAATTTATTTAAATGAGTTAAAGTCTAATGTGGGCTTAGGGCCCAAAACACATAAAAAAAAAGGAATAAATAAGCCCTAAACAATAAGAAATATCACAACAAACATATAAAAGATCAAACAATTAATTTAATTTATTCTAAAAACCCTAATTTAATTAAAGTGATTCTAAACAAATAAAATAAAATAGTCAACAAGCATCCTTAATTTTATCCACTTAAATTTAATTTAATTTTAATTAAACAACCTAATGATTTCTATAGCCATTAATTTTAATGAATTATCTAATTAAAACCCTAATTTCTCTAACCAATTAATTAAAATAAAATACACAAGCACACACACCAAATTTCATTATTCCCACTACTAGGGCTATTACAAAGAACTATTGAAAATAATAGGAAAAGAAAATTAATACAACCCAAAAATAATAAATAAAATAATAAAATAATGATAAACAAACTAAATAAATAAATAACCCTAGAAATTATATTTTGCTACAAGGTTTTATCCATGGCATTCTATGGACCTTCATGGATTTTATTCTTTGATGTAAACTCATTAAGTGATCCTCTCTATTATCACCAACAAAAAAATAAACAATGGTTAGTGAATAAACAAAATAACAATAAAAATTAAGTAAAACTAAAATTCAATAGGAACAAAAATAATAAAATTAAAAAATTAAAAAAAATAGAAAAGGAGAATATGATTATAGATGCATTGTGGTTGGCTCCTCAGACTAAGATCAATCATTGTTATTTTTAGTAGGCCTTCAAGAAACTTGTTATTCTTTTCTCTAAGATATCTTGCTCTTTGCTTTAAAAATATTAATAAATCACAAAGATAAAGGTCTCTTGGAAAGAGAGAGATCCAAAAGTCAGATCTTGGTAAAAAAAAGAGAGGTCAAAATCACCAGAGAGGTCCCCTTTCCAAGAGGCTAAGCTCTCATTTTATAGGAAAAATAAAAAAAAACCCTAGGTCTTATAAGTATAAAGAATTCTAATTTTAAAAGGACTTTATTTCTTGAAAATTTAGATAAATTCTAAAGTAAATTTAAGAAAAATTTGGCCAATCAAAATTTAGTAAAAATATTTTTATTTTTTGTAAAAATAAAATAAAAACGAACGGAAAAGGTATAATTTCGATCGAAATTATATAATTCCAATCGACAGAATTACAGAATTATGATCAGAATTCTATAATTCTGATTTTTTAAACTTTTAATTACAAAAACACTCCTGAAAGAATTTAAAATTTTCAATTAGGTCTTAAAAATTATTGTAATTAAGTACTTAAAAAATCATTAAACTCTTTTTTAAAAATGCATTCAGTCTTTTGAGGTTTCAAACTTCAAGTGTTTAAGACCTATTTATAACATTTTCATCATTGAAGTCCTTTGTTGCATTCATATTTTATTATCCCGAAATTGAGTGTTTACAATCTTCATTCAGATTAAACCTTCCTTCATTATCTGTGTTCTTTGCAACCCTATAGTCCAAATAATTTTGTTCTAAACTAAATGTTGGCACATAAACATCATGTTCTGCATAAATATGCATATGCTTACCTCCAACGTTTCTAATTTAGTCCACCATTTTCATAATGTTGCTATCATCTTGTAATAAATACAGCCCACAGTCCAATGATTTCCCTGGTTGAAGAGCATAAACTTTCTTCACATTCGGATATCCAAGATAGATGTTGTACTTTTTCATAATATGAGGATAACTCAAAAAATCTATATCAAAATTCTCAACCATATCTTATTCCCCTCCCGCATATAACAATTTTGTCTTTAATTCCCATCTTCCCCTATAGTGAAATACCATATCTATTGTCTGATACTGCATGACATTAATATTAAAAAAATTTATTATAAACTAATATTATACTAATGCTAGTTAACAGTATCAAATAAACACCCTATAAAATACTACTGCTATTTAATAATTTATTAATATTGACATATTAAATAAATAAAAAAAAACTCAAATCCCTAAATCAATTAATTTATTAGTTTGAATAAAAGCCCTATCCCCTTTTCTCAAAAACCCTAACTTTTCATTTTTTTAATTACAAACACTAATCACTGTCATTATACCTTTAATCTTTTGTCCAATAGATATTTTATTAGTTTAATCATAAAACGGTCCATATTTATGTTATACCCACCAATAATCTCCAACCGAATTAGGAAATAAATAAAAACGTCATACCTTTATGAATGGAGCCAAGTATAGCGATAAATGAACAATGGTTTTTTTATGGTTTCATAAACATTGTTAGGTTGGTATGGTTAAATATGACACTGACATTCAACTCCTGTATAACAATGAAGAAGATGATATATTGGTGCTACTCATAGGTCAAAGACACTTTTTGGGAAGGGTTTTTCACTTTGGAAGCTTTTTAGGGAAAATGATGAGGCTGAGGCAAGGCTGGGATAAGGGTTTTTAGAGAGAAGATGAGTCATGGGTTAATGGTGGGCCCCACACGATCCAGTTCAGATAGTTTTAAATGTCAGTTTGGGCTTTCGTTAGACTGAGGTCCAAGTTGAGACAAAATTGGACACTAAAATTTCATATAGGAACAAAAAAAAATTTAGGTCCAATCCAGACTTTGGCTCAAAGTATAAAGGTCAATTTGAACCTTTGGTCCCATTTCCATATGATATGGAATTTGGGACATCAATCTATAATAATATGTCATATTATATAATAATAGAGTACGGGAAGCTGAACAAATTTATCATTGCACTCACATGTTCCTCTAGTCATTCTCTCCCTTTTTTTTTCCCTGGCCTGACAGTTTATGTGTTTCTTGTACTTCAGACATGGGGTCTTCTTATCCTTCATTTTACAAATCCTGCTTTTTCATTTATATATATATCTTGCTCATAACCATTTTTTTAATTTTATATTGAAAATCGATATTAATAATTAATAATAATAATTAAATGATAAAATTTTGTTGCATTACATTTAAGAAAAATAATGAATTTATAGTATGGGGTTGCAATTTTTTTTTTTTTTGGGTCAATTATGGGGTTGCAACTTACCATATAGTAATTAAAATCACTTTATTAATTTAAACGCCGCACGTTTTTTAAGGCCCACTGAATAAAGAGACGCCCTTAATGCCTATTAGAGTCGCCAGTTCTTATGGTACCAAACCTGTTACCCTATGTCCGCACATCGCCTAATCCATTTTTTGCATATTTTAATAAGCTTTAATAGTGTATTTAGTTCCCTTCAACAACAAAAAAAAAGTGTATTTAGTATATTCTTAAAAAAAATGTTTTTAGTGTAAATAAATTTTATTTTTAATTTTAAATAATATGTATTTGATTTAAATGAATATACAGTAGAATTTATTTACAATTTACAATTTTTAAATTTGTGTAATTTATTATAACTATATCAAATCTTAATAAAATAGTTTAGATTTTTAAATGAATTTCATAATTTTAAATCTATCTTTTTAAAAAAAAAAACTAAAATATCTCTTATTATTTTTGTTTTCAAATATATCTTTTTATTTAAAAATATTTTTTTTGACTAAAATTAAAAATTAATTTAAATTCTAAATTTATACGAAACACAATATAATAAAATATAAAATTTAGGGAGATTTTTATCTACACTGAATGTATATATATACCCAATAATATGATTTAAAACAAAAAATACATGTCTTAATTTTATGAATTAAGTTTATAATATTTGGATGGTATATCTTAAATCCTACCATTTGGTGCAATACACCTACTGTAGGTAAGATTTTTCTTAAAATTTATTTGAAATGAATTTCATGAACTCTTTATTTGAACCAAACAAATTTCGTTAATAAAAATTTTATTTGAAATTCATTTGGGAATAATTTTTTTTTTTATTTTATGAAATTGAATCAAATATAATGTACAAAATTAGAATACAAAAATTGAGCAATTTAATAGTAGGAATAAATGCATAAATGATATTTGAACTTTTTCACGTTTTCTATTTTAGTGTTCAAATAATTTTTTTTATAATTAGATGTTTGAACCTATAAAAAAATTTTAAAATAGTGTTTCTAATAGGTTTTACAAGTTAAAATGCTTATATGTCTTATTTTAAATAGCAAATTAATATAAAATAACCTTATTTTTTGTAATAACCCTGATTTTTTTTAAAAATTTATTTTATTAAATAATGACATATGCAGTGTTAATAAAATTTAAAAGTTATATTTAATTATTTTATGTTTCATTCAATTTTCTGCATAAATTCATTAATTTGGAATTTATTATTTTGGACATTAAATTCTATTGTGTATATTTATTGTTTTTGAATACTAATATTTTGATAACGTTAATTTAGAGCATGGTTAGTCTAATATTATTTTTAAGTACTAATATTATTATTATTATTATTATTATTATTATTATATCCTTTATGTAAATGTTATATTTTAAGTGATAATGTATATGTGTGTTTATATATACATGTGTGTGTGGGTGAGATATTTATGTATTGTATAGTAGCGAATTATTATAATATTAGTGTTATTTTGAAGAGAATTATTTTAATAACATTGTTTTAAGTATTAGTATTATTTTATTAAATGGCATAATTTTGACGATTATATTTTTTAAGTATTTCATTATTTATTTTATTAGAATTATCTTTGGTATTATTTGTGTTAATATTATTTATTGTTAAATGTCATTTTATGTGTGTATATATATATATCAAAATATATTTATGTGTTTATTATATTCATGTGTGTGAATATATATATATATATACACACACAAACGGTGAGAGAAATGAATGTGCAGTATTTTTTTTTTCTTCTCCTTTCCCTGCAAACCCGACTCCTTCTTTGTCACTGTGCTCCACCTTCTTCTTCATGAATCTTCAGCCTCTACTAGCGCCACCCGAACCCTCCTCAAGCCGCCATCTTCTTCCCTACCTTCTCCTTCTTCTTCTCACCAGCAGGCAACGCAGAGGCAGCAGCATGGAGCAGGGAACTTCTGGTGACTTTTAGACAACGGAGCTCGGTTTCTTTGGCTCAATCAACTCCTTGAGTTGAGGGGAGGTTGATTTTGAGCTTGATCAGTGCTCAAAGCTAGGTATTTGTGAGTTTTAATTAATTTCTAGTTTATGTCAAATTTCTTTTCTAATTTTTTTTTTAGCTTGAGTTTAATGGTTTTTTTTTTATAATTTCCTTTAGAAATAATGAATTATATAGCTTGAGCTTCATTAATTTATTTTTGTTATAATTTTTGGAAATTATTTTAATTTTGGTGAATTTTTTATTATTTTATTACTAAATAATTAATTTTTGTTAATTAATTAATTAAATTATGAATTTTTTTAAATTATTGTTATTATATATTGTTATGAGTTTTGGTGTTGAGAAATTAAATTTTGAGAATATTTTGTAATTTTTTTGAAAGATATTTATAGTTTATGTAAGTTTGGATATTTAGTTAAATGTGTATTTTGATTAAAAATTAGAGTTAATTGTGTATTTTGGTTAATATTAGAATATTATTTGTTGAGAGAATAATTTTTATGAATGTATATAATTTTTATGGAATTTTATGTAAATTATGTGTATTTTGAATTATTAAGTTAAATAGGTAATTTTGAGGAAATTATTGGTTAAATATGTGTTTGGATTGATATTAGTGTATTATATGATGATTAAATAATTTTAATGAGTTTCTATATTTTTTGAGAAAATCATTTAGTATATTTAAGTATATTGAATATTTGATATTATAGGGGTAAATGTGTAATTTGTGTTAATTATAGTTAAATATTATAATTTAGTTGATTTTATAATTATTTAAGGTAATAAAATGATTTTTTTACAAATTAATTACTATTTTAACTAATTAATATTGTTTTTATTATTTTTTGGAAAAATGTTTTCAAATAAATATATTATATATACTATTTTGGAAATAAATTGGGTTTAAAACTAATTTTATTATATGAGTAAACTATTTATGCAATTAAATGTGAATTTTGTTATGTTATGTTGAATAATTGCAAAATTTAATTTTATTTGTATTATATAATGTTTGAAATTCTATTAGTTAATTGTGATAATTTTAGAATATTATGTGAATAATAAGTGTATTTATTATTTCGGGGCTAAATGTGTATTTTATTATTCTTGTGATATTAAATTGTAATTTTAAATATTATTTACAATTTATGTTCATTTAATTGTAAAATGGGAATTTTGTTCAATTTATAAATTTTTATTATCAAATATTGATTAAATTAAACTTTTACGTTTTGATTGGAAAATAAAGGTTTTTAAATATTTTTATTGGGTTTTTGATGATTTTTATCATTTTACTATTTAATATTCTTGCTTTGTAAATTGTGAACCTCGGTTGGGAATTTGTGGAGGTATTATGCCTTGAGACTTTGGAAGTGTGTTTTCTGTGTAGGATCGGCCCTACTTTTGTAGGGAGATGTTTGTTTTATAGAGGAGACTCTGTCGAAATTTTGATAGATTTCTCGTAAAACATGACAATCGGTCCGAATCTAGTTTTGAATTTTTGATCGAGCCTTTCCATAGTAATTCTAGAAGCATAGAGTTAGAATTACTCTGATGGTTGTTATTTTATCTTTCTAGCTGCGCCGAGCCAAGGCCTATCGGACCAGGCCGGCCAAGTTTGTTTCGTGGAGCGCTAATCTGTGAGTTATTATACTATATATATATGCATTTCATATAGAATGCATGACTTAGGATTTCTTTTCATTTTCATTGTATGTGTCACGACCCAAAACAGGGGCCATGACCGGCGCTAGGGAACAGGAATTCTTTCGAATCCGGAACCCGTAGCAAGCCTAAAAATAAAATAAATCATGCAATAACAATAATCATATAATAAATGCAGCGGAAATAAAAATCATAATATCATAATGTTATTCACATCAACTGGATTTAAATCAAATTTCATCCCATAGATATATAATCCCTTTAATACAAATCCAGTTTCAATCTAATACATCTCTTTAAAATAAAATACATGAAATCCAATACTTTAATTCACAACTACTACAGTGTCTAGATAAAATAAATAAGACTCAAGTAGATAATTTACATAAAGAAGCCAGGGCGGAAGAAATCCGGCGTATTGACCTGCTACTGAGGTCTTAAGAAGTTGACTCTCCTGAAAAATAGTCAACGGAGGGGAGTCAGACCTCACTGAGTGAATTACTATAATATATATACATACATACTAAGTGATAATGCATACAGTCAACAGTATATATATAATATGTATATATACAGGCAATTACACACAGATGCAATAAAATCATTTTATATATTTTCATAAAAAAAATCATCTTTTATGAAGGATCACATAGAACCCTAGAATATCGCAACCTCAGAAAATAGTGTTAAACAACACTCTGGCCATACAGGCTCACTTATTCCAAATATATCCACTTAATCCATTTAGACAGTAGACTGGCCCCGAGACACTAAGTCAACCGAGCTCCAGCAGTCTGACTGCCAGTGTGATTGGCCCCGAGACACTTAGTCAATCGAGCTCCAGCAATCACACCCAAACCACATCTCACATATCAAATAATCATATCAAATCAATATCCATAAATAGTTAGTAATATAGCCTATAGCTATAGGCGTACCGGTACGTACTCGGTCCTAGTGCTGCCCACTAGGTAGCACGTTCTATTGATATCCTTCATCATTAAATATAAAACATTCATTCACAAAAATAAATGATGCATGAATGTAAATGAAATAACAATATAATCCATATATATACCGGAAATATACCAAAAGTAAACCAGGTATATTTCGAGTATATATACGTCAAATGAATCCCATCAAATTATAACTTAAGCTGGAAATATATTTAAAAACATTTTAAATATATTTTATTCACAAAATATGCATATAATTTATTATATACCAAAAATATACTTAATGTAAACTTAAGAAATAATCAAATTATTTATGCATATTTATTCAATATAAAATATGTATTTCTAAATCATGCATCCTAAGTATATATATATAGTATAGTAACTCACCTAATGCGTTCCACGAGACGGGTCCGACGGGCCTGGTCCACTAGCCCTCGGTCTCGACGCAACTAAACAAGCAATAAATAATCGACATCAGAATAAACCTAATAGAAATCCTAGAATTCAATCTAGAGCATTTAAATACGAAAACAGAATTAGGGTTCGACTGGACATCACGTTTTACGAGAATTCTACCGAAAATCCGGCAGAACCTCCCCTGTAAAATGGACATCTCTCTACTCAAAAGAGTAGAGCCGACCCTGCAAAGAAATACACTTCAAAAAATAGGCTCAACACAATCAAAATCCCATGGTCGGACTCCAAACTACAGTCCACCGACCGGGGTCCACAAATACAGAACATATTCCAGATATACCAAAAATATCCTTAAAATCTAGAAATACATCTCATAGGTAGAAATTACATAATTAACCTTGAAACACTGTAAAAACCGATTAAAACTCATTTTATTAGAAAAATCGTATATTATATATATAATTGAAAATAATTCACGAAAAATAGTTTTAATTAGTTAAAAATACTAAATAATTTATAGAAATCATTTTTATACCTTAAATAACTAATAAAACCAATTAAATTACATTTTTAGACAATTTAGGGTAAAATTACCAAAATACCCCTATATATATAAATATACTTAAATTGCTTCAAAAATTCACCAAAAATCATACAATTATCCAAAATTAATTTTCTCAACATATTTATCAATAATATCAATAATTAAACTCAATTAACCAATTAAATTCAAATAAAAACACATTTAACCTAATTTCTCAAAATCACATAAACTTCAATAATTCAAAATAAATACTTAGAAATTCATAAAAATTCCAAATAAATTCCTATAATTCATTTCAACACCTAATTTAACCATAAACTCCAATTTCATAATTTAAATAATTAATTTCCGAAAATTAGAAAATAATATTAAAATATTCAAAAATACCCAAAAATCCAAAAAATCTCCAAAAATTCTACAAAAATTCATACACGTATATTGAGCTACTAGGAACAACATTTGTGAAGGGAGTTTTCATGAATCAATCAATTCGAAGCTCAAAAAAATCAAAAACCCTAATAGGTCGAAATTAACAAAATCGAAACCTAGGCAATTCTAGACCATTTAAGCTCAAACCAAAGCTAGAATCACACTCACCGGAGCTCAAGGAGAAGAAAGAGACCGGCGGTGTCGAAAACGGTGGCCGAAATCGACATGATCGACGGTGGATCGATTTTCGGCTTCTCTGACCAAAATCGACTTCCAGGCGCCGGAAACGGCTACCTCAGGCGCCGAAAATGGTTGGGGAAGACGGTGGCACACCGGACAGCACACCCACGGTGAAGAAACGGCGTGACAGGCGTCCGGACGGCGAGGAGAAGGTGATCGGGGAAGGAGTAGTCGGGGGCAAATGTGTAATTTACCAATTCTTTTGTAATTTGACAAATTTTAATGTATATATGTATATATATATACTTTACACTATATAATAAAATAATATTAAATTACACACATCAAATATACACCACACACATAAAATTTAATATTTTAATAATTTATACTAAATAAAATTAATTAAATAACAATAAAACAAATAAATAATTAATAAAATATTAAGGTAATAATAAACCCTAATTAAATAAATATACACACACAGACTTTATTTAATAATTTAAAAATACACATGAGTTCATGCAAGTCTGTAAATACATTTAAAATAATTAATAATACATTGTTTACGTGAAAATTTCCTCGAAAATGCAAGTCCCGGGAAAATTTTACGTAAAACACTTAAAATAATACACAGTAATTAAAATAGAGTTTAAATACATATCAACTCGTAAAAATATCATATAACATATAGAAATTATTAACACTGCATATCCCGGTACAGTGTAAATAAATTTTAAAAACACGGGATATTACAGTCTTCCCCCCTTACAAGAATTCGTCCCCGAATTCCAGAAAACAAGATCAAGAAGGAAAGAGATACGGGTAAGAAGCTCGCATCTCAGCTTCAGTCTCCCACGTATGCTCTTTAACTCTGTCGCTACGCCACAGAACCTTGACCATCGGAATCTGCTTCGATCGCAACTGTCGAACTTGAAAATCAACGATCGCCACAGGTTCTTCCACAAACGTCAAATCTTCACTCACTTCCACACTGTCAGGCTGCAACACGTGTAAAGGATCTGAGATATACTTCCTCAACATCGAGATATGAAATACTGGATGCACCTGTGACATACTCGGAGGCAAATACAACCGATATGCAACAGTGCCAGCTCTCTCCAGAATCTCAAACGGTCCAATGTATCTCGATGCTAACTTACCCTTCCTGCCAAATCTCATCACACCTTTCATCGGAGATACTTTCAGAAAAATGAAATCTCCAACCTGAAACTCCACATCTCTGCGCCTAGGATCCGCGTAACTCTTATGTCTACTAACTGCGGTCTCTAATCTGCGCTTGATCACGGCGACTTTCTCTACAGCATCCTGAACCATCTCTGGTCCAGTCAAAGCTCTCTCACCAATCTCATCCCAACTTAACGGGGATCTACACTTCCTTCCATACAACGCCTCATATGGTGCCATACCAATACTGCTATGGTAGTTGTTATTATATGCAAACTCAACGAGTGACAAATGATCATCCCAGCTACCTCCCAAATCCAAGACACACATCCTCAACATATCTTCCAGTGTCTGGATCGTCCTCTCAGACTGACCATCTGTCTGAGGATGAAAAGCAGTACTGAAATCCAACCTAGTGCCCATCGCTTCCTGCAACTTCTGCCAAAAACGAGAAGTAAACACTGAACCTCTATCTGACACAATGGACACAAGTACTCCATGAAGGCACACAATATGCTTCACATACAACTTCGCCAATCTAGCAACTGAATATGTGGCTTTCACAGGCAAGAAATGTGCAGACTTCATCAACCTGTCAACAATCACCCAGATGGAATCGTATCCATCCTTCGAACGAGGTAAACCGACCACAAAATCCATAGCTATCCTTTCCCACTTCCACTCGGGAATAGGAAGAGGCTGAAGCTTCCCAGAAGGCTTCTGATGTTTGGCTTTCACTTGCTGACACGTCAAGCACTTAGCAACATAATCAGCGACATCCTTCTTCAATCCATCCCACCAGTATAGATCTCTGATACTGTGGTACATCTTAGTAACACCTGGATGAACGCTGTAGGCTGTAGAATGTGCTTCCTCTAAAATCTCCTCTCTCAAGTCATCCACATCTGGAACACACAATCTACCACTGATCCACAACACACCATCATCATCGAGTGTGAAATCAGTGAACTTCCCTACTTTGACATTCTCTGCAAGCTCTTCAAGAATAGGATCTCGGCTCTGAGCTGCTTTAATCCTATCCCTCAGTACAGATCGTACTTTAAACTGAGCTAACAGTCCACCTGATCTACTAATCTTCATCATCAGACCTTGATCCACCAACAGATGCAATTCCTGGATCAATGGTCTTCTCTCAACACTGATGTGAGCAAGACTACCTGAGGACTTCCTACTCAAGGCATCTGCTACCACATTAGCTTTACCCGGATGGTAAAGAATCTCGCAATCATAATCCTTCAACAGTTCCAATCATCTTCTCTGCCTCAAATTCAAATCTCGCTGCTAAAAAATGTACTTAAGGCTCTTGTGATCAGTAAATATCTCATAAGTCACCCCGTACAAATAATGTCTCCAAATCTTCAAAGCAAAGATCACTGCAGCCATCTCAAGGTCATGTGTAGGATAGTTCTGCTCATACTTCTTCAACTGCCTCGAAGCATAGGCTATCACCCTTCCATTCTGCATTAACACACAACCAATACCAATTCTAGAGGCATCACAGTAAACTGTGAACTTATCCATACTATTAGGCAAAGCTAATACTGGTGCTGTGGTCAACTTCTCCTTCAATAACTGAAAACTATTCTCACAAGCTTCTGACCACTCGAATCTAACATTCTTTTGAGTCAAGCGAGTCATAGGGGCTGCTATCCTGGAAAAATCCTGCACAAACCGCCTATAATACCCGGCTAAACCCAGAAAACTCCGAATCTCCGTAACAGAAGTAGGTCTAGGCCATTCAGATACTGCCTCAACCTTCTGTGGATCAACCTGAATACCTTCTTTAGACACTACGTGTCCAAGAAAAGAAACACTCTCCATCCAGAAATCACACTTCGAGAATTTAGCATAAAGCTGATGATCTCTCAGTGTCTGTAGTACAATCCTCAAGTGATATACGTGCTCTTCCATACTCCTCGAATATACTAGTATATCATCAATGAAGACTACTACAAACTGATCCACATACGGTCTGAATACCCTATTCATCAGGTCCATAAAAGCTGCTGGTGCATTAGTCAAACCAAAAGACATTACCAGAAACTCATAATGGCCATATCGAGTGCGGAATGCTGTCTTAGGGACATCGACCCCACTAATCCACAACTGATGATAACCCGACCTTAAGTCAACCTTAGAAAAGAACTGTGCACCCTATAGCTGATCAAACAAATCATCTATCCTCGGGAGAGGATACTTGTTCTTCACTGTCACCTTATTCAACTCTCTGTAGTCAATGCACAGTCTCAGGGTACCATCCTTCTTCTTCACAAACAAGACTGGTGCACCCCAAGGAGAAACACTAGGTCTGATAAAACCCTTATCCAACAACTCTTGCAACTGCTCCTTCAACTCTCTCAACTCTACAGGAGCCATACGATAAGGTGGCATAGATATAGGAGTAGTACTTGGAACCACATCTATACAGAACTCAATCTCTCTGTGAGGTGGTAAACCTGGCAACTCCTCGGGAAAAACATCAGGAAACTCACAAGCAACAGGAACATCTGTGAGTGACAACTTCTCCACTGACGTATCCCTGACCAATGCCAAAAACCCCTGACAACCTTTCTTCAACCACTTCCAAGCCGTAATAGCAGAAATAAGATTCTGAGGTGCTGAACTCCTATCACCAACAAACTTAAACTCTACTTCATCAGGAATTCTAAAAGTCACCTCCTTATTCCTGCAATCTACCACGACATAGTGCTGAGATAACCAATCCATTCCCAAAATAACATCAAACTCCATCACATCCAACAAAATCAAATCATTGGGTAATTCTCTATCTCCCACGAGAACTGGACAACCAGAAAGAACAATATCGGCGTCCAAAGAATCGCTCAGAGGAGTGGCAATAGACAAAGGAAAAGCCATCCTTGAAGCTTGCCAACAAGATTTAGAAGCAAAAATGGGAGAAACAAACGAATGCGTGGCACCCGGATCAAACAAAACCCAAGCATCCAGGTAACAAACAGAAACAATACCTGCCACGACTGCATTAGATGCCTGAGCATCCTGCTGAGTAAGATGAAAGACTCTGGCCTGACCTCGACCTCTCTGCTGACTGGTAGAAGCCTGACCAACACCTCTGGCAGCTCCTCTAGTACCTCTACCATGACTCTGCTATGGAACAAACTGAGTGGAACTCTGATGCTGGGCTGGTGGTAACTGAAATGGCACGGGTGCTGCACTAGCAATCGACTGCTGTGGGAATCGCGGAATCTGCTGCTGCTGATACCCGGAATAAGGACACGATCTGGCAAAATGTCCTGTCTGCCCGCATCTGAAGCATGTCAGCGGTGTCAGATAACACGGTCCCTGATGGACTCTATCACAAGTCTGACAAACACTGGTCGCTGATTCAGAACTACGACCACTGCTGCTGCTCGAAGCACCTGACCTAAATCTGAACGATCTACGCTGACCTCCACGGCCATGTCTACTGCTCCGATGCACTCACTGCTGCTGTCTCTGACTCTGCTGAGTCGAACCTCACTGCTGACTACTTGAACCAATATGAAAACTCGAATATGGAGTAGCCTGCGATCCACTCGACTGAACTCCCAATTGGTAATAATCAGGCATCGCTCCCTGCCTAACTAACCTCAGCTCAATCTCCTTAGCTAACTCAATCACAGACTCCAAAGTAAGACCTGCTGTAGGCATACCAGCAAAAGCTGAACCCAAACCAGTAACGTAGGTAGTAACAGCGAAATACTGATCTCGCATCAGATCCTCAGCATATCTACCCAACCGAAGAAACTCTCGGGTATACTCCTCTACAGATCGATCTCCACGAGAAATACTAGTCAAACGAAGACGATAGCTCAAACGAAGAGGCTCTGGACAGAATCTCCTCATGAATCGCTCTCGAAACTGAGCCCATGTCATCGTCATCATATAAGGCTGGATCATCTGAATGAACCAATCTAAGGCTGGTCCCTCAACAGATAACTCAACGATCATGATCTGCTGGTACTCGGTATGAGCAGTCCGAGTCCTAGTCTCAATCGCATGTAGAAAGTCTAACGGATCAGAAGTACCATCAAAAGCAATCCTGCCAACTCGGGCATAGAACAAAGCTGCCTCAGGGTCAGACATACCCTGCTGATAGGCAGGCTGAACAGGCTGAACAACTGGAGGAACAGGAACATCAAACTCAGGCTCAACAGGCTCCTCGTCCTATAACTCTCTCTGCCTACGGCGACCTGCCGCTCCTCGAGGTCTACCTCTGCCACGACCTCTACGTCTAACTGGCTGCTCAGGAGGTAAAACCTCATCCTGAAAAGACTCATCATCCTCGGCCTCAACGACCGGTGGAGCGACACGCGCTCGCCTCCTCATTCTGAAAAGACAAACGGAAAGATTCAGACAAAATAGACAACGGAGGAATAACGCTGAAAACTACAGCAAGGAATACTCATCAAGACATACTCGAACCTAATACACTGCAGTAGTCCAACAGAAAAACACAACTTTAAAACTAGGGCCACAACTCACATAACTAAGCCCTGACACAGAACTCTGCTCTGATACCAACTTTGTCACGACCCAAAACAGGGGCCATGACCGGCGCTAGGGAACAGGAATTCTTTCGAATCCGGAACCCGTAGCAAGCCTAAAAATAAAATAAATCATGCAATAACAATAATCATATAATAAATGCAGCAGAAATAAAAATCATAATATCATAATGTTATTCACATCAACTGGATTTAAATCAAATCTCATCCCATAGATATATAATCCCTTTAATACAAATCCAGTTTCAATCTAATACATCTCTTTAAAATAAAATACATGAAATCCAATACTTTAATTCACAACTACTGCAGTGTCTAGATAAAATAAATAAGACTCAAGTAGATAATTTACATAAAGAAGCCGGGGCGGAAGAAATCCTGTGTATTGACCTGCTACTGAGGTCTGAAGAAGTTGACTCTCCTGAAAAATAGTCAACGGAGGGGAGTCAGACCTCACTGAGTGAATTACTATAATATATATAAATACATACTAAGTGATAATGCATATAGTCAACAGTATATATATAATATGTATATATACAGGCAATTACACACAGATGCAATAAAATCATTTTATATATTTTCATAAAAAAAATCATCTTTTATGAAGGATCACATAGAACCCTAGAATATCGCAACCTCAGAAAATAGTGTTAAACAACACTCTGGCCATACAGGCTCACTTATTCCAAATATATCCACTTAATCCATTTAGACAGTAGACTGGCCCCGAGACACTAAGTCAACCGAGCTCCAGCAGTCTGACTGCCAGTGTGATTGGCCCCGAGACACTTAGTCAATCGAGCTCCAGCAATCACACCCAAACCACATCTCACATATCAAATAATCATATCAAATCAATATCCATAAATAGTTAGTAATATAGCCTATAGCTATAGGCGTACCGGTACGTACTCGGTCCTAGTGCTGCCCACTAGGTAGCACGTTCTATTGATATCCTTCATCATTAAATATAAAACATTCATTCACAAAAATAAATGATGCATGAATGTAAATGAAATAACAATATAATCCATATATATACCGAAAATATACCAAAAGTAAACCAGGTATATTTCGAGTATATATACGTCAAATGAATCCCATCAAATTATAACTTAAGCTGGAAATATATTTAAAAACATTTTAAATATATTTTATTCACAAAATATGCATATAATTTATTATATACCAAAAATATACTTAATGTAAACTTAAGAAATAATCAAATTATTTATGCATATTTATTCAATATAAAACATGTATTTCTAAATCATGCATCCTAAGTATATATATATAGTATAGTAACTCACCTAATGCGCTCCACGAGATGGGTCCGACGGGCCTGGTCCACTAGCCCTCGGTCTCGGCACAACTAAACAAGCAATAAATAATCGACACCAGAATAAACCTAATAGAAATCCTAGAATTCAATCTAGAGTATTTAAATACGAAAACAGAATTAGGGTTCGACTGAACATCACGTTTTACGAGAATTCTACCGAAAATCCGGCAGAACCTCCCCTGTAAAACGGACATCTCTCTACTCAAAAGAGTAGAGCCGACCCTGCAAAGAAATACACTTTGAAAAATAGGCTTAACACAATCAAAATCCCACGGTCGGACTCCAAACTACAGTCCACCGACCGGGGTCCACAAATACAGAACATATTCCAGATATACCAAAAATATCCTTAAAATCTAGAAATACATCTTATAGGTAGAAATTACATAATTAACCTTGAAACACTGTAAAAACCGATTAAAACTCATTTTATTAGAAAAATCATATATTATATATATAATTGAAAATAATTCACGAAAAATAGTTTTAATTAGTTAAAAATACTAAATAATTTATAGAAATCATTTTTATACCTTAAATAACTAATAAAACCAATTAAATTACATTTTTAGACAATTTAGGGTAAAATTACCAAAATACCCCTATATATATAAATATACTTAAATTACTTCAAAAATTCACCAAAAATCATACAATTATCCAAAATTAATTTTCTCAACATATTTATCAATAATATCAATAATTAAACTCAATTAACCAATTAAATTCAAATAAAAACACATTTAACCTAATTTCTCAAAATCACATAAACTTCAATAATTCAAAATAAATACTTAGAAATTCATAAAAATTCCAAATAAATTCCTATAATTCATTTCAACACCTAATTTAACCATAAAATCCAATTTCATAATTTAAATAATTAATTTCCGAAAATTAGAAAATAATATTAAAATATTCAAAAATACCCAAAAATCCAAAAAATCTCCAAAAATTCTACAAAAATTCATACCTGTAGATTGAGCTACTAGGAACAACATTTGTGAAGGGAGTTTTCATGAATCAATCAATTCAAAGCTCAAAAAAATCAAAAACCCTAATAGGCCGAAATTGACAAAATCGAAACCTAGGCAATTCTAGACCATTTAAGCTCAAACCAAAGCTAGAATCACACTCACCGGAGCTCATGGAGAAGAAAGAGACCAGCGGTGTCGAAAACGGTGGCAGGAATCGACGTGATCGACGGTGGATCGATTTTCGGCTTCTCCGGCCAAAATCGACTTCCAGGCGCCGGAAACGGCTACCTCAGGCGGCGGAAATGGTTGGGGAAGACGGTGGCACACCGGACGGCACATCCACGGTGAAGAAACGGCGTGACAGGCGTCCGGACGGTGAGGAGAAGGTGATCGGGGAAGAAGGAGTAGTCGGGGGCAAATGTGTAATTTTCCAATTCTTTTGTAATTTGACAAATTTTAATGTATATATGTATATATATATACTTTACACTATATAATAAAATAATATTAAATTACACACATCAAATATACACCACACACATAAAATTTAATATTTTAATAATTTATACTAAATAAAATTAATTAAATAACAATAAAATAAATAAATAATTAATAAAATATTAGGGTAATAATAAACCCTAATTAAATAAATATACACACACAGGCTTTATTTAATAATTTAAAAATGCGCATGAGTTCATGCAAGTCTGTAAATACATTTAAAATAATTAATAATACATTGTTTATGTGAAAATTTTCTCGAAAATGCAAGTCCCGGGAAAATTTTACGTAAAACACTTAAAATAATACACAGTAATTAAAATAGAGTTTAAATACATATCAACTCGTAAAAATATCATATAACATACAGAAATTATTAACACTTCATATCCCGGTACAGTGTAAATATATTTTAAAAACACGGGATATTACAGTATATTTTTTTTTAAAGTAAATTTATTTATACTTGTTTATTTAAATGATTAGTATACTTTAGGTATATTTATAGTATATTTTAGGCTTATTCTTAAATAATTGCATGTCAAAATATCGATTTGTACTTAAATTATTTTTAAGTATATTTTTGGTAGATTTTGATATATTTCCAAATAAATGCATGTTTTATTATTGATTTAAACCTAACATGTTATTGGTATATTTAGGGTGTATTTGTGATATATGCATGCTAGATGATTATGTTATTTTTTTTGGTATATTTGTGAATATATATCAAACCTAAATGCATGTTTTAGTACATATACATATTTAAATGAATATTTATGCATAATCGTTTTATTAAATGATTTGTGTACTTAGGATATATCTTTAGTATATTTAGGTACACTTTTAAACGAATGCATGTTATATTATTAAAATGCACTTAAATTGTTTTTAAACATATTAATGGTTTATCTTTAATACATTTCATGTTTTATTTAACATATATATATATCCGAAATATACTTGGTTTATCTTAGGTATATTTTCGGTATATATATGGTTTATTTTCGGTATATATTATAATTGATTTGAATTTATTTGACATATATACACACGAAATATACTTAGTTTGTTTAGGTATATTTTTAGTATATATGTGTTTTATTTATCATTATGATTATTATTCCGCATTATTTATTATCCATATGAATGATTTATTTTTTTAAATAAAGGATATCAATAGAACGTGCTACCTAGTGGGCAGCACTAGGACCGTGTACATACCGGTGCGATAGATTTAAGTTTGAATGAGGAATTAATTGTGGAGATTATACTGTGATTGATAATGATTTGATTGATATGATTGAGATATGATGTGATTAATAGTGTGATTGCTGGAGCTCGGTTGACCAAGTGTTTCAGGATTAATCACACTGACAGTAAGACTGCTGAAGCTCGATTGACTTAATGTCTCGGGGCCAATCTACTGTCCATAATGGAATAAGTGACCTACTTGGATTTAAGTGAGCCTATATGACTAGAGTGATGACATAATTGATTGAGGTTAAGAATAATAGGGTTCTATTTGATCATTCATATATTAAAATAAATATTTTTTATATCCATTATATGTATAAAGCAGAGTTTGACATTTGTGTGAAATGCGTATATATATATATGTCTGGTTGTTATGATTTATATTACATGTATATATAGTATAATAATTCACTCAGTGAGATCTGACCTCCCTCAATTATTTTTTTTAGGAGATCCTATATCGTTAGACCTTAATAATAGAGTTCCTCGTCGGTGTTCTTCCGTTCCGACTATTTTATGTAAATGTATATATTTTGAACTCTGATTTGTATTGTAGAAACTACAGTAGTAGTGTTATTGTATCAGAAGAATATTATTTTAGTTTAATATTTAATACTCTGAGAGTTGTATCCAAACATTGTATGAATATATTTATTTATAAAAGAATTTGGAGTATTTATTTTATATATATCGATTTGAAAAATTTTAATTATGTCGTACTTTTTATTTATTTATTGCATGATTTTATTTTCTAAGATTTGCTATGGGTTCTGGATTCGAAAGAATTCTCGTTTCTTAGCGTCGGTCATGACCCCTATTTTGGGTCATGACATTTTTATATTAAACATTATTTTATTTGTTATTCTAATTTTTTTAAATTATTAAAAATAAATAAATTTATTTATAATATTAAATTAGCAAAATTGAATATTGTTTATTTTATTTTATTAATTATAATGGTTGGATTTAATTTTTTTTATTCATAATTTTAATCAAATAAAATTTTTATCCATTTAAATTTTATTTTATTTTTTATTTTTTAATTATAAAAAATAAACTTGTACTTATATTTATATTTTATTATAGTACGAATTAACGACTAATTGCACTTAATTTAATTAATATTTTACCAATTTTATCACATTTCGTTGATAAATAACTATAAATCATAGTAGGGAGGTAAATGACACATGGGGATGGAGGCCATTACAATCATTTCATGAATTAATAATTCAATAAGGCAAAATGTGCAAATTGGAAAAAAAAATCCTTTATAGTTTGTCTTAATTTTACATTAAACCTTTTCATTTTAAGCTAAATTAAAACTTCTTTTTCATAAAATTAGAATATATTAAACATTTT
Organism: Mallotus nudiflorus; assembly: GCA_947683625.1. Classification (NCBI taxonomy): domain Eukaryota; kingdom Viridiplantae; phylum Streptophyta; class Magnoliopsida; order Malpighiales; family Euphorbiaceae; genus Mallotus; species Mallotus nudiflorus. Next base: position 995,327 of record CANTUR010000082.1, on the reverse strand, counting down.
ATTAGTAAGTCCTATAATTTTTTTAAGCATAAATAAGTCATATAAATAAGAAAATTAATTTCTAACAGCTAAATAACAAATAAAATTAATAATTTTCAATATATATATAACTAATTATAAAAAATTTTAAAAATTTTTAAATCTAGAAAATAATTTTTTAAAATTATTCTTAAATTTTAAAAAATTTTACAATTAAATGATATATATTTTTTAAAAAATCAATAATTATCTATATTTATATAAATAAAAAATTGATATAAAAAATTAATTTTTTAAATTATAGAATTTAAATGAGTTAAGAAATTATAGAACTTAATTATACTTATTAAAGGTTTAATTAAAAAAATTAATTTGAATAAAAATAAAATATAAAATATGATAAAAAGTGAGGCTCAATATGTACATATGGCAGATTCAATTATCAAATTTTAACTGGCTGTTGGCTTGATGATAATGGAGTGGTCATGGATTCTATTACCAGGGTGATGCCTTTAAAGAAAAAAGCTGACTTAATTCAGGATAGAGGACTCAATTTCCGTTCTCTTGATCCAAAAATGGTTGTAAAAAAAAAAAAAAAAAAAAACTTTTAACTGGCTCGAAAAATGCCAGCGTGGCGTCAGAGACACAGAGATATCTAATACAGCTCCGAGCCGAAAGACGCTCTTCTTTTTCCCTGAGACCACAAAACGGATTAATAGTTGACGCCGTTAAACAGTTTTAACGGTTTTTTCAACCACATAATATCGTGTTTGTAGGAGTCGGGTCTGGTCAGTATTTGTCAATAAACGGTTCTCCGTTTTAACCATAGAGAAACAGGCACATTGATTTTCTCTCTCTCCACCCATCTCTGGCGAGAGAAGGCTCGCAATCTCGCCGGAGAATTTTCCTTCGCCGGAAACTCCATTGATTCCGACGGCTAATTCTAATGCTGAAGCGAGAGAATTTTTTTTTCAAAAAAAAGGAGAATACTGAAGATTTTAATAATAATAATAATATAAAAAATAATAAAATTGGAGAAGTAAAGAAAGGAGGAAGAGGTGGTGGGAGTTAACGTGCAATGCAGGAAAAAGAGAAGAATCAAGTTAGGGTTTGGAGGATCTTACAAGGCACAGATACCAAGATGATAGCTTATGCAATCAATTTTCCTTGCCTTATGGCGTAATTTATTCCAGCGTCAACTCTGTTTAAATTCCTCTTTGGCTTGCTTATGTCCTCCTCGTCTCTCCCTCGCTCTGAATCTTCAGTCGCTCGTTACATAATTGATTGTTCAATAAAGGTTTGTTTGTTTGTTTGCTAGCTTGCTTGATTTTGTTGTTCAATCAATCTCTGGTTACTTGCTTTCGGTCATCTTCCAATTCTGGAAGTCTGAATATGTTTTTGTTTTAGAAGAAAATCCAGCTATAGAGATTTTGCGCGCGCACCTGAAATTGGAAATTTTTGGTGATCTGCGTGAACAATAATCAATAAACGATTTTGTATAATTCTGGTGTGGAAGATAGGCTCTGCATTATATTCTTAAATGTTGATTTTGGTTTTTGCTTTCTAATAAATTCCAATTTGAGATGCGAATTAAATGCAATATATATAAATATTTATATATTTTTAAGGTAATGATGGAGGCAAGTTGTAATTCTTATCTTTTTTCTGCAGTATTTCACAATTTTTATTTTTGTTCAATACGTTGTATTTTAATTACCTTCCAAATTCTGCTTTGCAGTCTTTCCATTGGTGGAGCCTGAAGAGGAAAAAAGGAGAGATTATAAAGGTGTGCATGCAGCAATAGGCCCGCCGTAGAATTTTTATTGTTATTGTAGTCAGAATCATTGTCAATGATTATGCCATCTGATCCAATGGAATTACCTAGTATTTTCTCTGGCGATCCTACTGAGGTATTTGTCACCTGCAATTACCTCGCATTTTTCAATTATATCTCTATTGCATGGTTTACTGATATGTTTTTTAAGGTTCGTATATTGCTTTAGCTCATAATTAAGTTCAACAACTTTTTTCTAATTCTTGTGTTTATTGAAATTGTTCCATTTTTTTATCTTTTGGTTTTTCATCCTGCAGAGGCAGGTTGGATTTTGGAAGTCGGACACCATCTCTGATCACTATGGTAAGTGTTTGTTTGCTTGTATGTGATTGTGTACTTTATTTTTTGACTTCGAATAAAAATTCATTGAACTTGAAGTTGTTGCAATATGGGTTAATCTTAGCAAAAATTCATAATTTGAATTTTTTTTCATGTTCAACCTGTTAAAACTTATAAGCCTTTTCCTTCTCACATCTCCATTGGTTATGTTGCAGACTTGCATAGTAGGATATATCTTCCAATTTACCTTGCAGCAAGAATAATGTTAATGTGATCTATAATATAACATAATGTTATTGGAAGGGTAATCAACTTCAAATTTACCAACTATTTTCATCACTAGCACATTAAATATATGGTTAGTTGACAAATCTTTTTATATTTGTCAATGCTTATTGCCATGAGCATTTTTAATAATTTCATTAAATGTACTATATCAACCGGGTAAGGATATGATTACAGATTTTACATGGCACAGGTATTTGCAAATATTGAGTTGCAAAAAAAAAAAAAAAAAAAAAAAAAAAAGAAAAGAGATGCAGAGGGAACACGTCTCTTGCTCCCACTAAATTTTCTTTTGCTCTCTTTTCACTAAATTTGACGTAATTGCTTGAACAGCCACTGGGAAATCAATTACCAAATCAACCCTGGAAAATCTCGGAGCTATGGAATGTCAGTCAGCAAAGTCATTTGAACTTCAGCAGTCTTTCTTAAGGCAGGATCAAAAATTAAATCATAGCTTAGGTAGGCATGCGGTGGGAACAGAGAGAGCAGTGAGACAGTCCTCAGCTTTGTTGAGGTCTGTGGTCCAGGAACCAGAGATAAGATCCAGTTTGAATGCACAGCCTGCATCTTATCTTGAAGTTGGCAATGTTGACACTATAGCAACTCAGCACAAGAATAGTCTCTTCTCAAGATCATTATCAGAATTATTTAATAGAAAGTGTATGGTCCTTTCTCCTAGTCAGTGCTCCTTTAAGTAAAATTTACATAGATTCATTCACAATGTACACATATGCGCTAAATTGTGTTTTAAAACCAAATGATATGCCACATGAAAATTCATTGACGTCTAGTTTGACCTCTAAGTTTCCTCCCGGATATTGCTTGCTCGTCTAATTATAGGCATTCTCTTTCTGATGCAGTGAGATCATCCTCAAACAATATTCTATGTGGCCATTCTGTTGATACTGTTGCCTCCCACTTTGAGGAAGAGGAAACTTTTGAATCCCTTGAAGAAATTGAGGCTCAAACAATTGGAAATCTTCTCCCAACTGATGATGACTTGTTTAGTGGGATGACTGATAAGGTGGACAGGATCTTCCAACCTATTGGCAGAGATGATGTGGAAGAGTTAGACTTTTTTAGCAGTGTTGGTGGATTGGATTTGGGAGATGATGCTTCTACAGCACAGAATGATACTGATTTTCCTGGAGGAATTTTTAATGGGCAGCCAGGGTTCAGAAATGGATCAATAGCTGGAGAGCATCCTTTTGGTGAGCAACCTTCTAGGACACTTTTTGTGAGAAACATCAATAGCAATGTTGAAGATTCTGAGTTAAAAGCCCTATTTGAGGTGTGTGTTATGCCTTTAATTGTTTAAATTTGTGGTTCATGCATGTTATTTGCACGGGCTATTTGTCTTGTATGAACATTGTGCTCACTTCTTACATTCAACATGCAGCAATATGGAGATATCCACACTCTTTATACATCCTGCAAGCATCGTGGTTTTGTTATGATATCCTATTATGATATTAGAGCTGCAAGCATTGCCAAGGAAGGACTCCAGGATAAACCACTTAGGCGTCGGAAACTTGACATTCATTATTCAATCCCCAAGGTAAGCTTCTAGAAGTCCTTCCTGATGTATGACCGCCTTTCTTAACCTTTCATTGTTCTAGTAATTACCAGAATGGCAGTTCAATTCTTTAGGATGCTTTGAGTTTTGATTTATGTGCATAAATCTTCTTGCACGGCTCTTTCACTTATTGTTACTTCTGTCAGGACAACCCCTCAGAAAAAGATATTAATCAGGGGATTCTGGTTGCTTCCAATCTCGATGCTTCCATTTCAAATGATGAACTTCATCAGATTTTTGGTGTGTATGGAGAAATTAAGCAGGTGAGTATATTAACTTTTAACATGAAAAGATAAGGTACTGTGAGGAAAGCATGAACTCATGTTGCACTTCCAATGCAGATTCGTGAGACCCCAAACAAAAGTGAAGAAAAATTTATCGAGTTTTATGATGTTAGAGCTGCTGAGAATGCTCTTCGTGCATTGAACATGACTGATATAGCAGGGAAGCGGATTAAGCTTGAGCTAAGCCGTCCTGGGGGTCCAAGACGGTATTCTCCAACTGTATTTATTTTGCATTTGTTTACTTCCATGTTTTTGTTTCCTTCTTTTCTTTCCCGGTTGTTTTGGTGAGTGAGCACAGAAATATTGCCAATAATATTTCCAAATATTGGCAGATGAGAGCAGAAATATTTCTTTCTCCTCATTTAGGTGGAATGAAATTTTACTGTTTTGGTAATAAACTGGTTCTAAGGAGAAATGACCTTTCCTTTCTTGGTCAAATTTCTTTACTCTTAATACATTAGACATAAGCCAACTGAATTTATCTACCACCTGAGCAAGGCTAAGGGCTACGCATTTTGCTTACTTCTTGTTGTCAATGTTTGCACAATAACTGCTTTCTATCTTTCCCTGGAAGTAGCACTTGCTTTTGTTTCTTCACTAAACTGTGTCTTTCTGAGCTGCAGTTTTTTGCAACTGATTCCTCCTGAGTTGGAACAAAATGAGTGTGGCCCTTATGTGAAGCAGAATAGCCCTCCCAGTAATTCATCTGCTGGGTTTCCTGGTATGCAAATCACTTATAAGTGAACCTGCTTATTGAATATTATTTTTCAAGTTTTCTCATGGAGCATCGTTAACAGGAGCGGTTTCACATGGCGCAATTATTTCCAATGGCATGGATAGTGGGAATATATTGGGATTACCCTCTCCTACACAAGTCCAATTTCTGGAATCTACATTTCATCATGGAATTTCATCTAGTTTTCCAAATAGCTTGTCCTCTGTTTTGAGAGCTGAATCAGCTGGCAATCAAATTGGTCTTGCTGAGCCTGGTTGCTCACAGGGTCGATCAAAATTTGATATTCAAGGCTCACCAAATTTTCATCCTCATTCACTTCCAGACTATCATGATGGTTTACAGAGTATTGTCTGCTTTAATTCTCCTGGCAGCATGACCGTGAACATGAGTCCAAAACCACATGAAAGAATCGACAATAGGCCATTACAAAGAATTAGCTCGAATGGGAACTCAATTGAATTCAATGATGGGGGTAAGCCTAATGGATCAATTGAGTGCAATTTATTTAAAATGCATTTTACTTGGTTGGTTGTTTCAATTTTTGGCTTCCAAAGAACATACTTTCTACTACTTTCTGTCAGATAAGAATGAATAGAAATAATAAGAAAAGGGTGTTCGATAAGTTTCTCTTCACAACATACCAGAAAAAGGTAATTACGATAATAAATTAACTTTTTTTGTACTTGAGATATTGCCTTTTTCAAATGTTTCTTTTTTCTTCTAAAAAGAGGGGGGAAAGGTAACCATATGGTTAAAAGGTAACAACAGTGAATTGGCTGACTGAAAGTTAAGCTTACTAATTTGCATCATCTTCTTTATTCTCAAAAGTCAGCTAAACTTTCCAGTATGCGTTAGATAGGCTGTTGCAATAGTCTACCTCCAAATATTTTCTACCCACAATTCGTAGTTGGGATAACTTCTGATTTAAGTGGGGGCCTCAATTTGATGCCATCCTGTACTGTTTTAGGATCACAACAACTATTCTGCCCCCATTTTTCCCACAGTTTCATTCCGTGCAGTGGTAACTCTGAAGTGAAGATGTATTGTGTGAGTTTATTTCACCAGCTTCATGGTCTAACAATGAATTTAGAATGTTTGGATGCTGTGTGTGTTAAATTGCTGTGTTTGTCTATCAGAGGGAAGCCGGTATTATCATATAGTAGTCAGTTCAATTTTTTTGTTTGTCTACCAAATCTTTGTTTTTCTTCAGGTTTTGGATCTGCTATTAATGGATGCTCTTCTCTTCCTGGACATCATTATTCATGGGGTAACTCGTATCACTCACAGTCTCCAGGCATGATGTGGCCTAACTCACCATCATCTGTCAATGGAATGTCCATTGCTCATCCCACAACACGGCCTCACATACATCCTAAAGCACCACCTCCTGTTTTAAGCACTGTCTTACCTGTAAGTAATCACCATGTGCGATCAGCCCCAACTGTCAATCCTTCTCTCTGGCATAGGCGACATGGTTATGCAGGGGAATCTCCTGAGACTGGTTTTCATCCAGGTTCTCTTGGGACCTTGACAATTTCTAATAGCTCTCTGCACTCTATGGAACTTCTCTCTCCTAATATATTCCCCCATACTGCTGGAAACTATATGGACCTGTCAATTACCCCTAAAAATGTAGGCTCACACCATCAGAGGTCACCAGGTTTTCCTGGCAGGGGCCAAATGAGTCCCATGACCAATTCATTTGATTCTCCAAATGAACGTGGTAGGAGCCGAAGAAATGAAGGAAATATTAATCAGACAGACAAGAAACTGTATGAACTTGATATTCATCGCATACTGCGAGGGGAAGACAGCAGAACAACTCTCATGATAAAGAATATTCCTAACAAGTATGTGGTGCCTAATTTCAGCTCTTAGTTTCCATTTAATTATCATTGTAACTATGTTTTACTGACGCTTAATGTGTAAATCATGAAAATTTCAATACTTAGGAAATGCCCAATGATCTTGAAATACTATGATTTGATTAGACTCTAAAGATTAGGGTTGAACAGACATTTCCATTGAACTGTTGCTTGATATTCCTCTTAAATGATTAAACTTGTGGTGGCAGGTACACTTCAAAAATGCTCTTGGCTGCAATTGACGAACGCCATAAAGGAACATATGATTTCATTTATCTTCCAATTGATTTCAAGGCAAGTGCATTTTTGTCTGACATAGATAGCCTCTAAATTTACGGTCAGGAATTAGGGTCTTGGGCAGAGCCAGACTTGATACCATTTACTCACTAGAATTTTTATGCATCATTTGACTTGTTTTGCAGAATAAATGCAATGTGGGATATGCATTCATCAATATGACTGAGCCAAACCAGATAATTCCATTCTATCAGGTTAGTTCTGTCTAAGCAGAGCCTCCAAGAGTGTAAATTATGTATGAAGACCCAAGCTCAAAAGAAAATTTAATTGTGACAGGCATTTAATGGAAAGAAATGGGAGAAGTTCAATAGCGAAAAGGTAGCATCACTTGCATATGCCCGCATACAAGGGAAGGCTGCCCTTATTGCACATTTCCAGAATTCAAGCTTGATGAATGAGGATAAGCGGTGCCAGCCCATACTTTTCAACACTGATGGTCCAAATGCTGGTGATCAGGTATAATACCACACAATAAGCCACATTAGTGTTAGTTAGCAGTAAATTGCATATTCCTTGGCTGCCTGAACATGAAATATATTCTAGAGAAGCCTGCAGAACTTGTAAATGTAAATTTTCTACTTAAAATACTTTCCATCGCAATGGGTCGTTAATATGGGCTTCTAACTAGAAAATCATATTTCCCATGTAAAAAGAAGAGAAGAGAATGCAGTGATCTCAGACTGACCCCGTCCTCCCTTTTTTTTTCTCTGTAGGTGCCCTTTCCAATGGGGGTTAATGTTCGAACTAGACCTGGAAAACCTAAATCCATCACCCATGAAGAGAATCATCTAGGAGGCACACCAAATTTGGCAAATAAGGATGATTCTTCAAATGGAGATGCTTCATCAGGTACTAGGAAGGAGTCTGACTAAAGTAGCCACTTCGGCACTAACCTATTAGGGTTGAGTCTTTCCCAAAGTCAATTCAATACAATGGGATGGCGGATTGAAAACAAATACATTTTTCTGCATTTGAGAAGTCTCTTAAGGAAAACAAAGCATAAGCCAAACCAAACTTGATATGATATAATATCTTTGGGTTTTGCTAAATTCAGAAACTGTTAGACCACGAGGCATCAGATGAAGCTTCAAAATTTTGGGGTAAAATATACAATATATATAAAATCTGTATACATAACAGATATGTATAGGAGTTTCTGAGCAATTGAGGGATCCTTAACTAAGGTTCTGGAGACTTCTCTCTTTAACACATCTTTTTTGGCACAATTTTTTTTTTTTTTGTCTATTTGTTCTTTCTTGTAGAGGTTTTCAACCCATATGAATTTGCTGAGATGTATAAGCCAACGTGCTCTGAATTAATTTTTTTTTAAAATGATTAATCAGTGATGATGCCGTGTATCATTATTCCTTCTTAAGAAACGTGCAGTATCCATATCTCTTTTTGTCAATCAACAGAAGTGTAATTATGCTTTGTAATAGAGCTTGATACTTAATATGGGGCAAGACCATCGTTTTCCAGGTTGGTCTGTTTTTGTAGTTTACAAGTGCCTCTGCTTTTATGTGAATCAAAAGCAGCACCAACTTCTATTTGTTTATGTGAATCAAAAGCAGCACCAACTTCTATTTGTTTATGTGAATCAAACCCGGCCTTCTTGTTCTGGGTGGTAAGCACCCACCAAAGTGGTGCCACCCCTCCCCTCTAAATAGGAAAAAAAAATACTAACATACTAATAGTCATTTGTGAATATAACCCTAGCTTAAACGACAAGCAATACACCTTCAATTTGTTGAAAGTTACATTTCACACTTAAAATGTTTAACAGTGCTGGTGGTCATGGTAACTAGATTGGATGAAGGGGTAGAATAGAATAACTCTTAGGAGGTATGAATTATTTTTATTATTTAATGAGATGAAAAAGAGAAAAAAAATAAGAGATAAGTTGTTGTTTCAAATATTTTTTTATTCTTTCAATATTTAAAGAATAAAATTCTCTCTTTACTACATTAAAATATTTTAAAAGATGATTATCTTAGCCTTAATGTTTATTATTTTTTCTTATTGTTTAAAACCTTCAAACAAAAAATATTATCATTATTCTGATAATTTTAATTAACCAATATTTCTATTCCTATCCGCTTTAGACTCCCAAGGTAGAAGCTAGGGTAAGGTTTTTACTTTGTATATATAAAAAGATAGAAGCTAGGATAGACGGTTGCTACTTGCTATTAGCTGATTGACCCCAAACCTTTGAAAGCGAGTAGTCTTAGTGCAAACCACAAAAAGAACTGAGATTCTAGACTTCATTTCAGCGATAGACACAGAACTCTGAACTAAGGATTAATGAACCTAAAAACTTAAACGATGCACAGTGATCTGACAGAGAGACCAAGATCACCTGGCAACAACAGTAAGTGAGCTATTTGTATCCATTGTGCTCTCAAGGGTAGAAACTGTAGACCATGGAAAACATCAACAACATGAAGTCCACTAGGGTGATTTTTGCTGATAGCAGTCCTAGGCAATGAAGATTCGTGGTGGTGGCAAACCTCATTTGTTTAAGTCAATTCCAACACTCAATTCTCCACAGCCACGGCTATCACTAGCATCCACTCTAAAATTCCACCAAATTTCTCTCATTATTCACTAGCAGGAAGTTAGCAACAAATGCCCTACAACTTGCACAAACAAGCAGGGAAATATGAAGGAGGTAATTAGCTACTACAGCTCGCTCTTATTAGTAGTTAACACCTAAATCTAAAATAATGGCTGCAAATGGCAGAATTCTGGTACCTTTTATATATGGGTATAAGTTGTAGCGGCAAGAGTTAAAAACATAAAGAGAACCAAAAAAAAAAAAAAGAATCAGCAGACGTTGCCCTCTTCACCAATGTAATTTCAGAGAGATGACTAAAGACCAGATGAGGACCTGTCCTATCCATGCATTGAAATTGATGATTGTCCCTTGTTCTCAAGCAACTTTGCATTCATGTCCTCACTCACATAGTTCAGAAGCATTTTGAAAAAGCTACAGCATAAAGCAAATGAGGTTAGGCCTTTGCCCTACAACATTATGTTTCTTGCCATGAGTCACTTTAAATCACATTCACCCACCATTTAACAGGAATTTATTAACAGCCTGCAAAACATGCAAGTGAAAATTCGATTAACAAAATACCTTTCAAAAAAAGTTCAAGGTATCATTTAGAAGAAACAAACTATTCAAGTAACTGTCCAGGTGCTATGGAATATTCCTCATTACCAGCAAACTACCAAAATGTACCAACCACAATGAAAAGCATCAGATTGCTTATATACGCTGCTGAAACTGAAGGTGTTTGAAAAAAAAAAAAAAAAAACTGATGCAGTGCAATATGACTAGAAGGATTTGAGTTTAGCTTACCAGGGTGGGTAAGAGCATCACTTTGGGTAGAGAATATCATAATGCCCCGGACGATAGAGCAAGGTAATGAAGGGATTTTTGGTCGCAGAACCATCACTAGTAGAATTTGGGAGACTGGCAGCAGCAGGAATGAAATCATGATGATTTACACTAACACCACCTGTATCGCAAGAGCTGCGGTCAAGGTATACAACTCGAATTGCCACGCCCAATGCATCTGATAGGGCAGTAATGTGCACATGGTCGCTCTCTTCACCCATAGGTTCCACAGATGACTTGCAAAACTATGCCAGACCAGATTGCAGCATTAGATTGAGAATATTAATGTTCACAGCATTTGAAAATTTGAGTTCTGAGCAAACCTGTTCCACTGTTGCATTTGTTAATCCCAATATGAAGGGTTCAAAAAAATCAGAGCGTTTCCGTATTTCGCCAGCAGTCACAAATCTGAAAAACATGACAACTAACCAACAGAATTTGTCAAGGGATTTTTGCTATTTATGAGAAGTGCAAAATACCATTGTGTCTTTAAAGTTACTCACCATAGTCTGATATTGATTGATCTCGACTCCTATTTATGAGCTCATCATGACTGGGAAATAAAATGGAAAAATGCATTTATTAGCATGCATTCAAGATATGTCATTTAATTGGTAGTTATGATGAATTTTCACATGGAATACAGTTGCTCTATGTTAGTCCATGTTTAACAAGAAAAGTGCTTGTGATGAAGCATAAGGAATGAAACTTAAGATACTAAAGTACATGCACTACACAAAGATTTAGTACAACACAAAGGAAGATGGACTATACCTTATTGAAGCTTCATTTCCCAAAAGGACACTGTCCAACTGCTCCAGGAATAACTGAAAAAGTTTTCACCATAGTATCAGTGGTAGTTCATACATTGTTGGGGTAACTGAAGATTTAGTACAATGAGATATAGAGAAAACTTTATCAGTCTCTAATAAAAGTTGTTTAAAAAAAGTAGAGGAATCCTTTCATCCCAATAATAAAACAAAAAGGCAAACCAAATTGTAAGCTATTGTTTTACTCATCTCAAAATGGGACTATTAGATTGCAATTAAGTATTCTCCATTTAAGTGTGCCTCATATTAGAGAGTAGGTAATATTCTCATGCCTTTTACATTGCCCCCAATGCTAATCTGAAAAACAACCCTTTCACACCAGTGGCATGATTCAACAAACATTTAAACTTAATCTACTTAAAAGTTAAAATAAAATAAAATAGATAGGTTATACAATTCACTTGGAAAAGCATGCTTAAAGGGTCTGTAATGAAATTATTACTCCAGGCCATCAAATTAACAGAATTCTGACCCTCCCAGATTTGTGGTTATACAAATGTCATATTCGAAACCATGATACTATGAATCAGCTATAAGGCTATCCTAATCATATGCCTGCTGGAATTAGTCTTGATATTTGTTCTCTTAAAGGAAAATGCTTAAGCAGCGTTGTTTGTCAGACATAACAGAATACTTAAAAGAGTTTACGAACTGACAAAAAAATTGTGAAATAGTGTATAGTAAAGCAGTAAAACACATAGAGTAGGCATACCGCAAAAAAATCCTCAAAGGTGAAGTCAACATAACCCAAACTCTGAAGTGTTTTTCTACATTCTTCCACATTAATTTTGACACGGTCAACTTCTGCCTTGTTTTGTGTTTCCAATATATGCTCCTGTTGCAGCAAACAATAATGTATAGTATTACAAGACATACCAAGATGATCTTGTTAAAGATATGAACAACTAAGGCATACAAGGTACGAAAACATGAAGCTCCGAAAGAAGCAGTTCCCATCTCCACGTGTTCGCCTAATGGCATCATATTGCTCGCCAAGCACCTGCACAAACAGGCATAAGAGTCAGTAATAAGCTGGTGAAGCACTTGCACGACAGTAAAAACTAAAAACAAGACACAGAGGGTAAAGAACCTTTATCTTCTCGAGCAAAATAGGGCTTCCTGATTGATATTCAGCAGCCAAAGCAGAAAGAGGTTCCTGCAGTTCAATTGAAGGTTAAGAAAAGGCCAAACAAAGTGCTCAGAAAGCTTTAAAAAGCAATAATCCGTGGCTAGAATTCATTTACCGAAGGCAGATTAAGGAAATGAAATCACACCACAAGGGGCATAAAATTGGAGATAATTATTAGATTAAATTAAATTGATGAACAATACATAATGCTTCCAAACAGAGGCAAAGGCATTGATGAAATTAATGCGAAGAAGAAAAAAAAATGCACAAACATCAGTAATCAACAGTAGGATAGAATATACTAAAATTATTATTTAAAAAAAAAAGAAAAAAAAGGCGCGGCGACCTTGTCACCGAGAAAGGGAAGTTTATCGGATTCAGAGGAGCGAATAGAGGAGTGATGCTGCATAATATCGTCGTCTCCAAAACTTGTCCAATCTTCAATTTCAGAAGAAGCTGTTGCCTCCTCCGGTGATTGTTCCTCTTTATTTTGCATCTCTTGCTCTTGCTCTTGTTTTCCCTCCTAATCCTAATAAAACATCCAAATCAAATCAAATCAAATCAATGAAAAGAAACGAAACTTAAACGTAATAACAGTACTAGTCTCAGAGTGAGTGACGTTACCTCCTCAAGTTCAACTTCGAAGACTAGAAACTGCCTCCTTCCCAGCCTGATCTACAACCTACAGAAGCAGCAAACGAAGAGAGAAATCGCTTCTTCTTCTTCTGTTTATGCTTTTATATATAGATTATTATTATCATTTTAACTATTTGATATCGATTTACCTTTTATTTCTTCAAACATTTCTCTGACGATTGACTGCTAATTTTCCCTTTTTCTACTTAAAAAAAATTATTATTATAATTAAAAAAAAAAGGTTTGCGTGGGGACAATAGTAGAAGAGGATTTCCCTCTTTAATTAAAATATTAGAAGCTGGTTGGGCTGGCATGACTGTAATTACTGGGCTCACGGCCCATGGGTCCTTTAACTAAAAAAACTATGGACCATGAGGGTTAAGGGTTGGGATCAAATGTAAGGATGAGTTTATTCCGACTTGTCATATACATGCACTAAAATAATTAGTGATAATATTGAAATATGTACGTAGAACTTAATATGCAAATTATATATTATATATCACTTGTTAATTAAATGGTCCCATTATGAACAAAATGATCAACTTATCAATTGGTTGCGACATCATTTTCTTAATTAGTTGCGCCAAATAAAGTCATTTCTTTCTAATCTATAGAATAGAAGGTTAGTAAGTAAAGTATCCCAAATAAAGAATGCTAAAAGAAAAGAGGATGATGACCCATCCCAAAATAATTAATGCTCAGAGGGGTATAAGTCCTCCTTCTCCTTGGGTGAAATTAGATATATATCCTAATAATATGCATGTGCATAATCATGTGAGGTCCAACGTCTTTGTTGACTAAACGAAATTTAAAATTTTCATGAATCAAAGGTCAATTTTTGGGTGAGCTCATCCTTTAGATAATTTTGGCGGTCATAGTCAATAGGGATAATGTGTTATATATAATAAGTCTAGCAATTAATATATATAGAAATAATTTTCTTAACAAAAATAATTTAATTTAAAAAATAATTTTGTTTTAACTTTCGGAGGAATCTAGTTTTTGACCAACTTTTATTTGACCGGTCAAATTTAATTATTTGATTTAATGATGTATATCACCCCAAAAAATCACGTCTTAGTGTAATTAGTCTTAACTATTTTCTTAAATTAATTATTATAAGGAGGATTTACATATGTACAGTTGTTTGAGTTAACGGTCACCTAAGTTGACATTATGCATCAAAGTACACAGTAGGATAAGAAAAAGAGATGGGCTTGTCAGTCTTCACAATTGCACCCACATGGCAATGGGATTCCACTTAGAACCCACCCCACCAATAAGTATTATATTAACACCGGCCAATTCCCTTCCATCAGATGCTGGCTTTTGTTTTGACTGTTAACAGCTCTCTCTCTCTCTCTACCTCTATTTAGTGCAGTAACAAGGCGTGTGTATGTATAGCGTTTGTAGAGATAAATTGGTTTGATTTAACTAGAGACATGACCAGAACACTACTACTATTTGTTTACACGAGCTTAATTGGAGAGGAAACATTAATAGCTCATCTCACTCAGCAAGGATCACATGTTGAAGATAAGACCTCATGAATATATTATAGGCAAAGAAGCTCCTAAATTTATTGGATTTATCCTATCGAGCTTTTATCATTTTATTGCATTTTATTGAGCCCTTATGCTTTTATTTAAAAGGATAAATATTGTATCTCCATGTATTTAGGCATAATACACTACTTCGTCCCTCACATTTTAAAAAGTCATTTATTCATCCTTGTATTTTGATCTGTTAAATTTATTAATCCTTCTATTAGTTTTTTTTTTATAGTCAATCAAAAAAATAAAAGTTAAATTGAAAAAATGAAAAAGAGTAAAAAACACCCTTCTCTTTCACTTCCACCTCACCCAATCTTCTCACCCATCTTCTCCCTACCCATTCTCTGTATAGCCACTAATTAGCAGATGCCAAGAACCCAATGCTTCTCTCATGCATTCTATCAAACACCCGGCATGCATCTCTCGTACTCCTACAATTTCCATACATTTCAGCAGAAGCACCACCACCTATATGAAATCAACAACAACAACATAATCTTCACGCGTAATCTTCTTCCTCTTCTTCAATTGAATATGTCCCTTCTCTGCCAATTTCTTTAAAACACACAACAACAAAAAAATTCTAACTCAATGAGCTATTAAGCACTAAAATGCATAAAAAAAAAAGTTGTATAGTCATTAGAAAAAAAAGAATTATCAACAACTGATTTAACATCCAAAATCTAAGGAAAATTCAAGGTACATACCCTTTGATTACTTGGTTGGTCAACAATAATTCTCTCTTGAATCAGCTTCAAAAGTGTTATACTCAACTACCAAGCATTTCACTATTCTTGTGTTGCTGCTGCTGCTGTAGCTAAAACTTCTCTACCTCTACCTCTCCTCCTCCTCTTAAAAGTACTGAGTTCATCAGCCATTACTACCATCACCACATCAATACACTATCGGCCGCCCCAATACCACCATCACCAACAACCCCACTGCCACCCAAGTTAACACCATTGCTTAAACTGCCATCACCAATAATCCCACTACTATATAAATTAACATTGCTACTTACTTACAATTTGATAAAACCACCATTCAACACCATCATGACCCTTAGTAGCATCACCATCACCCTTAACAGCACCACCGTAAAAATTAATATAACCATCAATGAATTCAACAAAAAAAAAACATAAAAACTAGTTACCACAACAAAAAAAGCATATAAATCGATCAACATCAACAAACAAAATTAGATTACCTAATTGATGCATTACCTTTATAAATTAAATAATTACATTGGCCAATAACCTAATCACTACCATTGTTATCACTTGAATAACATTACTTAGTAATGATTGAGTAAGGGCGGTGGTAATTTGGAATGAGAAGGAAAAAAAAAAGACTATTAAGAAGAAGAAAAAGAAGAAACTACATAAACAGTGTTATCATTAATGATAATTGGGTTAAAGCAGCACTAATTGGGTGGAGGCAATAAGTTGAATACTGGAGGCAGCATCGAAGGAGGTGAAAAAAAAAAGAATAATGAAGAAAACCAAGAAGAAAAAGATAGTGGTGGACAATGATCAAGAACAACAAATTAAGAGGAGATTGAAAAGCAAAGGTGGCGGTTGAGTTTGATATGGGTTTGGTCCATTTAGGGCTTCACGAAAAAAGGGCTTATCAAGAGATGGAAAAACAAAGATGTCAGAGGGCGAAGGTGAGGACGAGTTAGCTTTAGATTTAGCCAAAGATGGGAGGAGACGATGTTAATGACTATGGGTGGAGATAGGCTTTGTGAAGGTGGGTGGAGAATAATGTGGTGGTGGATTATGGAGGGGGTAAACGATGGTGGTGTTGGTGGTTGTAGTGGTGAGAAATTCTTTTGCTCGTCAGGGAAGGAGAATAGTAATGGTGAAAAAAAAATAGGAAGAAAGAGTAGCAAAAATATAAAGGGTTATTTTAGTCTTTTCATAACTATTTAACGTCTACTTAACGTCTGATGTATATGAAGGACTTTTTAATTTATTTCACCAAAATAAAGGGATTAAAAAATGTATTTTTAAAATGTGAGGGATGAAATAGTATATTAGGCCTAAATATAGAGGGGATATAGTAATTATCCCTTATTTAAATAGCTATTGAGGATTTTTTTTAATAGTTTCAATAAACAGTATTAAGTATTGCATATAAAAATAAGGTAAAATCCATTATGAATTCCCTAAACTTATTAGGTTTATTATATTGAGTCATTATCCTTTTTCATTGTACTCTATTAAGCCCTTATGTTTTTATTTAAATTTTGAATGATATTATTTTTTTATGCAATACTTAACAGCGTTACTGGATCTGTCAAATTGGTCTTTAATAGTTACGTAAATAAAAGTATAAAGGCTCAATAAAATGCAATAAAACGACAGAGGTTTAATAGAATAAACTGTTATTGTTCAGGGACTTGATAATGAATTTTACCTCTATTATATGTGGGTATGCACATTGATTTGACATGGAAGAACCGATAATAAAGAGAATTCATATAACAAGTTTAATTTTTATTGTGTTTTATTAAGTCCTTAAGCTTTTATTTTCGTATAGATTAAGGACAAATTAGACTGAAGTAATAAAATTGTGCAACAATTTAGGTTTACTATTGCTAAATATACAGTTATGAAAGGTTTAGAAATATGTTGGTAGAGAATAAAAGAAAAAAGATGAAGGTAAAATGTAAGAAAAAATGTTTATTAAAATTATTTACTTCAATTGATAATTTTAATAACACATTTACTGTTAAAATTAACCACCAATATCACAATTGATAAAGTAAACATAATTAATTTTATAATTTTATTACTTCAATCTAATTTGTTATTAATTTATACGAAAATAAAATATCATAACTCAAAAAAACATAATAAAAGTTGAGTGCAGTAATAAAATAAAGTGCCGGGTTTATTCATCTGACATTCTAATCTCTAACTTGTTATATGAATGGCCAAATGGGCACATGCTCGTATTAGACAAATATATACAAATGTCATTTGTGTATCTGCTTGCTTATACAAGAAATTCTGTCGCTTGACTTTAATTTGCTTTCTTTCGTTTCATGAATTCTCTTTTCATTGTTAAAATCATGTTGTAAGAGTGTAAATCGTATCTGAAAATGAAGTGTAAATATTTAAAATATGTAAATATATATAAATGGCCTTTTGGACCACATATAGATTTAAAATAAGAAAAAGGATCTCAAGGAAATATTATGGATGTGGACCTTTGAGGAGGCATCCCTTCGTAGTTTCAGAAATTAAGTCTAATCTTCACTGAGCAAACGTTTCGAGCAGTGTGTGATGTTTCGTCGGTGAAAAGGACGCCTTAATTATTCTATGTAATTTGGTTTTGGTCTCATTGAGATGTAGCCCTCTCGATATTTAGTTGCTTCAGTACTTCTCCAAATCCGATTCTAGTTTGCACTTTGCAATCATATTATTGCCAATTTAAGTATGTGTGCGTTGATCCCATGCTCAAATTACAGCAACTATGTATAGCTATTATTGTGCTGTTGGAGAGAAACCTGGGAAACTAGGTACTCATCCCCATCTCCTCTCCCAAAAACTAATCGATCCCCATCCCCTTTCCCAAAACTAGCATCTAACACACTAATCATTTCATATATAGGTGATAACATGCTTGTCCACTTCATCCAATATAATGCATGGTTTAATTTTATATACAGTTCAAATCTGTAACTATGTCTACAAATATGGAAAGCCTAATTTTTTTGTGTTTATTTAATTATAATATATTCATACGTAGGTCTTGACCTATATGTCCTTCCAACATTAGATATAATGCACGAATTGGTACACAAAATTTTAATGCCATACGTTAATTATATATGTATATATAGCACAAGGGTCATGAATAAAAGATTTTACAGCTCATCCATAGCACATCAGGTTGTTTTATTCATGTTATTTTTTTAAAAAAAAAAACAGGAAGGAGGGAGATAAAAATTGGATTCTAAATCTATTGATAAATTAAAATAATATATATTTCTAAATTTTTATTAGAATTTAATAACCAAATCATATAACATTTAGGTAATTACTTTATGAACTATTTTGAATTTATATAATCCATATTGTACTAATTATAAAAAAAAAAAATTTATCTACACTGAATGTATTACATCCTATAATTAAATATATAACACATAATTCAAGTGTAAAACACTTGATCAACAAAAAATATATATATCTCCATCATTTACATCAAACCATTAAATGTATCACACCTAAAAAATTCCATATATAGAACAATGTTGTTAATTCTTATATATATAGTGAGGGTATGTAACATATTGCAAAATAATAATATAAGAAGAAAACAGAAAAAGAGAGATGGAGAAAATGCAATCCTGGCTGTATAGGTCCAATCATATAGTGGAATCTTGATGCCATAAGGCACTCATTGTACAGCAAGAATTTTGAAATAATATAGTTTTCAAACTATTTTTTTTCTTATATATATATATGTATTTTTGCCTGTCAGGTTGTTCATGTGATGTGCGATTCTCACATCCTTCTCAATTTTAATACTAAAAGCAAAATTGCCCTTCAACATGCCTTATGGTTAAATATCCATAAGAGCATGGATGGATGACATACAAGGTGATGTAAACTCCTCTATCCCAACAAAATGTAGTCTTTGACTTAGTGCAAGAATCAGAAATTGATTACTCCATTATTAATTTGAATTATTTGAATTATGTTGTTTCAGTAGCTCAGCAGAATAATTATTTTCCAACCAATTAATTTTTCTGAATATTTATTCATTTTTTCCGTCACACTAATGAAAACCTTATATTTCAGATCTCATAAACCCTCAAAATATTAACTCTATGCACTCTAAATTAAAAAATGATGCCATGAAACATATATTAAACATATATTAATTTACCGCTAATTATATTTTTTTAATTAATATAAAAATTATATAATTTAAATATTGATGAACGAATAGTTGCATAAATCGAACACAGTATCTTAGAATCTTTTAGGATCAAATAATTGAACGTTTGTATATATAATGGAAATGGTATAAGCTATAAGTGAGATATGGGGTTATTTTGGTACTTATAGCTTTCTTATTAATTTGATCCAAAAATCCTTTTTCTTATCTTATTATTTATTCTATTGCACACAAAAGAAAATAAAAATCTTCAAGATTTGTCAAACTTGCTAATAAATATATACCTTGTATCAAAATCGTTTTCCCTCTTCTGCTCTCTCTTCCCCCCACAGTACTTTTTCCCTTTTTTGCCTTGCACCACTTCTTGGATCTGCTTCTTGATTCTTGATAGCCCAATTCTTTCAACGGGAGGCTGAGAATTATTTATTTCCTAAATTACAAAAAGCATTAGACCAAAAACCATCATTTCATATACATATGCCGCACTGAAGTAGTAGTGTTTGTATAATCGAAGCCAGTACTCATCGAGCAGCATATATTTATAGCTAAATCTGTTTAATTAATTTCAAAAGTGGATCGAAGGCATGGAAAGAGGCCACTTCCATCGGAAGCATCGGAGGAGAAAGAGAAAGAACGCCATGACTTCTCTTCTTATTCATCTTCGTGGTCTGAAACAGACACGTTTGCTATGGTTTCAGCTCTCTCTCAAGTCATCTCTACTTCTACAGATGACAAGCCTACTATGGTGCAATCGACCCCACTTGCCGTAGAGCAATCATCCCTAGTCAAGGAAGAACTTCACCAGTCACAACCTAACCAACTTCAAGGTAACAAATTATATATGTATATATGTATATATTCTTCTTGATGATCTTTCTTTGCTTTACTTGTCTGGGGCATATGTAGTCTTTTCGAAAATTCCCTTTTGCTAGGCTTATGGCATAGTGTGTTAAAGTTAGCAAGTTTTATGTAATTCTTGGAAGAACCTTTAATCATTTGTTTGGTTTTTTTGTTTTAAGGTGTAGATTTATAGCTTGAATTGTCAAAATTTTCCAATTTTGGGTTTTTCACTTTGGCCTAATGCTCATCTCTTGTCAAAGTTGTCGCGATCTATCAATTCTTCTCTATGCTTTTCTTGATAATATCCATCTTCTTGAAAGAAAAACAAAAAAAAAAAAAAAGAAAGAAGATTTTGCCAGCCCAAACAGCTCTTCTCCTATTTTATCTGTACATTTTTTTTTAATTTTTTTTTTGGGTTTGTTTGATAACAAGCATCTAAGTCTAACCCTTTATTTAGTACACTTCAAAGATGCGTAGGGTAGATATGGCCATTTAGGGTTTTTTTTTTTTTTTTTGCCAAGTTCATTGTATCTTTGCTTTCCGTAAAGAACTCTCTCTCTTTTTTGTCTCTCTCCTTATTAAAAGCAAATGGTCGTACCTTATGCTGGAGATACTAGCTCGACCTTCTTTGCTTTATTACTCATTTTCGCAAGACAATACATGTAGTGATGTCAAGGCGTAGCAATCGTTCTGCATGTGCCCATGTTTGTATAGATAAGCATTACTATACTATTATTATTATTTTTATCAAACATCTTTGTACTCACACGCACATATTCCTCGTATTGAAAGAGCAGCGTCTCTTCCGTGAATAACTAGCCTTCCTTTTTGTTAAAGACATTGACCTCAATCCCTTATCCATTGATTTCCAATCTTTAATTTGTTAGTTGCTTCAGCTCTGCCTAATCTTGAAAGCGACACCCATTTTTGTTGTTACCTTAGCAATTTGGTGGGAACACACCACCATAACAAAATCTATGCGTTTATGGGGTTTGATTTTTAATTAAAAAGCATGCAATCACCTTCACTTTGCTTCTGCCACATTTCATTGATCTTTACCAAAAGGAAATAATATCTCGATTTGAAAATGAGTTTCTCATTATACATTTTTTTTTCTAAGTCCTGCTTTATAAGTCTTTCTTTATTTCCTAATCTAATGATGACTAGTGGTCCGGAAGAAAAAAAAAAAAAATTGCACAATCTAACTTTACTGGTACTAGTAAGTTCAAAAGTTTTTGAAAAATTAAATGAAATGGAATCGAGATGTTTGGTGCAAAGAATACTAAGATTACATTATTAATTTATGGTGTGGGATTATAAGGTGAAACAGCCATTTGATAATGTTTTATGACAATTCCTACCTTCCATATTAAATAACTAGCTGTTTTTAGGGACAGTTCTACTTTTGTAGTTTGGATGCATGAAGAAAAGTGGCATGATCATGCATCTTAGCATCTTCATATATAATATATATACTAGTTTTTGCATTTGATGCTCTATCAATTAATATACATTTTTTGCATTTGGAGTTCTATCATATTAATATATATATATTATATGTTCTTTCTTTTTTGGTAATACTGAGTCTTTAATGATTTTTAATTCCCATGAGTAGTTTCTTGCCTTTTTCTTTAGGAGAAGCATCAATTAATTTATTCAATTGTCATTGAACTTGAATTTGACATGCATATATGTTACCATTGATTTTGTATGTGAAGAAACTGCAAGGAGAAGACACTATAGGGGAGTAAGACAAAGGCCATGGGGCAAATGGGCAGCCGAAATACGTGATCCTAAGAAGGCAGCTAGAGTGTGGCTTGGCACTTTTGACACTGCTGAGGATGCAGCCCTTGCATATGACAATGCAGCTCTAAAGTTCAAAGGCACAAAAGCTAAGCTTAATTTTCCTGAGAGAGTTCAAGGAAAACCTGAATTTACCTACTATATGACTACTTCTGGTGATTCTGGTAGCAGTTCTTCTCCTGGTCATGGACAAAATCCAATGCCAGTGGCTCCTCCTGCTCCGTCTCATCTTCTTCCTCCTCCTCCTCCTCCACCATTTCCACAACCACAAGAAACTTACCCAGACTTGCTTCAATATGCACAAATTCTTTCCAGTAACGATGCATATCTCCAGTATTACGGTTCAAATCTCTTTAATCAGCAGTCTTATGCTCCACATTATTCATCCAACTTACCATCTTCGACCTTTTCATCCCAGCAGCAAGAACATCAGCATCAGCATCAACAGCATGATCCAATGAGATTCTCACCATGGTTTGATAGCTCCCCTAGTTCTGATTATCAAGAACACGGGAAGGACTCTAGTAACCCTAGTGAGTAGTATCTTCGCTCTCCTGTATCAGTTGGGAAAAAAATATGCATGCATGAACGGTATCCATTGGTCATAGGATATGAAAATGCAATTTATAATTATTAAGCGTCAACTCTATGGGATCCATCCCCATGGACAAGAGCTTCCGAAAATTTTTGCAGTGTTATTGAAGCTGTTCAGTATTGTACCCAGTTTTTTTTATCTTTTGCAAAGTACATGGGGCGATGACATTAATATTATGGTCACACTGCATCCCATATATATAGTCTCCTTCCTGTAATTTGGATGGCCTGTAAGCTCAGGTCTGGACTGTATTCTTTTAGTACATTGGCATGGTGATTCCAAAGTCTAAATTGCTTTTGATTTTTGTAGTAAGATAATGATGGATGTATGTGGACAACTTTGGCAAAGTTGAAGGAATAGTAGCATGGTTTTATTTTAATAATACTGATTTGAATTCTTATCGAACAGCTCCACCATTCAAGCTTGTTTATCCACTCCATCTCCAAGCTCCAAAAATTTATTCCTCCTCTTAATTATTGTCACGAGTCTTGAAGCTAACTTAATTGAAAAGTTTGAAAAACGGCAAAAGCTATAGTTCGATTGTCAAACTTCATCAGAGCCAATGTACGTAGTGTGGTATATATTCTCACTCTCAGCCAGTTGCTGTACACCTCGGGAAGTTAACATCAATATGCTTTGTACGTAGTTTGTGGGATAATGTTTTTTTTTTCTTTTTAAACTTAATATCATTTTAGTATCATTAAAATAAAGAATGTACAATTAACAGTTAATATTTTAAAATTATTTTTATGAACAACTACCATATGTGAATTTTACATGTCTAATTATAATGAAATGTATTGAATTTATAAACTCTTTCTTATAATAAGAAGGATTCTTATCAGTTAAATAACGTGTAAAGTGTTTTTTTTTTTAATAAACAGATATTGTTTTCTCTTGATATGTCTTATATTTTCCTTTTTTTTACTCTATTTGGATGATATCAAGTCAAATATATATATATATATATATATAACAAGTTGTCGTCGGGTTCAAAATCTTAATCAATAAAGTTAAAAAATTAGGGATATTTGATGCCATCGGAACTACTCTAGCTTCAATCAATCTTAATTTTAAAAACTTAATGAAGTTAACTTGAAATCGACCTAAGTTTGGAAAGAGTTAGACTATTGTACTTTTGAAAGTCGAAGATACGTGTACTATTTGAAAAGAAAAAAATGACATAATTATAAAAAAAAATTTACTATTTAACTCATATTAGATAATTTAAACAACAAAATTGCAACTCAACATTAAATAATTTAATGGTATAACTTTTTTCAAGAAATGAATTGATAAAAAATACGTATGTTGTCTCCTAGTTATTTTTTATAAAGTTATTTTTCACTGGGGATGCTATATATATGCTATTCTTTTTCTGATTTTACCTATTTCATGGCCATAGTTTTAGCCAAGCAAAACTTTTCATTAAAAAAAAAAAAGAAAGAAAATTATCTAATTTTTTTTTAACTCGATAATTAAGTACCAAGAAAATAAATTTTCTTTAGTGCTTAGTCGTTATATCATGGATATATATAAGCAATATTTAATTAGTTAGGATAAAGTTGGTAACATTTGTAGATACACAAATGATGATTTCCGATAAAATGTCGTAAATGGAGGCAACACATTTGGACAAGTGACAAGATTAGCGAGAGCAAAACAATATTAAAAGTAGACTTAAATTAAGATGTGTAGAAGCGACAAAGTGAACAATTAGGGGAAAAACCATTAAAGTAAACTAAAATGAAGCGACCAAATTAATGAGAAGTAGCAGCAGTACAGTAAACAAAAAAGAAAAGAGGCAAAACGTGCCTCTAAGCATGCATGGGCTCCCACCAAATTTCATGTATGATGACCGATCGACATAGCATAAAATAAAAATGCTTTTTTAATCAAAAGTTTGTCCTTTCCTTGGTGTCGTGCTGGAGCTATGAATTATTATGATTATTTATTTTTGGCTTTGTTGGAAGAAATAATGAAGTAATTAAATGGATGCTTGATGTCCAATGATTGAACATGAACGGCTACAACACAAAGCACTTTCGTTGGCCTTTCCTTTTACAAAAGCACAAGTTTAGACTGTTACGCATGCACGGGCCACTTGCTCCACACGCACTTCCAAAGCAAATGTGGGCCAGAACGAATCGTGCTCTAAGCCCAAAATTGAGTTTCAACCTTTCTTTCTAATAATAAAAAACGACAAAACATTTGAATGATAGAAACTTCTTTTTGTTAGAACACGTCAGCAGCGTGAAAGCTGACGTGGATAAAATTTTTGAAGCACGAAATGAGATTATTAGGGTTCGTAATGATAAAGACGTGCCTACAAAACAAATACGATTGGACCACCTCTCCTTTGTTTTGGTAGAGTATAGTCATGGTGATGGTGCAGCGAAGAAGGGAGTGAGGAGGTAATTTAGTTTCAGAAGTGCTTTCGGCTTCGACGTCAAATTTTGCGGCTATTTCTTTCCTTTTCTTCTAGCTTTTCGACATCAAAAAGGCTGGTAGATCCTCAAGTACAATTATGATTCGGCTTGAAATAAACTGCACTACCCTAGCTGCTAATAATAATAATAATTCTATGCAAGCATGCACATGGAGTTGGCCTACGTCTTTCTCTTTCAATCATTCGTTCTTATGACTTTTTTTTTTAATGGCTCTTTATCATTTTTTGTGTGGGGACAGTGGGGTAGTGTTATATAAAACTAAGGGTAAGGATACATATCGAAATTCGAAACATTAACAGTGTGTTACAAATTCAGCTAAAAAATTTTAAAAATATTCATTTTATTCTTTACTCTAAATTCAAGGGCTATTAATTAGAGTAGATTATTTTAAAAATTTAACCCTCAGCAATTTTTTTTCCTATCGCGATAAAAGACTTTATCCTACAACTAATACTTTATAACATTTTCTTATCAATTTCCTATTTCATCATTTTGATTTTTTAAAATGGTAATAAAACTACACGCTCTGTCATTTGTATTAAAACTGTTTTTTAATTGCTTAGCTATTGGATTCGTATTTTAAGATATGTAATTATTTTAAATTAATTATTATAATTTTTAATTTTTTTTATTAAAATAAATTAATTAAAATTTAATAAATTTTAAATAACAATAATTTAAATTAAAAATTTTATTTTTAAATTGTATTTGAGTAGACATATAGATAGTCAATTTTATTTTAGCTTGTGAAACATTGAACCAAAGCAATTTAATTAATCGACTGCATTATCTCTATCTATCAATAAGTTGCTTGAACGTAACAAATAATGCGACCAGAATTTGGCATCCCAGTCTTGGAAGGAACTAAATAAAACCTTTCATCTTCATTTTTAGCTTTATTTTATGTAATAATAATTCTTATTTTATAATAATTTTATATAAAATACTTTAGGAACCATCAAGCAAAAGAATGATATATAAATATATTTTTTTACGGAAATTATTTCATATACATGTGTGGACACTTTCGGTTGATTGGCCCGCAATGACAACCTAATAATGAGAAAGTATGAGGTTGAGATGCAATGGAATTCCGAAATCTCTCAAAAATGGACTCAGAAGTCCAAACTCCAAACCTCTAAGCCCAAAACACAAAACTCAAGCCCAAACCACAAGCTAAAGCCTATATCCATCACCTTTTAGCCCGTTAGGCCCATACTTGGCCCGGGTGAAGAAGTGATCACCCTAACAAAGAGGCATCGCCTCTTTACCTTGGCCATCGGTGAGGCGATGCCTCATCGAGGAGACAACGTCTTTTCACGCCCACCAACTATTGCATTAAATGTCATTAATAGAAGTAGTTAGGGCTGACATGCCCCTGACTTGAGGTAATTTTGGACGCTAAAGAAAATAAAAAATGAGAGAAAAAGAGAGGGAGGGGCATGGGGAATGGTGAGGAGAAGGTGAGAATGGTTTTGGTGGGAATTGAAAAAGAAGAAATGGGAGAGGCTTAAAAGGAAAAGAGAAGGAAGGACTTTTGGGACTTTTGGGATTTGAGACATAAGGGGACTAGGAAAGAGAATGTTTTTAGAGCTGAAAATAGAAAGAAACTATAGAGAGAAAAGAAAAGAAAAAAGAGGAAGAAGAGGAAGAAAGAAAGGGACTCTTGAACTAAAAAGACCTCATTTCTTGAAAAGAAGGAATGTTTCTTTGCATTCTAAGCGTTCCTATGAATCAATCAAGCTCTAAGGGCTTAGTTAGATGCATCAAGTTTCATCCAAATCAATAAGGCCCCCTATCTTTAAACTTTCAAGTTCTTTATTTCATAGAAACTTTATTTCGATACTTTCTTTACTTACTCCTTTGAGTTAGATTGCTTATATAGGGGTCATATATAAAGTATGATTGCTTGAAATACTAAGTATTGATTGTTGATCGTAATATATTCATATATGTTTTTGTTTATTTGCATAACCATTTGAGTTTCTTAGAGTTTAAGAAATATAGTTTGTTTCTATCTCTGTTGAAGAGGCGACGCCTCTATCTTTTTATAGAGGCGTCGCCCCTTCGTGTTGAGGCAATTTAATATCACCTCCTAGTCAAAGAGGCATCACCACTTCATCATAATACTGCACCATTCTGCTTTGATTTTAATGATTATTTGATATATTTTTGCATATTTTTGTGTTTGTTTCATTATATATGTTGAGTTTATGCATGGACAATGTCATTTGATATCGTTATTGAATGATGATTATTGTGTTATTTATAAGACTATTTTGTGATATCATTTTTATTTTCTATGAATATTATTTGAATGTTATTTTGTGAATAATGTTGTTGTCTTGTGAGATGGAATTAACTTATATTTATTGCAGGGATTATTTGGTAATGTTTAATTATCAAATAATTGTTCCATTAACTAGTTCTTGAGAGGTTTTATTTGTATAATTAATTATTTTGCTTTTGGTTTATTTTTGGTTTTTGTATGGTTTATTTTACATTTTCTTTGTACAAAATGTTGTAATCCTTAATCCCTTTCCCCAATTTATTTGGAGTGTATGGTTATAAATTTTTATGATTATTTTTTTTTATGTGTGATGTATATCGAGTCATAAGCATGAAATAAGACTAATGTGCAAACTTGAACTAAAATATAAAATTTGGAAATGATTGCAATCCACGTTAAAATAAGAAAATAATTTAATAATCAAATGTAATAAAATACAAAATACACACTGTCACGACCCAAAACAGGGGGCCATGACTGGCGCTAGGGAACGAGAATTCTTTCGAATCCGGAACCCGTAGCAAGCCTTAAAAATAAAAGCATTCAATAAAATGAAATAAATAAAATATTATTCAGTGAAAATTAAATCTCACAAAATAAAATAACTTCTCAACATCCTTTAATATCACAAAATCACATCTTATATATAAATAAAATCTTTAAGTACAAATTTTCAGTGTAACACTCTGAATTTAAAATCTCAGACAATTATATTTACAAATACAACCCACAAAAAATTTAAATACAACCACTACTGCAGTGTCCAGAGTACAAAATAAAACTCAAGTAAGTGATTTACATAAGAAAGCCGGAGCGGAAGAAATTCGGCAGACAGGTCTACTGCTGACGTATGAAGATGAAGACTCTTCTGAAAAAAATCAACAGAGGGGAGTCAGACCTCACTGTGAATTATTATAATATATATACATACATAGCTAAATGTCAAATGTAGACACTCAATAGTATATATAATAAATACATATACAGACAAATACACACAGATGCAACGAAAATCATTTTAATACTGAAAATCATTAGTATGAAGGATCAAATAGAACCTTATATTTTCACAACCTCAAATATCAATAGAACTCACTTAAGTCATACAAGCCCACTTAGTTCTAAATAATTCACTTAGTCCAACTGGACAGTAGATTGGCCCCGAGTCACTAAGTCAACTGAGCTCTAGCAGTCTGACTGTCAGTGTGATTGCCCCCGAGATACTTGGTCAACCGAGCTACAACAATCACACTCTCAATCACATCAATCTCAATCATATCAATCATGTCGTATTTCCTCAAATAAGTTAGTGATTAACCTTATGATTTATTGCACTGGTACGTACTCGGTCCTAGTGCTGCCCACTATGAAGCACGTTCTATCGATATCCTTCATTTATATTAAAACATACATTCAAGAAAATAAATGATGCATAATGTTATTTAAAATAAACAAATATACCATATATATACCGGAAATATACCTGAAATATACTTAGTCTATTTTAGGTATATTTCCAGTATATATATGTATAATCAACTCAATTAAATCACGAAACATATTAAATTAAACCAATAATATATTTAAAAAAAATAAGTTATATTTAATTGAAAAGGAAAACATGCATTTATTTCATAATATACTAAAAATATACTTAATATTCAAATAGGAAATTATACAAAAATTGATATTTAAAACATAGAAGTCTAAAACATGCAACCTAAGAAATGCATGTACATTATAATAACTCACAGTTGTGTGCTCCTTGAGACGAGTCTGACGGGCCTGGTCCGCTAGGCCTCGGTCTCGGTGCAACTAACAATAAAATAATAACACAAAAATCAGAATAATTCTAACTTAACTTCTAGAGACTCTATCTATGATTACTAATATAGACAGAGAATAGGAATTTGACCGAATGTCATGTTTTACAAGAATTCTATGAAAATTCGGTAGAACCTCCTCTGTAAAATAGATATCTCTCTACTTAAAAAAGTAGAGCTGGTCCTGCAAGAAAATACACTTCGAATACAATTAATAAAACATTCACACAACCCTCGGTCCGAGATCCCAAACTGCAAATTCCACCGACCGAGGTCCACAATTCACAAGAAAATACACAAAATATATTAAAATTCCATAAATATCGAAAATACCCTTTTGATACCAAAATATAGCAATTTAAATATTTAAACATTGAAAATACTTATTTCACCGATATTTACTTAAAAACCCTAATATTAATATAATATTATTAAAAAATTGATATTTTTTGATAAATTCATGAATATTAATAAAAATTCATTTTATAAATCCAAATTACTCAATTAGTCCAAAAACATACCAAAAATTACTAAAAACCCATTTATTTACAAAAATAGTATATTAAATATAATTTGAAAATAATTTTTGAAAAATAGTATTAATTAGTTTAAAATATTAAATAATTTGTAAAAATCATTTTTATACCTCAAATAATTGTTAAAACCAATTAAACTTAATATTTAACTAAAATGACTATCAAATTACCAAAGTACCCCTAGTATATAAAAATTCACAAAATATACTATAAATACTCAAAAATTCAATAAAAATTATATAATTACTCTAAAATTATTTTCTCAACATATAATTCAATAAAATAAACAATTATACTCAATTAACCAATTAATTTTAACAAAATACATATATAACCTATATTTCCAAAATTGACATAAACTAAATAAAATTAAAATAATTACAGAAAAATCACAAAAATTATAAATTAAATTCTAAAATTAATTTAAACCACCAAAAACACTAAAAATCACAATTTCACAATTTATTTAATTAATTTACGAAAATTAGAAAATAATAAAAAATTCACAAAAATCAAAATAAATTCCAAAAATTACACAAAAATTCCAAGAGGTAGATTAAGCTAAGGGGAACATTATTTGTAAAGGAATTAAGCTTGAATCTCAAATAATGATGTTCAAAAAAATCAAGAACCAAAAATGGCGAAAATTGAAAACTAGCTTAAAACCTTACCAAATTGAGTTTTTGTGCAAAAGGAAGCTTGGAACCATTCTCTAGGGAGTCTAAGGAGTCCAACGGCACCAGAATCACTGAGTTTGGTGGCTGGAAAGATGATGAATGGAGAAGAGAGAGACTTTCGGCCAAATCAGGTTCCTTGAGTTGCTGCCGATGCCGGAGAAGACAATAGGGGCGGCGGAGTTGCTGGCTGGAGGGGCAGTCGACGGTGGATGAGCTGGAGGCGCTCTGAATGGAGGGGAACGGACGGTGATGGTAAGGGTGGTTCGGTTTCAGGGGGAAGAAGAAGAAGGAATAAGGTTTTTTTTTTTTTTGTTTTAATATTTATATATATATATATATATATATATATATATATATATATATATATATATATATATATATATATATATATATATATATATATATATATATATATTAACTTAACTTTATATTATAATAATATAAACTTTATAATATACACAATAAACACACACCACACATTCTTTTACCCACATGCATAATTATATATATATACATATATATATAACATAAATAAAATACAATGTATATATATACATAATAAAAGTATAATTTATACACAATTTAGTCATTAACCCTAATAATATTCATGCATGCAAAATAATGTATTTCATTAAAATAATAATATTAAAATATAAATGCTCTAAATTAAAGATTTATTAAAACACTATTTCCCGAAATAATAAAAAAAATTCAAAGACATGTTTACGTAAAATATATTAATTAAGCATAAAATAATAATGATAATAATTCACAAATAGTAAAATAATCAAATATAAATTTCAAAATTATTAACTTTAATATCCCGAGATTTTAAATAATTTTAAACTACATCGGGATATGCAGTGTTAATAATTTTGATAAATATATTTAATTATTTAATTAGTTTGATAATTATTAAAGTTATTTTAATTATTTTAAATTTTTTACGTAAAATTTTCCCGAGAATTTTATTTTTGGAAAAATTAAAACCTAAATAAATATTTATTAATTATGTTAGTTGATTTTACGTAATTGTATGAGTCCATGCATGATTTTAATTATCATATTAATATATATACATATACATGCATATATATACATATTTAGCATTTTAGGGTTATTTTTAATTAAGTATATATTATATAGTTATTAAATTAATATGTTATATATATATATATATATATATATATAGATATTAGTTTGATTTTTAACATGTGGTGTAGAATTATTTTGGAATATAATATTAATATTAATATATTATAATATAAGTTAATAAAGTTATATATATATATATATATATAAGTTAAGAAAATTACGTTTTGTGCCATTCTTCTTCCTTTAGCTCCTGACACACCCCCCACCCCCATTCCCCGCCGCTGCAACCTCTCCCCTCATTGTCAGTGTGCCGTCCAGTGTGCCACCACCCTCTCCAGCTCATTCCGCCGCCTGTAGCTTCCATTTTCGGCAAGTTTCGACCGTCTTCAACCCAAGAAAACTAAACTTGAGCTCATCGTTGTTCAACCCTTTTCTGGCCACCAAATTGGATGCTGCCAGTCTCTATCTCTTACTTGAGCTCTAGTGAGTGTATTTTCAAGCTTGGTTTCACTTGATTTGGTCTAGATTTTCTTTGGTGATCAATTTTCATTTTCGGTCACTTTGATTTCTTGATTTTTTTGAACTTTGATTCTAAGGAGTCAAGCTAAGTTCCTTCACAAAGATTGTTCCTAGTAGCTCAATCTACAACTTTTAATTTTTGTGGAACTTTTGGAATTTATTTTGATTTTTGTGAATTTTTTATTATTTTATTAATATTTTCTAATTTTCGTAAATTAAATAAATAAATTGTGAAATTGTGATTTATGGTGTTTTTAGGGGTTAAAATAAATTTTAGAATTTAATTTGTAATTTTTGTGATTTTGGTATAATTATTATGAATTTATTTAGTTTAGGTGATTTTTGGAAAATTAGGTTAAATAAGTATTTTGTTAAAATTAATTGGTTAATTGAGTATAATTATTGATTTTATTGAATTATATGTTGAGAAATTAATTTTTGACCAGTTTTATAATTTTTAGTGAATTTTTGAATAATTATAGTATATTATGTGAAATTATATTTAACTAGGGGTATTTTGGTAATTTGGTACTAAATTGGTTGAAAATTAAGTTAAATTTGTTTTAATAATTATTTGAGGTATAAAAATGATTTAGTATTTTTAACTAATTAAAACTATTTTTCAAAAATTATTTTCAAAATATATATAATATATTATTTTTGTAAATAAATGAGTTTTTATTGATTTTTAATATGTTTTTGGGCTAATTATGTAATTCGGATTTATAAAATGAATTTTGGTTAATATTTATGAATTTATCGAGAATTATGGATTTTTAATAATATTTTATTAAAATTAGGGTTTTATTGTAATTATCGATAAAATAATTATTTTCAATGTTTTAAATATCTAATTTGCCATATGTTGATATATAAAGGGTATTTTTGGAATTTAAATGTGTTATGTGTTTATCTTGTAAATTATGAACCTCGATCGGTAGAATTGTAGTTTGGGAGTCCGACCGAGGGTTGTGTGGCTGTGTATTTCCGAATTGTGTTTTCTTGCAGGACTGGCTCTACTTTCTGAGTAGAGAGATGTTCATTTTACAGGGGAGGTTCTGCCAAATTTTTGGTAGAATTCTCGTAAAATGTGACATCTTATCGAATCCCTATTCTTAATTTATGTCCGGTGTTTTAGATTGAGTCTCTAGGAATTTTGTTAGATTTATTCTGATTTCATATTGTCATTTGTTTATTTAGTTACGTCGAGACCAAGGCCTAATGGACCAGGCCCGTTGGACCCGTCTCGAGGAGCGCACAATTGTGAGTTGTTATTTTATATATATGTATTTTAGGATTGCATGTTTTAGAAATGCATGTTTAAATTTTATGAAATATGCATAAATGATTTAATAAATGCTTAGGTATATTTTAGGTACATTGTTAGTATATTTTTGGTATATTTTGAATTTATTGCATGTTTTACCTTTGTTTTATATCTAAAAATGTTTTTAAGTATAAATATGGTTATTTTTTATTTATTTTATAATTGAATTGAATTATCCGACGTATATATACTCGAAATATACCTGGTTTATTTTTGGTATATTGTTATTTTACTTAACGTCATGCATCATTTTATTTCATGAATGAATGAATTTATTTTAAATGAAGGATATCAATAGAACATGCTACCTAGTGGGCAGTACTAGGACCGAGTACGTATAGGTACGACGATAGATTGTAGGTTGAATCACTAACCTGTTTATGGATTATGATTGGATTGATGTGAGATATGATTTGAGAGTGTGATTGCTGGAGCTCAGTTGACTAAGTGTCTCGAGGCCAATCACACTGACAGTCAGACTACTGGAGGTCGGTTGACTTAATGTCTCGGGGTCAGTCTACTATCTAAATGGAACAAGTGAATTTATTTGGAATAAGCAAGCCTATATGGCTAGAGTGTTGTCTAACACTATTTGAGGTTGCGATCATCTAGGGTTTTATTTGATCCTTCATAAATGGTTATTATTTTTCGTATTATATAAAATGATTTTTGCTGCATCCATATGTATTTGCCTATATATATATTTATTATATATACTATTCAATATGTGCATTTGTCATTTAGGTATGCATGTATATATATTATAACAATTCACTCAGTGAGGTCTGACTCCCCTCTGTTGATTATTTTTCAAGAGAGTCTTCGTCCTTAGACCTCAGTAGCAGACCTTTACATCGGATTTCTTCCGCCCCGGCTTTATTATGTAAACTACTTACTTGATTTTATTTTGTATTCTAGACACTGCAGTAGTCAAGTTGTGGGATGCTTATTTTATATATGTATGAGATTTGTATTTTAAAGAATTAAAACGAGAATTTGTATTAAAAGATATTATATATATGAGATGAGTTTGTGTTATTAAATCAGTTGATGAGTTACGTTATTACTTATGAGATTTTAATTTCCGCTGCAAGATATTTTATTTATTTTATTATTATTATATGTTGTCATTTTATTTTAAAGGTTTGCTACAGGTTCCGGATTCGAAAGAATTCCCATTCCCTAGCGCTGGTCATGGCCCCTTGTTTTGGGTCATGACAAAGTTGGTATCAGAGTGGAGTTCTGTGTCAGGGCCTTAGTTGTGTGAGTTATGGCCCTAGTTTTTAATATTGTGTTTTCTTTGAAACTACTACAGTGAATGAGGTTTGAGTATGTCTTGATAAGTATTCCTTGATTTAGTTTTCTGCGTTATCCTCTATTGTCTGTTTTGTCTAAATCCTTCTGTTTGTCTTTTTAGAATGAGGACGCGAGCGCGTGTCGCTCCATCGGTCGTTGAGGCCAAGGATGATGAGTCCTTCCAGGATGAGGTTTTACCTCCTGAGCTGCCAGTTAGGCACAAAGGTTATGGCAGAGGTAGACCTCGAGGAGCGGCAGGTCATCGTAAACAGGGGGAGTTATAGGATGAGGAGCCTGTAGAGCCTGAGTACGAGAATGTTCCTGTACCTCCGGTAGTTAAGCCTGTTCAGCCTACCTATCAACAGGGTATGTCTGACCCTGAGGCAGCTCTGTTCTATGCCAGAGTTAGCAGGATTGCTTTCGATGGGACTTCTAACAGTCTTGATTTTTTTATATGCGATCGAGACTAAGACTCGGACTGCTCACACCTAGTACCAGCGGATCATGGTCATTGAGCTTTCGGTTAAGGGACCAGCCCTGGACTGGTTTATTCAGATGATCCAGTCGTATATGTTGATGATAACCTGGGCTCAATTCAGAGAGTGATTCATGAGGAGATTTTGCCCAGAGCCGCTTCGTATGAGTTACAGACTCCGGTTGACCAGTATTTCTCACGGTGACATATCTATTGAGGAGTATACCCGAGAGTTCCTTTGACTTGGCAGATATGTAGAGGATCTGATGCAAGATCAGTACTTCATAGTTATTACATATGTCACCAGATTGGGTTCTACATTTGCTGGTATGCTTACATCGGGCCTTACTCTGGAGTCGGTGATTGAGTTGACCAAGGAGATTGAGCTTAGGCTAGTTAGGCAAGGAGCTATGCCTGATTATTACTAGTTGGGTGTTCAGTCAGGTGGATTCCAGACTACTCAGTACTCAAGTTTCCAAATTGGATCGAGTAGTCAGTAGAGAGGTCCAGCCCAGCAGACTCAGAGACATCAGTAACAGGTACATCGAAGCAGTAGACATGACCATGGAGGTCAGCGTAGACCATTCAGATTTAGGTCAGGTGCTTCGAGCAGCAGCAGTGGTCATAGTTCTGGATCATCTACCAGTGTATGTCAAACCTGCGGTAGAGTCCATCAGGGACCATGTTATATGACACTGCTGACGTGCTTCAAATACGGGCAGACAGAACATTATACTAGATCGTGTCCTTATTCCAGGTATTAGTAGCCACAGATTCCATGATTTTCTCAACAGTCGATTGCTAGTGCTGCACCTGTTCCTTTTCAGTTGCCTCCAGCCCAGCATCAGAGTTCTACTCAGCTTATTCCCTAGTAGGTTCGTGGTAGAGGTACTAGAGGAAGTGCCAGAGGTGTTGGCCAGGCTTCTACCAGCTAGCAGGGAGGCCAAGGACAGGCCAGAGTCTTTCATCTTACTCAACAGGATGCTCAGGCATCCAATGCAGTCATGGCAGGTATTGTTTCTATTTGTTACTTGGATGCATGGGTTCTGTTTGATCTGGATGCGACGCATTCGTTCATTTCTCCTATTTTTACTTCTAAGTCTTATTAGCAAGCTTCGAGGATGGCTTTTCCTTTGTCTGTCACCACTCCTCTAAGTGATTCTTTAGACACTAATGTTGTTCTTTCTGGTTGTCTAGTTCTTGTTGAAGGTAGAGAATTATCTGTTGATTTGATTTCGTTGAATGTGATGGAGTTCGATGTTATTCTGGGTATGGATTGGTTATCTTAGCACTATGTCGTGGTGGATTGTCAGAGTAAAGAGGTGACTTTCAGAATTCCTGATGAAGAAGAATTTAAGTTTGTGGGTGATAGGAGTTCAGCACCTCAGAATCTCATTTTTGCTATTACGGCTAGGAAGTTGCTGAGGAAGGGTTATCAGGGATATTTGGCATTGGTCAGGGATACTTCAGTGAAGAAGTTGTCACTCACAGATGTTCCTGTTGCCTGTGAGTTTCCTGATGTTTTTCCTGAGGAGTTGCCAAGTTCACCACCTCACAGAGAGATTGAGTTCTGTATAGATGTGGTTCCAGGCACTACTCCTATATCTATGCCACCCTATAGAATGGATCCTGCAGAGTTGAAAGAGTTAAAGGAGCAGTTGTAAGAGTTGTTGGATAAGGGTTTCATTAGACCCAGTGTTTCTCCTTGGGGTGCACCAGTCCTGTTTGTGAAGAAGAAGGATAGTACCCTAATACTGTGCATTGACTATAGAGAGCTGAACAAGGTAACAGTGAAGAACAAGTATCCTCTTCCGAGGATAGATGATTTGTTTGATCAGCTACATGGTGCACAGTTCTTTTCTAAGATCGATCTGAGGTTGGGTTATCATTAGCTGTGGATCAACGAAGTCGATGTTCCTAAAATGGCATTCTGCACTCAATATGGCCATTATGAGTTTTTGGTGATGTCTTTTGGCTTGACTAACGCACTAGCAGCTTTTATGGACCTGATGAACAGGGTATTCAAACCATATGTGGATCAGTTTATGGTAGTCTTCACCAATGATATACTTGTATATTCGAGGAGTATGGAGGAGCATGTATATCACTTGAGGACTGTACTACAGACATTGAGAGAACATCAGCTTTATGCTAAATTCTCAAAGTGTGATTTCTGGATGGAGAGTGTTGCTTTTCTTGGACACGTGGTGTCTAAAGAAGGTATCCAGGTGGATCTACAGAAGATTGAGGCAGTGTCTGAGTGGCCTAGACTGACTTCTATTACAGAGATTCATAGTTTTCTAGGTTTAGCCGGGTACTATAGGAGGTTTGTATAGAATTTTTCCAAAATTGCAGCTCCTATGACTCGCTTGACTCAAAAGAATGTAAGATTTGAGTGGTCAAAAGCTTATGAGAACAGTTTCCAATTATTAAAGGAGAAGTTGACCACAGCCCCAGTGTTAGCTTTACCTAATGGTATGGACAAGTTCACAGTGTATTGTGATGCCTCTAAAGTTGGCCTTGGTTGTGTGTTGATGCAGAATGGTAAGGTGATAGCCTATACTTTGAGGGAATTGAAGAAGCATGAGCAAAACTATCATACACATGACTTTGAGATGGCTGTAGTGATCTTTGCTCTTAAGATCTGGAGACATTATCTGTACGGGGTGACTTGTGAGATTTTTACTGATCATAAGAGCCTTAAGTACATTTTCCAGTAGAGAGATCTAAATTTGAGGCAGAGGAGATGGTTGGAATTGTTGAAAGATTATGACTATGAGATACTATATCATCTAGGCAAGGCTAATGTGGTAGCAGATGCCTTGAGCAGGAAGTCCTCAAGAAGTCTTGCTCATATCAGTGTAGAGAGGAGACTGTTGATCCAGGAGTTGCATTTTTTAGTGGATCAAGGTCTGATGATGAAGATTAGTATATCAGGTGGACTGCTAGCTCAATTTAAGGTGCGATCTATACTAAGAGATAGAATTAAGGCAGCTCAGAGTCGAGATCCTATTCTAGAAGAGCTTACAAAGAATGTTAGAGCAGGGTAGTTCATTGATTTCACACTCAATGATGATGGTGTTTTATGGATCAGTGGTAGATTGTATGTTCCTGATGTGGATAATTTAAGAGAAGAGATCTTAGAGGAAGCACATTCTACAGCCTACAACGTACATCCTGGTGTCACTAAGATGTACCACAGTATCAGAGACTTGTACTGGTGGGACAGACTGAAGAAGGATGTCGCTGAGTATGTTACTAAGTGCTTAACGTGTCAACGAGTAAAAGCTGAGCATCAGAAGCCTTCTGGGAAGCTTCAGCCTCTTCCTATTCCTGAGTGGAAGTAGGAAAGGATAACTATGGATTTTGTGGTCGGTTTACCTCATTCTAAGGATGGATACGATTCCATATGGGTAATTATAGATAGGTTGACCAAGTCTGCACCTTTCTTACCTGTGAAAGCCACCTATTCTATAGCTAGATTGGTGAAGCTGTATGTAAAGTATATTGTGTGCCTTCATGGAGTACCTGTGTCCATTATGTCAGACAGAGGTTCAGTGTTTACCTCTCATTTTTGGCAGAAGTTACAGGAAGCGATGGGCACTAGGTTAGACTTCAGTACTGCTTTTCATCCTCAAACAGATGGTCAGTCTGAGAGGATGATCTAGACACTGGAAGATATGTTGAGGATGTGTGTTTTGTATTTGGGAGGTAGTTGGGATGATCATTTACCACTCGTAGAGTTTGCATATAATAACAGCTACCATAGCAGTATTGGTATGACACCATACGAGGCGTTGTATGGAAGGAAATGTAGATCCCCTCTGAGTTGGGATGAGATTAGTGAGAGAGCTTTGACTGGACCTGAGATGGTTCAGGATGCTGTAGAGAAAGTCACTGTGATCAAGCACAGATTAGAGACCGCAGTTAGCAGGTAGAAGAGCTATGCGGATCCTAGGTGTAGAGATGTGGAATTTCAAGTTGGAGACTTTGTTTTCCTGAAGGTGTCTCTGATGAAAGGTGTAATGAGATTTGGCAGGAAAGGTAAGTTAGCACCGAGATATATCATACCATTTGAGATTCTAGAGAGAGTTGGCACTGTTGCATATCGATTGGCTTTGCCTCTGAGTATGTCTCAAGTGCATTCGGTGTTTCATATCTCGATGCTGAGGAAGTATGTCTCGGACCCTTCACATGTGTTGCAGCCCAACAGCGTGGAAGTGAATGAAGATCTAACATTTGTGGAAGAACCTGTGGTGATCATTGATTATCAAGTTCGATAGTTGCGATCGAAGCAGATTCTGATGGTCAAGGTTTTATAGCGCAACAACAGAGTAAAAGAGCATACGTGGGAGACTGAAGCTGAGATGCGAGCTTCTTACCCGTATCTCTTTCCTTCTTGACTTGTATTCTTCTTTTTTTTGGAATTCGGGGACGTATTTTCATCCTCAAACAGATGGTCAGTCTGAGAGGATGATCTAGACACTGGAAGATATGTTGAGGATGTGTGTTTTGTATTTGGGAGGTAGCTGGGATGATCATTTACCACTCATAGAGTTTGCATATAATCACAGCTACCATAGCAGTATTGGTATGACACCATACGAGGCGTTGTATGGAAGGAAATGTAGATCCCCTCTGAGTTGGGATGAGATTAGTGAGAGAGCTTTAACTGGACCTGAGATGGTTCAGGATGCTGTAGAGAAAGTCATTGTGATCAAGCACAGATTAGAAACCGCAGTTAGCAGGTAGAAGAGCTATGCGGATCCTAGGTGTAGAGATGTGGAATTTCAAGTTGGAGACTTTGTTTTCCTGAAGGTGTCTCTGATGAAGGGTGTAATGAGATTTGGCAGGAAAGGTAAGTTAGCACCGAGATATATCATACCATTCGAGATTCTAGAGAGAGTTGGCACTGTTGCATATCGATTGGCTTTGCCTCTGAGTATGTCTCAAGTGCATTCGGTGTTTCATATCTCGATGCTGAGGAAGTATGTCTCGGACCCTTCACATGTGTTGTAGCCCAACAGCGTGGAAGTGAATGAAGATCTAACATTTGTGGAAGAACCTGTGGTGATCATTGATTATCAAGTTCGATAGTTGCGATCGAAGCAGATTCTGATGGTCAAGGTTTTATAGCGCAACAAAAGAGTAAAGGAGCATACGTGGGAGACTGAAGCTGAGATGCGAGCTTCTTACCCGTATCTCTTTCCTTCTTGACTTGTATTCTTCTTTTTTTTGGAATTCAGGGACGTATTTTCATCCTCAAACAGATGGTCAGTCTGAGAGGATGATCTAGACACTGGAAGATATGTTGAGGATGTGTGTTTTGTATTTGGGAGGTAGCTGGGATGATCATTTACCACTCGTAGAGTTTGCATATAATAACAGCTACCATAGCAGTATTGGTATGACACCATACGAGGCGTTGTATGGAAGGAAATGTAGATCCCCTCTGAGTTGGGATGAGATTAGTAAGAGAGCTTTGACTAGACCTGAGATGGTTCAGGATGC
The DNA here is from genome assembly GCA_947683625.1 of Mallotus nudiflorus. Taxonomy (NCBI): domain Eukaryota; kingdom Viridiplantae; phylum Streptophyta; class Magnoliopsida; order Malpighiales; family Euphorbiaceae; genus Mallotus; species Mallotus nudiflorus. The sequence continues at coordinate 954,487 of CANTUR010000082.1, read as the reverse complement.
TGTAGAGAAAGTCACTGTGATCAAGCACAGATTAGAGACCGCAGTTAGCAGGTAGAAGAGCTATGCGGATCCTAGGTGTAGAGATGTGGAATTTCAAGTTGGAGACTTTGTTTTCCTGAAGGTGTCTCTGATGAAGGGTGTAATGAGATTTGGCAGGAAAGGTAAGTTAGCACCGAGATATATCATACCATTCGAGATTCTAGAGAGAGTTGGCACTGTTGCATATCGATTGGCTTTGCCTCTGAGTATGTCTCAAGTGCATTCGGTGTTTCATATCTCGATGCTGAGGAAGTATGTCTCCGACCCTTCACATGTGTTGCAGCCCAACAGCGTGGAAGTGAATGAAGATCTAACGTTTGTGGAAGAACCTGTGGTGATCATTGATTATCAAGTTCGATAGTTGCGATCGAAGCAGATTCTGATGGTCAAGGTTTTATAGCGCAACAACAGAGTAAAGGAGCATACGTGGGAGACTGAAGCTGAGATGCGAGCTTCTTACCCGTATCTCTTTCCTTCTTGACTTGTATTCTTCTTTTTTTTGGAATTCGGGGACGTATTTTTGTAAAGGGGGAAGACTGTAATATCTCGAGATTTTAAATAATTTTAAACTGCATCGGGATATGTAGTGTTAATAATATATTTGATTATTTAATTAGTTTGATAATTATTAAAGTTATTTTAATTATTTTAAATTTCTTACGTAAAATTTTTTTGAGAATTTTATTTTTGAAAAAATTAAAACCTAAATAAATATTTATTAATTATGTTAGTCGGTTTTACGTAATTGCACGAGTCCATGCATGATTTTAATTATCATATTAATATATATACATATACATGCATATATATACATATTTAGCATTTTAGGGTTATTTTTAATTAAGTATATATTATATAGTTATTAAATTAATATGTGTTATATATATATGTATATGTATATAGATATTAGTTTGATTTTTAACATGTGGTGTAGAATTATTTTGGAATATAATATTAATGTATTATAATATAAGTTAAGAAAATTACGTTTTGTGCCATTCTTCTTCCCTTAGCTCTCGACGCACCCCCACCCCCATTCCCTGTCGCTGTAACCTCTTCCCTCACTGTCGGTGTGCTGTCCGGTGTGCCACCACCCTCTCCAGCTCATTCCGTCGCCTATAGCTTCCATTTTCGGCGAGTTTCGACCGTTTTCAACCCGAGAAAACCGAACTTGAGCTCATCACCGTTCAACCCTTTTCCGACCACCAAATTGGATGTTGCCGGTCTCTATCTCTTCCTTGAGCTCCGGTGAGTGCATTTCCAAGCTTGGTTTCACTTGATTTGGTCTAGATTTTCTTTGGTGTTTTATTTTCGGCCACTTTGATTTCTTGATTTTTTTGAACTTTTATTCTAATGATTCAAGCTAAGTTCCTTCACAAAGATTGTTCCTAGTAGCTTAATCTATAACCTATAATTTTTGTGGAATTTTTGATTATTTTATTAATATTTTATAATTTTCGTAAATTAAATAAATAAATTGTGAAATTGTGATTTATGGTGTTTTTAGGGGTTAAAATGAATTTTAAAATTTAATTTGTAATTTTTTTTGTATAATTATTATGAATTTATTTAGTTTAGGTAATTTTTGGAAAATTAGGTTAAATAAGTATTTTGTTAAAATTAATTGGTTAATTGAGTATAATTATTGATTTTATTGAATTATATGTTAAGAAATTAATTTTTGAGCAATTGTATAATTTTTAGTGAATTTTTGAATAATTATAGTATATTATGTGAAATTATATTTAACTAGGGGTATTTTGGTAATTTGGTACTAAATTGGTTGAAAATTAAGTTAAATTCGTTTTAATAATTATTTGAGGTATAAAAATTGATTTTTAAAAATTATTTAGTATTTTTAACTAATTAAAACTATTTTTCAAAAATTATTTTCAAAATATATATAATATACTATTTTTGTAAATAAATGAATTTTTATTGATTTTTAATATGTTTTTGGGTTAATTATGTAATTCGGATTTATAAAATGAATTTTGGTTAATATTTATGAATTTATCGAGAATTATGGATTTTTAACAATATTTTATTAAAATTAGGGTTTTATTGTAAATATCGGTAAAATAATTATTTTCAGTGTTTTAAATATCCAATTTGGTATATGTTGATATATAAAGGGTATTTTTGGTATTTAAATGTGTTATGTGTTTATCTCGTGAATTGTGAACCTCAATCGGTAGAATTGTAGTTTGGGAGTCCGACCGAGGGGTTGTGTGGCTGTGTATTCCCGAAGTGTGTTTTTTTTGCAGGACCGACTCTATTTTCTGAGTAGAGAGATTTCCATTTTACATGGGAGGTTCTGCCGAATTTTTGATAGAATTCTCATAAAACGTGACATCCGGTCAAATTCCTATTCCTAATTTGTGTCCGGTGTTTTAGATCGAGTCTCTAGGAATTTTGTTAGATTTATTCTGATTTTATATGGTCGTTTGTTTATTTAGTTGCACCAAAATCGAGGCCTAGTGGACTAAGCCTATTGGATCCGACTCGAGGAGCGCACAACTGTAAGTTATTATTTTATATATACGTGTTTTAGGATTACATGTTTTAGAAATGCATGTTTAAATTTTATGAAATATGCATAAATGATTTAACAAATGCTTAGGTATATTTTAGGTACATTGTTAGTATATTTTTGGTATATTTTGAATTTATTGCATGTTTTACCTTTGTTTTATATCTAAAAATGTTTTTAATTATAAATATGGTTATTTTTAGTTTATTTTATAATTGAATTGAATTATCCGACATATATATACTCGAAATATACATAGTTTATTTTTGGTATAATTCTAGTATATATATGGTTTATATTGTTATTTTACTTAACGTCATGCATCATTTATTTTGAATGAATGGATTTATTTTAAATGAAGGATATCAATAGAACGTGCTACCTAGTGGGCAGCATTAGGACCGAGTACGTATCGGTACGACAATAGATTGTAGGTTGAATTACTAACCTATTTATGGATTATGATTAGATTGATTTGATTAATGTGAGATATGATTTGAGAGTGTGATTGCTGGAGCTCGGTTTAATGTGAGATATGATTTGAGAGTGTGATTGCTGGAGCTCGGTTGATCAAGTGTCTCGGGGCCAATCACACTGACAGTCAGACTGCTAGAGCTCGGTTGACTTAATGTCTCGGGGCCAGTCTACTGTCCAAATGGAACAAGTGAATTTTTTTGGAATAAGCGAGCCTATATGGCTAGAGTGTTGTCTAACACTATTTGAGGTTGCGATTATCTAGGGTTCTATTTGATCCTTCATAAACGATTATTATTTTTCGTATTATATAAAATGATTTTTGCTGCATCCGTGTGTATTTGCCTGTATATATATTTATTATATATACTATTGAATGTGTGTATTTGTCATTTAGCTATGCATGTATATATATTATAACAATTCACTCAGTGAGGTCTAACTCCCCTCCGTTGATTATTTTTCAGGAGAGTCTTCGTCCTCAGACCTCAGTAGCAAACATTTACGCTGGATTTCTTCCGCCTTAGCTTTATTATGTAAACTGCTTACTTGATTTTATTTTGTATTCTAGACACTGTAGTAGTCAAGTTATGGGATGTTTATTTTATATATGTATAAGATTTGTATTTTAAAGAATTGAAACGAGAATTTGTATTAAAAGATATTATATATATGAGATGAGTTTGTGTTATTAAATCAGCTGATGAGTTATGTTATTACTTATGAGATTTTAATTTCCGCTGCAAGATATTTTATTTATTTTATTATTATTACATGCTTTTATTTTATTTTAAAGGCTTGCTACGAGTTCCGGATTTGAAAGAATTCCTGTTCCCTAGCGCCGGTCATGGCCCCTTGTTTTGGGTCATGACATTAACACTGCATATCATATTTAATATTTAAATAATTTAAAAACTCAGGTTGTAACACACACGGAGGCCAACCATAAGGTTGGGTGGGCATTCAAAAAGCCCATACCTAGTTTTCAAACCCAATATCTGATGACGGCTTCTAGGAACCTCCATGGAATCTAGTTACTATATAGTGTGTCCCGACTTTTATCCAAATGGCGACTCCATCTCCATTTTGGGCTCTAATCCCATTTTGTATTTGCTAGTGAGCCCTGAGCTCACACAATGTCATGGCCACCAAACACTTGGACGCACACTGATCTCTCTGCCTATAGTAGCGACTCCACTTGGGAATAGAGAAATTGATTCCAAGTGTTTTGTACTTTATTATCTCTAATTATTTCGTTATTTTCTTTACAAATTTTGCATTCATTATATGTTTCCACAAAATATGCACTTTAAGTCCTAAATAGACTGATAATGGTTTTTGTTTTGCTGCCTATGTTTCACTTAAACTTGGTGGTGGAGTATTTAATTATTGTCACTCATAGCATGTACTTATCCGTGTCGCACGGACCGTTCAGTGGGGAGATGTAATGGAGGTATATAGCTGTGAGAGCCGAAGCTTATTACCTAAGACCTAACTCATGTAATGACTTAGCAATTTCCATTAGGTTTTTCCCAAATACATGTGTTTTATGTCATATGGTGTTTCTTTTTTACAAGGTCTGAGCCCATTATTAGTAAACCTTGCCAAGACAGGCCTCTTATGCTTATGCTTAGCCCATTTCAAATGGATCTTAACAAGGTGGGCCTTTGATGTCATTCTTGGGCCATTAAAATGGACTTTGGAATTATTTGAAGAAATAATTACTTATTTGTATTGTCTTGTAAGTTATCTTGCATCTGTCGATTTTAGAATCCCCAGATGATAATTTAAAGCCAAAACAATAATCTTAGGACAAGGAACTTACCACTGAACATATGTGTGGGAGAAATAAGGGTGGAGATACCGTTTAAGAGCTTTATGTTTTATTTTTTATTGTTATGTGTAAATATAGTATATATTGATTTCCTTTTTTATTAAACCTACGTCTCATCATACATGACATTCATTTTAATTTTCAAAAAAAAAATCTTACATTCCATGCATACATGACATTCATTGCAACTTTTAAAAATGCATTTTTCCTAACCATAAACCTTTTTTGGTTTGGAAGCAGATCAAAGTAATTTGGCCTATTAATATCAATGATCCAATCAAACAATTGAGATTACTTGACAAAAAGAGTAGAATGGTAGGACCCTCTAATGTTGATGTTGAAGCTTTCAAGAAAAAACTATTGAAAGAAATCAAGAATGACATGCGATAAATGATTAGAGACATGTTTACTGAGATGTTGGGAAAGATGCCTGCGGATGAGAAAGCCTTTAAAACTAGAACTGTTGTTGGCAGGCCATTCAAAGAAAAATTGAAAGCACCGGTAGATCCAATAGAGTTAGAATGGATGAAAGACACATAAAGGCAAATAGATCAATTGTAAAATTGCACTGAAGAAGCACAGTTTCAATCCTAACGTTGCTGAGCTGGATCTAGAGTTGGAGAAGGAAGAATTGTTGCCCCCGAAATATAAATTCCCAAATATGGAGAAATACTTTAGCATTGATGATCCTTATCTACACCTGAAGAAGCATTATGTCACTTACATGAAGGCCTCTAGGTTATCTAAAGCTCAGATTATCAAGTAATTTCCATTATCCTTAGAAAGAGCTGCTGTCAAGTGGTACTACACTTTGGATGCACATGTCCAACAAGACTGAAAGGAGCTGTGCTCATGATTTATCAAACATTATAGGCTAAACTCTTAGTTTGAAGTTTCTCTTTGTGAGCTATAAGATACAACTCAAGGATAAGATGAATCTTTCACAAGCTTCTTAGATAGATGGAGAGGGAAGTTGGCCTAAATGAAGCACAGATCTACAGAGTCTGATAAGTTGGTAATAGTCATAGAAGCCTGCATTCCACCTCTGGCTGATAAATTGAAGGACATAGGCATAAGAGACTTTAAAGAGTTGTACCATTTTGGAGTACAAGTTGAAGCTAACTTGAATTCAGACATTCATGAGTAGTTATTTATTAGTTGTGGCTATAATAACTCAGAACAATATTTTGCTGCATCATTTTGTCTTTAGTGCTAATGAATGTTTGATTGTCTAATTTATATGAGTATGAATTTGTTATAATTGTGCATGCAATATTATGCTTGAATGAGAGAGAGATAAAAAAAATCCTATAAAATAAGAGAACTGAAATTTCAGAATTGACTTTTAAACTTTTCTTCGGGCACATTCAACCTTAATTTTCCCTAAATTGAATTTCTCATATTCATCAAGAAAAAGAAAAGAAGAAAAGAAACATACAATTACAAATAAAAAAAAAGAAAAAGGAAAGAAAATGAGGGGAAAGAAAACAAAAATAAAATCTTTGATTATGCCACCAACATTTGAAAAGTTGATTCTAAGTAATCCCTTAAAAGTCTTTATTCACAAATAGAATTTCCACTAATTTTGAGTCGAAAAATAGTTGGTCAGAAAACTCATAAAGGGCTGATAAATAATAAGCATAATGTGGCATGCCTAATTATAATGAATAAGTAATAATTTGAAATGGGTCATGACCAATATATTATTAGCATATGAAGTATGAGACATGGACTCATTAATATCACATTAATTAATAGCATAAGTGACATCAACGTCCAATAATCAACAGTAAGAGCAGTCAGCAGCTAAAGTGACAATATAAACATTGAGCATAGCAAAAGTGGTTGACCGTCACCATGAATTTGCAACCACCCAGCTAGGTTGAAAACTCCTAGAAAGGGAGTAACCTAAGCAAAAGTGGGAAAAGAAAAAGAAAAAATGAAAGACTCAGCTAGGTTCAAAAACTCCTAAAAAAGGAGCAACCTAGGCAAAAGAGGGAATATAAAATAACATTGGTTGTATTTTCATTCTAAGAAGAGCAGTTCAAGAGATTATAAGATTCTACTTAGTGTTGTGAAAGTGAGAGAGTTTATTATTGGGGGGCAATTTTTATGATAAGATGAGCCTCATGAGTAATAGAGTTTTCAAATAGAGTCTCTTATACACTAAAGGTCAAGTGCAACCATCATACGATAATAAAGTATTCTAATGAAGCAACTAAGCTGGGGGCATATGTTGTTATCATAATCCTAATTTGATCATAAAAAGGTCTTAATTTTTGTTCCGTTTGAATAAACTCAACTTTTGGATTCAGATTCTTTAATGGAAAAAGGGCCAGTTCCCAAAGATTAAATCTAAACAGAAAAAGAATTTTGCTGTTGATTGTTTTCTTGATTAGTTCATGCATACATATTATTGTTTTTACAAAGGACATCTTTGAACTTTATGCTTAGGTACATTAGAATAATTCATGTCTTCTAAAAATGTTGCACTCACCACACGAGCCTATATTGTCACATTATTTGAGGATTTCTAAAGACTATAATCATGCATACATCAACATTGAATCTTTTGGATATGTTTTTAGAGTGGGCTAGCTCTAATGCATAGGATACAATCCTGCTATATTGATTTTGCTTGACGTTTGTTAAGCCAAATGGCTTATTTTAAATTATTTGTTTAATTGTCTCTGCCTATCAACCCAGAGTCTATATGGCACCTTTTGTTTATCTTTATTTAAGACATGTTTTATTTGTTATCTGTGTAGCCTAACGCCCCTGAGGCTATAGTGGCATGTTATAATTCTACTCAATGCCCATACTGCTATATGGTATGTTGTGATTTCATCTACATAATGCCTCAGAGGTTATATGGCATTTTCTATTTAATCTTATTTTATCCTTCTTTTAATTTGTTTGTTGGTCTTACCTGATGCCCCTGAGGCTATACAATATTTGTTGTTATTGTTGTTATTTTTGTTTGATGCTTGTATGGCTATAAGGCTTTTCTTTGTGGTTTCTACCTAATGCATATGTGGCTATATGACTTTTAATATGTGTTTCTCTGCCCGATATCTATGTGGTTATATGGCTCCCTTATTATTCTCTTTTCTTGCCCCATGTTTGCTTATTAGAGTATAATACGTGTCTAATCAGGTTTAAATCCCCAAAATGTGTAAGACAAGAAGTATCTAGTCAGGTTTGAATCCCCGAAGTGCATGAAAAGAGAAGCGTCTAGTCGGGTTTGAATCCTCTAAGTGCACAGAAGAGCAAGCATCTAGTCAGGTTTGAATCCCCAAAGTGTCCGTCTCAGGAGGTTTCTAGTTAGGTTTGAATCCCCAAAGTGCACTGAAGAAGAGCAAGCATTTAGTCGGGTTTAAATCCCCATAGTGGGCATAAGAACAAGCATCTAGTCAAGTTTGAATCCTTGAAGTGCGCATCTCAGGAGGTTTCTAGTCGGGTTTGAATCCCCAAAGTGCATTTTTCTCTACTGAGTGAAGATTGGGCCATGCTTGGGATTCACGATAAAATTATAATAAGTAATTGATTGAGTTATGCTCGAGGAGCACGGTTACATTTCATCTCTTTTTATTAAGTGAAGATTGGACCATACTCTGGATTTATGATAAAATTATAATGAATAATTGATTAGGCCATACTTGAGGAACACAATTACGTTTCATCTCTTTTTACTAAGTGAAGATTGGGTTATGCTCGGGATTCACAATAAAATTATAATGAGTAACTAATCGGGTCATGCTCGAGGAATATGGTTACTTTTCATCTCTTTTTACTGAGTGAAGATTGGACCATACTCGGGATTCATAACAAAATTATAATGAGTAACTAATTGGGCCATGCTCGAGGAACATGGTTATGTTTCATCTTTTTCTACTGAATAAAGATTGGGCCATGCTCGAGATTCATGACAAAATTATAATGAGTAATTAATCGAATCATGCTCGAGGAACATGATTACATTTCATCTCTTTATACCGAGTAAAGATTGGGCCATACTCAGGATTCACAATAAAATTATAATGAGTAACTGATTGAGTCATGCTCGAGGAATATGGTTACATTTCATCTTTTTTTACTGAGTAAAGATTGGACCATGCTCGGGATTCATGATAAAATTATAATGAGTAACTGATCGAGCCATGCTCGAGGAACACAGTTACGTTTCATCTCTTTTTACTGAATAAAGATTGAGTTATACTCAGGATTTATAATAAAATTATAAAGGGTAACTGATCGGACCATGCTCGAGGAACTCAGTTACGTTTCATCTCTTTTTACTAAGTGAAGATTGGGCCATGTTAGGGACTCATGACAATTTATAATGAGTAGCTTATTGAGTTAGCTTAACCCAAAGAACATGGCTACATTTCTTTTTTATCTATATTGAGTGAAGATTAGGTCATGCTCGAGATTCACGATAAATTTATAATGAGTGGCTGATCAGGCTAGAAAAAATAGAGGATCATGGTCACATTTAAGAATTAAAGTTTGACCTCTTAGGTTTAAATTCCCAAGACTGATGGCCAGAGTGAAACTCGAATGTCAGTTACATTGTTCTTATCTTTTATTTATTTTATGTGCAAGTTACTTTTTTAAAAAATTATTTTCAGAAAATTTAATTTTTTGAAAAACTAAGGGGGCAAACTATAGACACCTTCAGTTTGATCGGCCTATAATAAAAGCCCAATGATAAGAAATTATGAATTTGGGATGCAATGGAAGCCTGAAACCTCTAAAAAATGGACTCATAAGCCCAAAATCCAAACCTCTAAGCCCAAAATACTAAACTCAAGCCCAAACCACAAGCTAAAATCCATAACTATCACCTTTTAGCCTGCTAGGTCCAGACCTAGCTTGGGTGAAGAGGCAATCACCTCTTCACCTTGGCCATCAATGAGGTGATGCCTCATTGAAGAGGCACTGCCTCTTTACACCTACCAACTGCCATATTAAATGCCATTAATAGCAGCAGTTGGGGCTGACCTGCCTTTAACTTGAGGCATTTTTGGATGCCAAAGAATAAAAATGAGAGAAAAATAGGAGGGGCATGGGGAATGATGAGGAGAAGGTGAGAGTGGTTTTGGTGGGAATTAGGAATGAAGAAAAAGAAGAGGCCTAAAAAGAAAAGAGAAAGAAGGACTTTTGGGATTTGAGACATAAGGGGACACATTTTTAGAGCTGAAAATAGAGAGAAAACACAAAGAGAAAAGAAAAAATGAGATGAAGAGGAAGAAATAAAGGGACTATTGAACCAAAAAGACCTTATTTCTTGAGAAGAATGAAGGCTTCTTTGCATTCCAAGCATTTTAGTGAATCAATCAAGCTCTGAGGGCTTAGTTAGGTCTATTAAGCTTCGTCCAAATCAGTGATTTCCCTTATCTTTAAACTTCTAAGTTTTTTATTTCATCAAAATTTTATTTTATTACTTTCTTTGCTTGCTCATTTGAATTAGATTGCTTATGTAGGGTTATATATGAAGCATGATTGCATAAAATACTAAGTATTGATTGTTGATCTTAGTATATTCGTATCTATTTTCATTTTTTTGCATGAAAATTTGAGTTTCTTAAAGTTTAAGAAATGTAGTATGTTTCTGTCTCTGTTGAAAAGGCAACGCCTCTTCATAGAGGCATCACCCCTTCATGTTGAGGCGATTTGATATTGCCTCCTGGTCAAGAGGCATCGTCAGAATCCTACACCATTTTGTTTTGATTTTAATTATTATTTGATATATTTTTGCATATTTTTGTGTTTATTTCATTATATATGTTGAGTTTATGCATGGACAATGTCATTTGATATTGTTAATGAATGATGATTATTGTGTTATTTGTGAGACTATTTTGTGATATCATTTTTATTTTCTATAAATATTATTTTATGAATAATGTCGTTACCTTATAAGATGGAATTAACTTGTATTTATTGCAAGGATTAGTCACGACCCAAAACAGGGGCCATGACCGGCGCTAGGGAACAGGAATTCTTTCGAATCCGGAACCCGTAGCAAGCTTTAAAATAAATAAAAACATGCAATAATAATAATAGCATAGATAAAATAACTTGCAGCGAAAATAAAATTCATAAATAATATAAGCATAATCCACTAACTTATTTAAACAAACAAACTCATCCTCATATATGAATAATCTTTTAATACAAAACCCAGTTCATATCTTTAAAATACATATCTCATATAAACATGATACATGAATCCCCTAACTTGACTATAACTACTGCAGTGTCTAGAGTATAAAATAAAATCAAGTAAGCAGTTTACATAGTGAAGTCGAAGCGAAAGAAATTTGGCGTATGGGTCTGCTATTGAGGTCTGAAGACGTAGACTCTCCTGAGAAATAGTCAACGAAGGGGAGTCGGACCTCATTGAGTGAATTGTTATAATATATATACATGCATAGTTAAATGACAATGCACACATTCAATAGTATATATAATAAATATATATACATGCAAAATCACACAAATGCACCAAAATCATTTTATATAAATACTAAAAATAATATCTGATTATAAAGGATCAAATAGAACCCTAGGAAATCGCAACCTCAAATAGTGTTAGACAACACTTTAGCCATACAGGCTCACTTATTCTAAATAAATTCACTTGTTCCATTTGGACAGTAGATTGGCCCCGAGAAACTAAGTCAACCGAGCTCCAGCAGTCTGATTGTCAGTGTGATTGGCCCCGAGACACTTGGTCAATCGAGCTCCAGCAATCACACTCTCAAATCACATCTCACATCATATGAATCAATCCAATCAATATCCACAAATAAGTTAGTAATATAGCCTAAATGCTATCGTCGTACTGGTATGTACTCGGTTCTAGTGCTGCCCACTAGGTAGCAGGTTCTATTGATATCCTTCATTATTACATAAAACATACATTAATAAAATAAAATAATGCATGATATTAAATAAAATAGCAACATAAACCATATATATACTAGAAATATACCAAAAATAAACCAGGTATATTTCGAGTATATACATGTCGAATAAATTCAATTTAATTATAAAATAAACTGGAAATATACTTAAAAAAATTATAGGTATAATTCATTAATAAAACATGCATATAATGTAAAATATACCAATAATATACTAATAATATACCAAAAATAAATCTAGACAATAATTAAACCATTTATGCATAATTTACAAATAAATCATACATTTCTAAAAACATGCATCCTAAAACACATATATATAAAATAACAACTCACAGTTATTGCACTCCACAAGACGAGTTCGACGGGCCTGGTCCACTAGGCCTCGGTCTCGGCGCAACTAACAAACAAATGACAACACAACATTAAAATAAATCTATCGGAATTCTAAAGACTCAATCTAGAATCTTAAACATAGAATTAGAATAAGAACTCGACCGGATATCATGTTTTACGAGAATTCTATCGAAAATCCGGCAGAACCTCCCCTGTAAAACGGACATCTCTCTACTCAAAGAGTAGAGTCGGCCCTGCAAAGAAACACACTTCAAGAATAAACACAGTTCACAAACCCTTGGTCGGACTCCCAACTATAATTTCACCGAACGAGGTCCGCATTTCACGAAATAATACAGAACATATGAAAAATACCAAAAATGCCCTTCAATACTCAAAATATGGCAATTTAGATACTTAAACGCTAAAAATAATTATTTTACCGATAAATGCATAAAAACCCTAATTTTTAATAAAATATTTTTTAAAAATCGGTAATTCTCAATAAATTCATAAATATTGACCAAAATACATTTTATAAATCCAAATTACATAATTAACCCTAAAACATACTAAAAATCAATAAAAACTCATTTATTTAGAAAAATCGTATATTATATATAATTTGAAAATAATTTACGAAAAATAGTTTTAATTAGTTAAAAAAATACTAAATAATTTATAGAAATCATTTTTATACCTCGAATAACTAGTAAAACCAATTTAATTATATTTTTAGCCAATTTAGTGCCAAATTACCAAAAATACCCCTAGTATATATAAATTCACTGTAATTAATTAAAAATTCACCAACAATAATATAATTACTCAAAATTAAATTTCTCAACATATAATTCAATAATATCAATAAATATACTCAATTAACCAATTAATTTCAATAAAACACATAATTTTCCTAATTTTCCCAAAATTACATAAACTAAATAAATTCAAAATAATTATATAAAAATCATAGAAATTACAAATAAATTTCTAAAATGCATTTCAACACCTAAAAACACCATAAAACGCAATTTCATAATTTAATTAACTAATTTTCGAAAATTAGAAAATATTAATAAAATAATAAAAAATTCACAAAAAATCAAAATAATTCCCAAAAATTCTACAAAAATTCAAAGAGGTAGATTAAGCTACAAAGATCAATTTTTCTGAAGGAAGATTGCATGAATCAACCAAATTGAAGCTCAAAAAAATCAAAAACCCTAAATGGTCGAAAATGAAAAATCGAAACCTAGAAAAATCTAGACCATTTCAAGTGAAACAAACCTTGGAAATGCACTCACCGGAGCTCAAGGAAGAGATAGAGACTAGTGGGGCTCGAAACGGTGGCCGAAAAGTCGATGAATGGCATCAATGGCAACTTTCGGCAACTTTAAAGAAATTTGGCCAAACTCACCGGAAATGGATGCTCTGGAAGCCAGAAATGGCTAGAGGGGAAGGTGGCACGCCGAGAGGCACACCGACAGGAAGAGAATGGCGTAGCAGTGGCCAGATTCGCGAAGAAGACAATCGGGAGGGAGAAGAGGTTGGTAATGGCAATTCCATAATTTTTGTAAACTATATTTTTGATATGAATATTATATGTATATATGTATATATATATCTAACTTTATATTATATTAATATTTAATATAATATGCACAATAAATATGCACCACACACTTGTTTTAATAATATATATACATACATATACATATATACACTCTTAATTAATTAATATTAAAACTATATAATATAATATAATTTAGTTAAATAAACCCTAATTTTAATTTAAATGCATGTGCATATATATATTTTATTTGACACTCTAAAATCATGCATGAACTCATGCAAATTCATTAAACCACTTAAAATAATTAATATTTAATTATTTACGTTTTAATTTTCCTGAAAATAAAATTCTCGAAAAAATTTTACGTAAAAAACTTAAAAATAATAATAATAAAATGATTTAATAAATAATAAACTCATTAAATAATCATAAATATATATTAAAATTATTAACACTGCATATCCCGATACAGTTTAAAATTATTTAAAAACTCGGGATATTACAGATTTGTAATATCCCGTGTTTTTAAAATATTTTTACACTGTACCGGGATATACAGTGTTAATAATTTTGAATATATATTACGATATTTTCACGAGTTGATATGTATTTAAAACCTATTTTAATTATTGTGTATTATTTACAGTACTTTACGTAAAATTTTCCCGGGACTTGCATTTTCGGGGAAATTTTCACGTAAATAATTTATTATTAATTATTTTAAACATATTTTTGGACTTGCATGAACTCATACGTATTTTTAAAATACTAAATAAAGCCTATGTTTGTATATATTTATTTAATTAGGGTTTAGTATTTTATCCTAATATTTTATTATTTGTTCATTAATTTATTGTTATTTAATTATTTTATTTATTATTAAATTATTAAAATATTAAAAATTATGTGTGGGTGTGATTTTTTTAATATTTTATTAAAATTATTTTTTTATTATTATTTTTCTTTTTTTTCTTTTTCTTTTTCTTTCCTTTTTCTTTTCTTTTTCTTTTCTTTCTTTTTCTTTTCTTCTTCTTCTTCTTCCTTTCCCTCCCGAGCGCCCGACCACCCATCCCTCACCGCTGCAACTCCCGATTCCCGGCCGTAGGTGTGCCGCCAGGAGCTCCGCCTTCCCCAGCCAGCCACTCCGCCGCCAGCAGCTCCTTCCCGACGCCGGTTAGCCCCTGTTTTCCCTTTTGGCCGAAACTTCTTCCCTTTGCCGTCGACGACGATTCCGGCCACCGTTTTCGACACCGCCGGTCTCTTTCTTCTCCTTGAGCTCCGGTGAGTGTGATTCTAGCTTTGTTTTGAGCTTAAATGGTATAGAATTGCTTAGGTTTCGAATTTTCAATTTCGATCACATTAGGGTTTTTGATTTTTTTAAGCTTCAAATTGACTGAGTCATGAAAACTCCCTTCACAAATGTTGTTCCTAGTAGCTTTATCTACATGTATGAATTGTTTTGGAATTTTTGGAGATTTTTTGGATTTTTGGGTATTTTTGAATATTTTAATATTATTTTCTAATTTTCGGAAATTAATTATTTAAATTATTAAATTGTGTTTTATGGTTAAATTAGGTGTTGAAATGAATTATATGAATTTATTTTGAATTTTTATGAATTTCTAAGTATTTATTTTGAATTATTGAAGTTTGTGTAAATTTGTGAAATTAGGGTTAATTGTGTTTTTAATTGAATTTAATTGGTTAATTGAGTTTAATTATTAATATTATTGATAAATATGTTTATAAAATTAATTTTGGATAATTTTATAATTTTTGGTGAATTTTTGAAGTAATTTAAGTATATTTATATATATAGGGGTATTTTGGTAATTTTACCCTAAATTGGCTAAAAATGTAATTTAATTGGTTTTAATAGTTATTTAAGGTATAAAAATGATTTCTACAGATTATTTAGTATTTTTAACTAATTAAAACTATTTTTCGTGAATTATTTTCAATTATATATATAATATACGGTTTTTCTAATAAAATGAGTTTTTATCGGTTTTTACTGTGTTTAAAGGTTAATTATGTAATTTATACGTATAAAATGTATTTCTATGTTATAAGGATATTTTTGGTATTTCTGAAATTATTCTGTGTTTGTGGACCTCGGTCGATGGACTGTAGTTTAGAGTCCGACCGTGGGATTTTGATTGTGCTCTGTGTAGTTTTTTGAAGTGTATTTCTTTGCAGGGTCGGCTCTACTCTTTTGAGTAGAGAGATGTCCATTTTACAGGGGAGGTTCTGTCGAATTTTTGATAGAATTCTTGTAAAACGTGATGTCCAGTCGAACCCTAATTCTGTTTCCATATTTAATACTCTAGATCGAATTCTAGGATTTCTGTTAGGTTTATTTTGATGTCTATTATTTATTGCTTGTTTAGTTGCACCGAGACAGAGGGCTAGTGGACCAGGCCCGTCGGATCCATCTCGTGGAGCGCACTAATTTATGAGTTACTATACTATATATATATGCTTTAGGATGCATGTTTTAGAAGAGTATGCTTTGTTTTAATAAAAATATGCATAAATGATTTAAGTATTACTTAGGTTTATTTAGTATATTTTTGGTATATAATAAATTGTATACATGTTTTATTAATAAATCATAGTTAAAATGTTTTTAAATATATTTCTAGCTTAAATTGTAAATTGATTGAATTCATTTGACGTATATATACTTGAAATATATCTGGTTTACTTTTGGTATATTTCTAGTATATATATGGTTTATGTTGATATTTTATTGAACTTCATGCATCATTTATTTTTGTGAATGAATGTTTTATATTATTAATGATGAAGGATATCAATAGAACGTGCTACCTAGTGGGCAGCACTAGGACCGAGTACGTACCGGTACGCCTATAGTATTTAGGCTATATTACTAACCATTTATGGATATTGATTGGATATTATTTAATTGATGTGTGAGATGTGATTTGGGTGTGATTGCTGGAGCTCGGTTGACCAAGTGTCTCGGGGCCAATCACACTGGCAGTCAGACTGCTGGAGCTCGGTTGACTTAGTGTCTCGGGGCCAGTCTACTGTCTAAATGGAGTAAGTGGATATATTTGGATTAAGTGAGCCTGTATGGCTAGAGTGTTGTCTAACACTGTTTCTGAGGTTGCGATATTCTAGGGTTCTATGTGATCCTTCATAAAAGATGATTTTCAATAAAATATATAAAAATGATTTTTCTGCATCTGTATGAATTTGCATGTATATATTTACATATTATATATATATACTGTTGACTGTATGCATTGCCACTTAGTGTGTATGTATATATATTATAGTAATTCACTCAGTGAGGTCTGACTCCCCTCTGTTGACAATTTTTCAGGAGAGTCAACATCTTCAGACCTCAGTAGCAGGCCGATACGCCGAATTTCTTCCGCCCCGGCTTCTTTGTGTAAACTGCTTACTTGAGTCTTATTTTTAGAATCTAGACACTGCAGTAGTTGTAAATTAAATCGTGGGATTTTATGTATTTTATTTATGTGAGAGATGTATTATATTGAAACTGGATTTGTATTGAAAGATTTTATATATATGTGATGAGATGAGATTTGACTTAAATCCAGTTGGTGAAAATAATATTATGATACTCATGATTTTTTTATTTCCGCTGCAATTTAATATTGTTATTATTATTGCACATTTATTTTATTTTTAGGCTTGCTACGGGTTCCGGATTCGAAAGAATTCTCGTTCCCTAGCGCCGGTCATGGCCCCTGTTTTAGGTCGTGATAAGATTATTTGGTAATATTTAATTATCAATGTCACGACCTAAAACAGGGGCCATGACCGACGCTAGGGAACGAGAATTCTTTCGAATCCGGAACCCATAGCAAGCCTAAAATAAAATAAAACATGCAATAGTAATAATAACACAATTAAGTAAAATACTGTGCAGCGGAATAAAATCATAAATATAAAAATATTAATCCACCACGGGATTTAAATCAAATCCTTATCTCATATATATAAATAAACTTTTAATACAAATCTAGTTCAAATATTTAAAGTACATATCTCATACAAATATAATATAACAATCTCACAATTGACTATAACTATTGTAGTGTTTAGATTATAAAAATAAAACTTAAGTGAGCAGTTTACATAAAGAAGTCGGGGCAGAAAAAATCCGGTGTACAGGCCTGCTACTGAGGTCTGAAGAAGATGACTCTCCTGAAAAATAGTCAACGGAGCGAAGTCAGACCTTACTGAGTGAATTACTATAATATATATACATTCATACTAAATGACAATGCATACAGTCAACAATATATATATAATATGTATGTATACAAGCAATTACACACAAATGCAATAAAATCATTTTATATATTTATTGAAAATCACTATTTATGAAGGATCGAATAGAACCCTAGAAAATCGCAACCTCAAAACAGTGTTAGACCACACTCTAGCCATACAGGCTCACTTATTCCAATATATTCACTTGATCCATTTGGACAGTAGACTGGCCCCGAGACACTAAGTCAACCGAGCTCTAGCAGTCTGACTGTCAGTGTGATTAGCCCCGAGACACTTGGTCAACCAAGCTCCAGCAATCACACTCCCAAATCATATCACACATTAGATAAATCAAATCCAATCAATATCCTCAAACTGGTTAGTAATATAGTCTAAATACTATCAGCGTACCGATACGTACTCGGTCCTAGTGCTGCCCACTAGGTAGCACGTTCTATTGATATCCTTCATGAAAACATAAAACATACATTCATAAAAATAAATAATGCATGAATTTAAATATAATAGCAACATAAACCATATATGTACTACAAATATACCAAAAGTAAACCAGGTATATTTTGAGTATATATACGTCAAATAAATCCAATATAATTACAAAATAAACTAAGAATATACAAAGGATATACATAAAAACATTTTAAGAATAATTTATTAATAAAACATGTATATAATTTGAAAATATACCAAAATATACCGAATATAAACTAAAAATAAACTTAAATACCAATTGAATTATTTATATATAATTAATCAAAATAAAACATACATTTCTAAATCATGCACCCTAAAGCATATATATATAGCATAGTAACTCACACTTAGTGCGCTCCTCGAGATGGATCCGATGGGCCTGGTCCACTAGGCCTCGGTCTCGGCGCAACTAAATAAACAATAAATAACAGACATCAGAATAAACCTAATATAAAATCCTAGAAACTCAATCTAGAATATTAGACACAGAATCAAAAATCAAAATTCGATCGGACATCATGTTTTACGAGAATTCTACCGAAAATCCGGCAGAACCTCCCCTGTAAAATGGACATCTCTCTACTAAAAGAGTAGAGCCGACCCTGCAAAGAAACACACTTTGAAAAATAGACACAGAAACACATCCACAACCCCTCGGTCGGACTCCAAACTACAGTTTATCGATCGAGGTCCACAATTCACAGAGTATTTACAAAAATACCAAAAATACCCTTATCTCATAGAAATACATTTTATAAGTATAAATTATGTAATTAACCCTAAAGCACAACAAAAATCGATAAAAACTCATTTTATTAGAAAAATCGTATATTATATTTGAAAATAATTCACGAAAAATAGTTTTAATTACTCAAAAATACTAAATAATTTGTAGAAATCATTTTTATACCTTAAATAACTATGAAAAGCAATTTAATTACATTTCTACCCAATTTAAGGTAAAATTACCAAAATGCCCCTATATATATAAATATACTAAAATTAATCCAAAAATTCACCAAAAATAATATAATTGCACAAAATTAATTTTCTCAACATATTTATCAATAATATCAATAAATAAACTCAATTAACTAATTAATTTTAATTAAAAACACAATTATCCTTATTTTTCAAAAATTACATAAACTAATTAAATTCAAAATAAATACATAGAAATTCATAAAAATTCCAAATAAATTTCTATAATTCATTTAAACACCTGTAATTATCATAAAACATAATTTCATAATTTATTTAATTAAATTTCAAAAATTAGAAAATAATACTAAAATATTCAAAAATACCCAAAAATCAAAATAATTTCTAAAAATTCTAAAAAAATTCACACATGAAGATTAAGCTAAGGGGAACAACATTTGTGAAGGAATTTTTCATGAGTCAATCAATTAGAAGTTCAAAAAAAATCAAGAACCCTAAAATGACTGAATTACTAAAATCGAAACCTAAGCAAATCAAGACCATTTTAAGTGAAACAAAGCTTGGAATCACACTCACCGGAGCTCAAGGAGAAGAAATAGACTTGCGGCGTCAAAAATGGTGGCCGAAAACGCCATGAACGACGGTGGCTCAAGTTTCGGCTTCCCGAGCTTATTCCGACCAAACCACGACGGAATAGGGCGTTGCTGGCGGCAAGGAAGGCTGGGGAAGGAGGTGGCACGCCGAGAGGTACACCGACGGTGAGAAAATGAGATGGCAGGTGGTGGTTGGGTGATCGGGCATGCGTCGGGGAAGAAGAAGGAGACAAGGGCAAAAACGTAAATAAATCAAACTTTATTTTTTTGTTTAATATTAAATGTATATGTATATTTATATATATACTTTTACACTAAATATTAAAATAATATAAACTCACACACATTAAATATACACCACACACATATAATTTGATATTTTTAATAATTTATACATTAAAAATAATTAAATAATATTAAAAATAATTAATAAATAATAAAATATTAGGATAATTAATTAAACCCTAGTTAAATAAATAAATACACATATATACGTTATTAGTACTTTAAAAATATATGAGGTCATGCAAGTCCACAAAATTGTTTAAAATAATTAATAATAAATAATTTACGTGTCAATTTTTTTGAAAATGCAAGTCTCGGGAAAATTTTACGTAAAGTGCTTAAAATAATATAAAACAATTAAAAATCAATTTTAATTAAATAGTAACTCATGAAATATCATAAATATATACAAAAATTATTAACACTGCATATCCCGATGCAGTATTAAAATATATAAAAATACGGGATATTACAGTCTTCCCCCCTTATAAGAATTCGTCCCCGAATTCCAGAAAGAAAATGATCACAAGATCAAGAAGGGAAGAGATACGGGTAAGAAGCTCGCATCTCAGCTTCAGTCTCCCATGTATGCTCCTCAACTCTGTTGCTATGCCATAGAACCTTGACCATCGGAGTCTGCTTCGACCGCAACTGTCGAACTTGATAGTCAATAATCACCACAGGTTCTTCCACGAACGTCAAATCTTCACTTACTTCTACACTATCGGCCTGCAACACGTGTGAAGGGTCTGAGATATACTTCCTCAACATCGAGATATGAAATACCAGATACACTTGTGACATACTCGGAGGCAAATTCAACCGATATGCAACAATGCCAACTCTTTCCAGAATCTCAAACGGTCTGATATATCTCGGTGCTAACTTACCCTTCATCGGAGATACCTTTAGAAAAACATAATCTCCAGCCTGAAACTCCACATCTTTGTGCCTAGGATCCGCATAGCTCTTCTGCCTGCTAACTGCAGTCTCTAATCTGCGCTTAATCATGGCGACTTTCTCTGCAGCATCCTGAACCATCTCAGGTCCAGTCAAAGCTCTTTCACCAATCTTATCCCAACTCAAAGGGGATCTACACTTCCTTTCGTACAACGCCTCATATGGTGCCATGCCAATACTGCTATGGTAGCTGTTATTATATGCAAACTCTACGAGTAGCAAATGATCATCCCAGCTACCTCCCAAATCCAAGACACACATCCTCAACATATCTTCCAATGTCTGGATCGTCCTCTCAAACTGACAATCTGTCTGAGGATGAAAATTAGTACTGAAGTCCAACCTAGTGCCCATCGCTTCTTGTAACTTCTGCCAAAAACGAGAGGTAAACATTGAACCTCTATCTGTAGGTACTCCATGAAGGCACACAATATGCTTTACACATAGCTTCACCAACCTAGCTACAGAGTAGGTGGCTTTCACAGGCAAGAAATGTGCATACTTGGTCAACTTGTCTATAATCACCCAGATGGAATCGTATCCATCCTTAGAACGAGGTAAAACTACCACAAAATCCATAGCTATCCTTTCCTACTTCCACTCGGGAATAGGAAGAGGTTGAAGCTTCCCAGAAGGCTTCTGATGTTCAGCTTTCACTTGCTAACATGTCAAGCACTTAGCAACATAATCAGCGACATCCTTCTTCAATCCATCCCACCAGTATAAGTCTCTAATACTGTGGTACATCTTAGTGACACCTGGATGTACGCTATAAGCTGTAGAATGTGCTTCCTCTAAGATCTCTTCTCTCAGGTCATGCACATCGGGAACGCACAAGCTACCACTGATCCACAACACACCATCATCATCAAGTGTGAAATCAGTGAACTTCCCTGATCGAACATTCTCTGCAAGCTCTTCTAGAATAGGATCTCGGCTCTAAGCTGTTTTAATCCTATCCCTCAGTACAGATCGCACCTTAAATTAAGCTAGCAGTCCACCTGAGACCTTGATCCACCAACAAATGCAACTCCTGGATCAATAGTCTCCTCTCAACACAAATGTGAGTAAGACTGCCTGAGGACTTCCTACTCAAGGCATCTGCTACCACATTAGCCTTGCCCGGATGATATAATATCTCACAATCATAATCCTTTAATAATTCCAACCATCTCCTTTACCTCAGATTCAGATCTCTCTGCTGGAAAATGTACTTAAGGCTCTTGTGATCAGTAAATATCTTACAAGTCATCCCGTATAAATAATGTCTCCAAATCTTCAAAGCAAAGATCACTGCAGCCATCTCAAGGTCATGTGTAGGATAGTTCTGCTCATGCTTCTTCAACTGCCTAGAAGCATAGGCTATCACCCTTCCATTCTGCATTAACACACAACCAAGGCCAACTCTAGAGGCATCACAATAAACTGTGAACTTATCCACACTATTAGGTAAAGCTAGCACTGGAGCTGTGGTCAATTTCTCCTTCAACAACTGGAAACTATTCTCACAAGCTTCTGACCACTCAAATATAATATTCTTTTGAGTCAAGCGAGTCATAGGGGCTGTAATTCTGGAAAAATCCTGCACAAACTGCCTATAATACCCAGGTAAACCCAGAAAACTCCGAATCTCAGTAACAGAAGTTGGTCTAGGCCATTCAGACACTGCTTCAATCTTTTGTGGATCAACCTGGATACCTTCTTTAGATACCACGTGTCCAAGAAAAGAAACACTCTCCATCCAGAAGTCACACTTCGAGAATTTAGCATAAAGTTGATGATCTCTCAGTGTCTGCAGTACATTCCTCAAGTGATATACATGCTCCTCCATACTCCTTGAATAAACCAGTATATCATCAATAAAGACTACCACAAATTGATCCACATATGGTCTAAATACCCTATGCATCAGGTCCATAAAAGTTGCTGGTGCATTAGTCAAACCAAAAGACATCACCAGAAACTCATAATGGCCATATCGAGTGCGGAATGCTGTTTTAGGAATATCAGCTTCACTAATCCGTAATTGATGATAACCCGACCTTGGATCAATCTTGGAAAAGAATTGTGCACCCTATAGCTGATCAAACAAGTCATCTATCCTTGGGAGAGGATACTTGTTCTTCACTGTCACCTTATTTAGCTATTTGTAGTCAATGCACAGTCTCAAGGTACCATCCTTCTTCTTCACAAATAGGATTGGTGCACCCCAAGGAGAAACACTGGGTCTGATAAAATCCTTATTCAACAACTCTTGCAACTACTCCTTCAACTCTTTCAACTCTGCAGCAGCCATTCTATAGGGTGGCATAGATATAGGAGTAGTACCTGGAACCACATCTATACATAATTCAATCTCTCTGTGAGGTGGTAAACCTGGCAACTCCTTAGGAAAAACATCAGGAAACTCACAGGCAACAGGAACATCTGTGAGTGACAACTTCTCCATTGAAGTATCCCTGACCAATGCCAAATATCCCTGACATCCTTTCCTTAATAACTTCCTAGCCGTAATAGTAGAAATAAGATTCTGAGGTACTGAACTCCTATCACCCACAAACTTAAAATCTTCTTCATCAGGAATTCTGAAAGTCACCTCTTTATTCCTGTAATCTACCACAGCATAGTACTGAGATAACCAGTCCATTCCCAGAATAATATCAAACTCCATCACATCCAACAGAATTAAATCAGCGGGTAATTCTCTACCTCCCATGAGAACTGGACAACCAGAAAGAACAATATCAGTGTCCAAGGAATCGCTCAGAGGAGTGGCAACAGATAAAGGAAAAGCCATCCTCAAAGCTTGCCAATAAGACTTGGAAGCAAAAATGAGAGAAACAAACGAATGCATGACACTCGGATCAAACAAAACCCATGCATCCAGGTAACAGACAGAAACAATACCTGCCACAACTGCATTGGATGCCTGAGCATCCTACTGAGTAAGGTGGAAGACTCTGGCCTATCCTCGACCTCCCTGCTGACTGGTAGAAGCCTGGCCAACACCTCTGGCACCTCCTCTAATACCTCTACCACGACCCTACTGTGGAACAAGCTGAGTGGAACTCTGATGCTGGGCTGGAGGTAACTGAAATGGAATTAGTGCAGCACTAGCAATCGACTACTGTGGAAATCATGAAATTCACGGTTGCTGATACCCGGAGTAAGGACACGATCTGGTAAAATGTCCTGTCTGCCCGCATCTGAAGCATGTCAACTGTGTCAGATAACACGATCCCTGATGGACTCTACTGCAGGTCTGGCAAACACTGGTAGCTGATCCAGAACTGTGACCACTACTGCTGCTTGAAGCACTTGACCTAAATCTGAATGGTCTACGCTGACCTCCAAGCCATGTCTACTGCTCCGATGCACTCGTTGCTGCTGCCTCTGACTCTGCTGAGTCGGACCTCTCTGCTGACTACTCGAACCAACATGAAAACTAGAGTACGGAGTAGCCTGCAATCCACTCGACTGAACTCCCAGCTAGTAATAATCAGGCATCGCTCCTTGCCTAACTAGCCTCAGCTCAATCTCCTTGGCCATCTTAATCACAGACTCCAAAGTAAGGCCTGCTGTAGGCATACCAATAAATGCTGAACCCAATTTGATGACATAGGTAGTGACTGCGAAGTACTGATCTCGCATCAGATCCTCTACATATCTACCCAGCCGGAGAAACTCTCGAGTGTACTCCTATACTGATCGATCACCATGAGAAATGCTAGTCAGTCGAAGATGATAGCTCATACGGAGAGGCTCTGGACAGAATCTCCTCATAAATCTCTCTCGAAACTGAGCCCAGGTCATCATCATCATATAAGGCTGAATCATCTGAATAAACCAGTCTAAGGCTGGTCCCTCAACAGATAACTTGACGATCATAATCCGCTGGTACTCGATGTGAGCAATCCGAGTTCGAGTCTTGATCGCATGTAGAAAGTTTAACGGATCGGAAGTCCCATCAAAAGTAATCCTGCCAACTCTAGCATAGAACAGAGCTGCCTTAGGGTCAGACATACCCTACTGATAGGCAGGCTGAACAGGCTGAACAACTAGAGGTATAGGAACATCCTCGTACTTAGGCTCAATAGGCTCCTCGTCCTGTAACTCTCTCTGCCTACGGCGACCTGCCGCTCCTTGAGGTCTACCTCTGCCATGACCTCTACGTCTAACTGGCTGCTCAGGAGGTAAAACCTCATCCAGAAAAGACTCATCATCCTCGACCTCAATGACCGGTGGAGCGACACGTGCTCGCCTCCTCATTCTGAAAAGACAACAGAACGATTAAAAAAAATAGACAATAAAAGAATAATGCAAAAAACTAAAGCAAGGAATACTTATCAAGACATACTCGAACCTAATTCACTGTAGTAGTTACCAAAAGAAAACACAACTTTAAAAACTAGAGCCACGACTCATAAAACTAAGCCTTGACACATAACTCCGCTCTGATACCAACTTTGTCACGACCCAAAATAGGGCCATGACTGGCACTAGGAAACGGGAATTCTTTCGAATCTGGAACCCGTAGCAAGCCTAAAATAAAATAAAACATACAATAGTAATAATGACACAATTAAGTAAAATATTATGCAGCGGAATAAAATCTTAAATATAAAAATATTAATCCACCATAGGATTTAAATCAAATCCTCATCTCATATATATAAATAAACTTTTAATACAAATTCAGTTCAAATATTTAAAGTACATATCTCATACAAATATAATATAACAATCTCACAATTGACTATAACTATTGTAGTGTTTAGATTATAAAAATAAAACTTAAGTGAGTAGTTTACATAAAGAAGCTGGGGCAGAAGAAATCCGGCATACAGGCCTACTACTGAGGTCTAAAGAAGATGACTCTCCTAAAAAATAGTCAACGGAGGGGAGTCAGACCTCACTGAGTGAATTACTATAATATATATACATTCATACTAAATGACAATGCATACAGTCAACAATATATATATATATATATATATATATATATATATATATATATATATATATATATATATATATATATATATATATATATATATATATATATATATATATAATATGTATGTATACAAGCAATTACACACAGATGCAATAAAATCATTTTATATATTTATTGAAAATCACTATTTATGAAAGATCGAATAGAACCCTAGAAAATCGCAACCTCAAAACAATGTTAGACCACACTCCAGCCATACAGGCTCACTTATTCCAATATATTCACTTGATCCATTTGGACAGTAGACTGACCTTGAGACACTAAGTCAACCGAGCTCCAGCAGTCTGACTGTTAGTGTGATTGGCCCCGAGACACTTGGTCAACCGAGCTCCAGCAATCACACTCCCAAATCATATCACACATCAGATAAATCAAATCCAATCAATATCCTCAAACTGGTTAGTAATATAGCCTAAATGCTATCAGCGTACCGGTACGTACTCGGTCCTAGTGCTGCCCACTAGGTAGCACGTTCTATTGATATCCTTCATTAAAACATAAAACATACATTCATAAAAATAAATGATGCATGAATTTAAATATAATAGCAACATAAACCATATATATACTAGAGATATACCAAAAGTAAACCAGGTATATTTTGAGTATATATACGTCAAATAAATCCAATATAATTACAAAATATACTAAGAATATACCAAGGATATACATAAAAACATTTTAAGAATAATTTATTAATAAAACATGCATATAATTTGAAAATATACCAAAATATACCGAATATAAACTAAAAATAAACTTAAATACCAATTGAATTATTTATGCATAATTAATCAAAATAAAACATACATTTCTAAATCATGCACCCTAAAGCATATATATATAGCATAGTAACTCACACTTAGTGCGCTCCTTGAGATGGGTCCGATGGGCCTGGTCCACTAGGTCTCGGTCTCGACGCAACTAAATAAATAATAAATAACAGACATTAGAATAAACCTAACAGAAAATCCTAGAAACTCAATCTAGAATATTAGACACAGAATCAAAAATCAAAATTCGACCGGACATCATGTTTTACGAGAATTCTATCGAAAATTCAGCAAAACCTCCCCTGTAAAATGGACATCTCTCTACTCAAAGAGTAGAGCCGGCCCTGCAAAGAAACACACTTTGAAAAATAGACACAGAAACACATCCACAACCCCTCGGTCGGACTCCAAACTACAGTTTACCGACTGAGGTCCACAATTCACAGAGTATTTACAAAAATAAAAAAAATACCCTTATCTCATAGAAATACATTTTATAAGTATAAATTACGTAATTAACCCTAAAGCACAGCAAAAATCGATAAAAACTCATTTTATTAGAAAAATCGTATATTATATATATATTTAAAAATAATTCACGAAAAATAGTTTTAATTACTCAAAAATACTAAATAATTTGTAGAAATCATTTTTATACCTTAAATAACTATT
This sequence comes from Mallotus nudiflorus, assembly GCA_947683625.1. Classification (NCBI taxonomy): domain Eukaryota; kingdom Viridiplantae; phylum Streptophyta; class Magnoliopsida; order Malpighiales; family Euphorbiaceae; genus Mallotus; species Mallotus nudiflorus. Next base: position 926,754 of record CANTUR010000082.1, on the reverse strand, counting down.
AAAAGCAATTTAATTACATTTCTAGCCAATTTAGGGTAAAATTACCAAAACGCCCATATATATATAAATATACAAAAATTAATCCAAAAATTCACCAAAAATAATATAAGTGCACAAAATTAATTTTATCAATATATTTATCAATAGTATCAATAAATAAACTCAATTAACTAATTAATTTCAATTAAAAACACAATTATCCCTATTTTTCAAAAATTACATAAACTAATTAAATTCAAAATAAATACATAGAAATTCACAAAAATTCCAAATAAATTTCTATAATTCATTTCAACACCTATAATTATCATAAAATACAATTTCATAATTTATTTAATTAAATTTCGAAAATTAGAAAATAATGCTAAAATATTCAAAAATACCCAAAAATCAAAATAATTTCCAAAAATTCTAAAAAAATTCACACATGAAGATTAAGCTAAGGGGAACAATATTTGTGAAGGAATTTTTCATGAATCAATCAATTAGAAGTTCAAAAAAAATTAAGAACCCTAAAATGGCCGAATTACCAAAATCGAAACCTAAGCAAATCAAGACCATTTTAAGTGAAACAAAGTTTGGAATCACACTCACCGGAGCTCAAGGAGAAGAAAGAGACTGGCGGTGTCAAAAATAGTGGTCGGAAACGCCGTGAACAACGGTGGCTCAAGTTTCGGCTTCCCGAGCTTATTTTGGCCAAACCACGACAGAATAGGGCACTGCTGGCGGTAGGGAAGGCTGGGGAAGGAGGTGGCACACCGGGAGGCACACTGACGGTGAGAAAATGGGATGGCAGGTGGTGGTTGGGTGATCGGGCGTGCGTCGGGGAAGAAGGAGATAAGGGCAAAAATGTAAATAAATCAAAGTTTATTTTTTTGTTTAATATTAAATGTATATGTATATATATATATATACTTTTACACTACATATTAAAATAATATAAACTCACACACATTAAATATACACCACACACATATAATTTGATATTTTTAATAATTTATACACTAAAAATAATTAAATAATATTAAAACTAATTAATAAATAATAAAATATTAGGGTAATTAATTAAACCCTAGTTAAATAAATAAATACACATATATACGTTATTTAGTACTTTAAAAATATATGAGTTCATGCAAGTCCGTAAAATTGTTTAAAATAATTAATAATAAATAATTTACGTGTCAATTTTTTCGAAAATGCAAGTCCCGGGAAAATTTTACGTAAAATGCTTAAAATAATATAAAAAAATTAAAAATCAATTTTAATTAAATAGCAACTTATGAAATATCATAAATATATATATAGATTATTAACACTGCATATCCCGATGTAATATTAAAATATTTAAAAATACGGGATATTACAATCAAATAATTATTCCATTAACTAGTTCTTGAGAGGTTTTATTTGTATAATTAATTTTTTTGGCTTATTTTGGTTTATGTATGATTTATTTTTCGTTTATTTTACATTTTCTTTGTATAAAATATTATAATCCTTAATCCCTTTTTCTTATTTAGTTGGACTGTATGGTTGTAAATTTTTATGATTATTTATTTTATTTGTGATGTATATCGGGCCATAAGCATGAAATGGGACTAATGTACAAACTTGGACTAAAATACAAAATTTGGAAACGATTGCAATCCACATTAAAATAAGGAAATAATTTAATAATCAAAGGTAATAAAATATGAAACACACACAGAGGCCAATTGCAAGATTGGGTAGGCATTCCAAAAGTCCATATCCAGTTTCCAAATTCGATCTTTAATGACGGCTTCTGGGAACCTCCGTAGAATCCAGTTATTGTACAGTGTATCCCGACTTTTATCCGAGTGGTGACTCCATCTCCATTTTGTATTTCCTATTAAGTCCTGAGCTCACACAGTGTCGTGGTCGCCAAACACTTGGGCGTGTGCCTAATGTCGCTGCCTACACATGCTCTATTTACAAAACTTAAAAAAAAAAAAGTATTTTGTTTTGGTTCAGTAATCATATATGATTTGGTTAAGGAAATTTCTCCTAAAAATTCAAACTCCTACTCCCTATTGTAGGTAATTCGTTTGACAAAAATGAACCCCTCAAGCAGAGGGTAGCAATATTAGTGGAAGAGGTAAGATTGCTCCATAATGATACTAAACCTCTAAGAATAAGATTAAGAATCCCTTTATGTATTCGAACCCTTAAAAGCATTAACTTAAGAACCCCCATAGTCAATTCAGCAACAACCTTTAAGAAAGACTATAAATCAAATTACGTAGATGATTAAAGAATCAGAATAAAGAAAACTTGTTTATGAATTCCAATTTCGAAACACTCCACAAGAAGGTGATCAATTTACTTGAATGTTCCTTAAAGAATGTATTTTATATAACAACACCAAGATAAAAGTAAAATAGTCTTTAGGTTTTAAAACTTCAATTCTGAATTTACAAAATTCGTCCAAAGCATATTTATTGCCTTTACAAAGTTTTCCTTAATGAATAAGGAAAACTAATAACCCTAAACAGAAAAATAGGAAACTAATCTAATCTGATTCAAATATGAATTCTTGATATACTTCCTATTTTAAAAATAACACTGATTAAACTAACTAAAATTAATGGGCTTTTAAAATAGTAATTCGTCCAGCCCTTTATGACAAATATGGACCATTACATACTTAATTAAACCTATTAGTAACTTGAATTTAAATTAAGTTGTATTTAACTTGAGCTGCACTTGTTCTAAAGCTTTAGTGTCCTTGTAGACTTTCACTAGCCGAATTCACTAATTCTTATAGATGATGGATTAAGACTTGTTGAAGCTTCTTAGATTGAGACCTTGAGGCATGCTAATCAGACTAGAAACTTCTTGAACTTGATCATTATCTTTTTGATCATGCATATCTTCATCATGTTGAATCATTGAAACTTGTAGATTATTCCATAACACATGAGCTCCAAGATTAGACAATAACAAGACAGCGAACGGTATAAATTTAGAAACACTTTTCCCTAATATCTATTGTAAGAAAAAGATAATTTGAAACTTCAAGTTGTCAATTATATTCATTTTGAAAATGGTAAATCAATTTGGAAAATTTTTGACATAAATATTCAATTAGTTTGCATTTGTTGAGTGTTATTTTTTTTAAACGACTATTTTTAAAGATGGAGAGGGAGGAGGATTTGAATTGTCCACCTCTAAAAAATGTCAATCCCTTAGTTGGATCGAACGAGTTTTAAATGGGTGACTTTAAAATTTTTTTTTCCCTAAACCAACGCCCTTAAGAATTGAACCCATGAAAAAAAATAATATATATTACTACAGACAACAAAAAGTAAATCGTTAAACAATAAAGATAAAAAAAATTTGATATTTTTTATCTCATTCCTACAAATTTTGATAAAAAAATTTTTGAAATAGAAAGGAAAAAATATATGGATACCTCAGACATCTCATTCGTGTAGTTGTTACTACATTTAGCATTACTCCGAGCGTTTAAAAAAAAAAAAAAAAACATTAGTCCAAGAAAATATTCATACACGGTGGCTTAGCGTCTGCTTGCGTTGTGGCGCAGCGATCAGTAGGAAACGGCGTCGTATCAACTGAAATAAGAAGATTAGTGTGGGTCGCACATAAACCGATAAGCATAGCTTTTCATCCAATGGACGTTCCAAACGCAGATTTTTATTAACAATATGATATTTATTTTATAAAAAAAATAAATTTAAAACATTAATTACCTTTAATTGAATTGAATACATAAGTGACTTATTTTAAAAAAAAAAAAAAAATACAGAAGTGACTGGAAGAAGAGGAGGTGATCAGTTCAGCTATGGCGTTTGTTGCGTTGTCCGCGTCTTTAATCTCACCGTCAACATTGACCTTTGGTCGAGTAAAGTCCGCATCAAGCTCTAAAGTAAAGGGAAAGAAGGCGGGAGTGTGGTTTAACGTTAGAAAGAATGGAGCAGTAATAGTAAGGTGTAAGGCTGCTGGTGGAAGCTCTCAAACTTCCTTCGAACCGCCAGTTTTTGAAGGCGCTTATGGCAACTGGACACTCGACCAATCCGATGTTCGAGAGGTACTTCAATTTTCGAATTAATTATTTCTCTTATATAAATTATATTGTTAATGTGAGCGAGCATGTGGGTGTGTGACAGGTGATTTTGTATAGATCGGGGTTGGTTACTGCAGCTTCAGCACTTGTAATTGCTGCATCAGAGGCCTTTTTACCGAGTGAATCTTTGTTACGGGAAATAATTGACCAAAATCTTGATCTAGTGTACGCACTTGGAGCTGGTGGACTTGGGTTGTCTTTGTTTTTGATTCACATTTATGTAACTGAGATTAAACGCACTCTTCAAGCTTTCTGGGCACTTGGTGTTGTTGGTTCTTTTGCAACGTCTGTTGTCCTTGCTCGACCCGCTGGCCAAAACTTGATACAGTACGTGATTGATAATCCAACAGCTGTCTGGTTTGTTGGTCCTCTCTTTGCAGCACTTACAGGACTTGTCTTCAAAGAAGGTACATATAACTTCTTCCAGTAGTCGTATAAAAAGTTTCAGTACAAGAAATGGGTACTTTCTCATCGTTAATATTGAGCTCATTTATCGAATTATTGACAGGACTTTGCTATGGAAAGCTGGAAGCTGGTCTTCTCACATTTATTATACCTGCAGCTCTTCTTGGGCACTTGGTACTTTTATTTCTTTCAATCTGCTCAAAACTTTATGTCTATCTTTCTCTTAACGTTATCATCGCAGCTAGTAATTCAAAGGGCAGGATGTTAGTCTTATATGGAGGTTGTTTTTGTATCTACTAATGAGCTTTACATTCACTTGAAATGTGCAGACTGGTTTAATGGATGATGGAGTGAAGCTTGCTCTACTGGGTACGTGGATGACCCTTTTTGTCATTTTTGCTGGAAGGAAGTTCACTCAGCCCATCAAGGTACTTTATCTGAATAGCTTGAATTAATTGTGGCAGAAAAATTCAAAAACAAACAAAAAGGTCGAGTTCCATGCCTTGTTCTAATGATTGTTTTTGCTTATTTTCAAGGATGATGTTGGTGACAAATCCGTCTTCATATTCAATGCTCTCCCAGAAGATGAAAAGAAAGCTTTGATTGAGAAACTTGAGCAACAAAAGCTCAACCAAGATAATAATTAGCTAGGATTTTTAAGCCCAGCATGACAACTTAGTATGAACAGGGAAAAGGTTCATGTGCAATTTTGACTAACCATCACTTTGTAATATATGATATATATACTTGTAATATACTTATTATATGGTGTACAATTATGATATATACAGTATTGTCAAATGCATTTTTGTCCAACCCTCAGAATTGGATAAATCCATGGGTTTGACTACCATTATATTTTAGCTCACATGCTTTTAGACTCCGCTTAAATGTGAAGTGACTTACGAGCTACTAATTTAAGCCATTCATAGGGCTTTGAGTTTTAGTTGTCTCAAGTATAAAGCTTCTGTTATTTCAAGATAAATTGTGTTTTACCTTGCCCAAATTATTGCATGTTAAATGTTTGCATTATAACCCTGGCAAGGACGTATAGAGTATTGAACATCCCCACCCTTCCAAGGGAAGATGGAAATTCCTAAATACGAGCTGCATGACCATCATACGCGGATGGTCTAATATGATGATGCTTGGATCTTGAAGTCTTGGAATTTCACATATCATGTCATGTCCTTTGTTAGAAAAAAAAAAAAAAAAATTAAGAAGAACCCAGCCACCTGAAATATTCCAATGCCATCTAAATTAGCTCTTGTTTGATACACAATAGAAGCTTCTTTAAGCATGACTAGGCACTAGCTAGAATAATGCAGTTCATTTTAATCAGTAAAGGACTAGAAGTCATTGTTTCCACTCAATGATTTCAAGGCATGGTGTTTTACTTTGCCTAAGAGCTATTGTAAAAACAAAAGCATATGAGGCTCTAACCAACTACACAAATAAAAGCCCATGTTCCCGCAAACGAAACCTCTTCACGACCAGAAGCAGCATCAGGCTCTTCGTTGTGCTACTGTCATTCGTAGCCTCTTGCTCCTGGTCTGAACTCCAGCATCTGCTATCAACTTGCTTCCATTATCATAAGCCCTTTTCCTCCTGCAAGTCTCCTTGACTTCAGTGGTAGATGGTTGTTCATTACAATCCACTATTTCAGATGCACTGGTGTCAACTCCAGTTTCAGACTTCACTGTATCAGGTTGTTCGAGCAATGCCTCTACTATCTTTCCACCACTTGCCATCTGCTCATGTGTTTTCTTGGGGGGTTCAGTTTCTGCTTGATGCCCTAAAATTTTATCATTAGCCTCTTCAAGAATTTCAGTATCTGTATTGCATATTTCTGTATCAGCGATTATGTCTGTTTTCTCATCTGTGCCATCACTATCTTCAGCAGAATCATCAAAATTTTCAACCTCTGAATTTCTGCGCTGTAGTGCTTCAATCACACTCATCAACTCTCTATTAACCTGTCATGCAAAACTTATATGTTATCAGATAAAGCTGAATAATGTTGTGAATAATACTTATATGAGCGATTCCCAGAACTGTCCAAATGATATTTATATAGAATAGAAATTCTCCACCATTGCAACATGACCTTTCAGTCATAAAAACATAACCAGTGTAACCAAAAGGTTTGCACCTGTGGATTTTGAAGAAATTCGGCTATATCATTTGAACAAGACGGACATTTCATCACATTTTTCTGCACTCTTAGGGTTCGTCTGCCTTGGCATGTTCTCTGCCTCATAAAACTTTGACCAGAAAAAGCATTCTCCAGGCATGCTTTGCAAAAGTTGTGGGCGCAAGGGGTAGTGAGAGGGTTAGTCATCACGTTCCGACAAATTTGACAACTTAACTCTGCAAAGTGAATGACACAGAAGCAACTATTCCCTAGTTAATCTATTGCTGATGGTTATAGTCATGGTCAGGAAGCATCCCGTAGCAGCTAAATAACTAAAAGTGATAAACATAAATTTTACCAAGTTAATGTTTAGTAAAAGACTGCACCTTTCAGAAGTTGCACATTTTGTCGTTGTCCCTTGGCTTTCCTAATTTTCTTTCCACCTTCTCCATTTCCACCATCAAGCTGTTTTTTACTAGGTGGTTGAGGTTTTTTCCACATCCAACAACCCTTTTCCTCCTGAGGAGCCAAAAGTTGTTTTACATAAATTTAATATAGCTCATCCCCAAGTTCATGTTTGAGCATCACAATCCACTATGAAAGCTCAGAATGAAACAATATTATATAGCCCCTAAATTTCGGAGGCCTATGGCTATCAATTTCAAAAGCAACTTTGTAGGATGTGTCAATAAGGAAGCTCAAAAACACTATTTACTTGGCAATGCCTAGTAAACAAATAGCTCTACATGCACGCGGCATGTGTACAAATGACATGGAGATAGCCCTCTTTCATTATATAGAGTGAAAAATCTTTAGCTTGATGGTGCAGAGTGAAACTACAGAGCTTACATCATAGTCCCAGGATGGAGATCCTTTCCTTTCAGTTACATCAACAGCATTTTCTAATTCCCGAATGACTGGCAGAGGCCTTGGACGGTCTCCATGATCATCGCTGCATATTGATTTGCAAAACATTATGCACTTCATAAAGAAAGAAGAGGGAGAGACTTTTAATCTACCTCGTCCATGGTGCAGGTTCATTGTCACATCTCACAAAAAGATACCTGCACACCTTGTAGCCCTAATGGGGAAAAAGAATGAAACTTTAATGAAATACATTTCATTTAGCAAATAAAAAATCTAGTTGACCCCATCTATGCATTCAGCATGTTCATAGGAATCTTACCTGCATTCCAATTTTTCGCCAGCATTTTTCGATTCTATAAATTCCATCATAACGTACACCTGTTTCTGGGGCATAAGAAGAACGCTTCTCTTTGTGAGATCTGCCAGCGAATTAAGAACTATTAGATGCTGATGCTAAATTCAAATAGAAGAATATCCATCTCAAATTTACTTCCTCTTTCTGGATGCAGAGTTAAAAGCTCTAGAAAGACAACAAGTTACATCAAGTGACAAACATCTAACTTTTAATTGGCCTGGACTTCTGCAAGTTATAGAATAAGATGCATGAGAAATACTAATGTAGACAGAACCATCAAATATAAGATAATGAAATACTAATTAGTTTCAAGAAAATGGAATCCTATTGAAGGATGCTCATTCCTGGATCCAAAAATCAAAAAGACTATTCCTGCTGATCAGTTTTATGGTCTTGAAGATGATAAAGAATGCAAATAGTCGGCTACAACCAATGATGTTTCTTTAAAAAAAGGAAACTTTTTTTTGCAGATTAACTTCCTAGTCTAAAAAGAATCTACTTTTCCAATGTCCATATTTTCCTATACTTATCCTGCTCATCAACTACAATCAAATATATCAGTTTATTATGGAAACCACAAATGAATCAGAAATTTACTAGGCTTGTAGACCTATTTTATTTCACACACATGATTTGCAAATGATATATGATATTCCAGAACTACTATACTTTTGTTTCTTATAATCCATGGAGGAGGAAATTGGATTGAGCATTCAAGTTGCATATAAAATATTCCTTTTAAATTCAAGAAAAATTAAATTGAATAAGAAAAGCAAAAAGTTAAAAAATTATGTGACAATATATACTTCATGATGTGTGTGTGTGTGTGTGTGTGTGTAGACATAGATATAAATGAAAAAAAATACTTCATTAACACAGCTCACCTCACTACCCTTACAGGGTATCCTTTTCGGCAACTTACTCGTAATGCTTCATTCGACTTCTCAAATTTTTGATCAAATGACTGTGCTTTGTTTGTGCGTTTATTGCCGCTAAGATCCCTTCCTCCACTATTCACCAAAAAATGCAAATCAAACATAAATGAATTTGGAAGAGTACAAAAATATAAACTGAGCACAGCACTCATTGACAACAGACAGACTAATAAAGGCAACAAGGATCATTAAACTAATTAATTAACAACCTCAGCTAAGAATAAAGAGAATGAAATTCATTCTATAGCATGATAGCATCATAGTGTAGAATTTAATGGTGTAAAGTGCTACTTGATTATACAGTAAAGCAAGACTTTTGAACATATGCATTGCTGGGGACTGAAAGTACCTTCCAGTGTAAAGAAACCAATCTCCATGGTCCTCATCATCCACATAACCTCCAGAGAGAGCCACGGACTGTGCACCATGAGTTGACTGACCAGCAATTCCTGCAACATGGGGTAGATGGGCACCCCATTGTCTACACTCCAGCCTATCTTCCCATGACTCGCCAACCAAAACACCCTGATTTCTTACAGGATCATCCTCAGCAAGAATTGGCCCAAAGTGATCAGGGGGGAACAGTGACAAAGATTTTTCCACTACAGGCATTAGACTTTCCAGCTCTCTTTGCTCGTTCCGTAGTGTATGCTTTGTCTGGCCTGTTTTGATTGTGAACAAAATGGTATACCTTACGAGGTCCACTGGCAGTATTGGATTTGGACATCTTTGCCATGCGGATGGCAGAAACAAGCACAGAATTGATTCGAGGTTGGCTCGCCATCTTAAAGGGGATTTGGTTCCGACAATTTGCACATGTACGTCTTCCTTGACCAATCCATTTCTGGAAACACTTGAGGCAAAAATTATGACCACATGGTGTCTGAAACAAAAAGGTAAAAAAAGGATGAACACGTGTAAATCAACAAGATTTATGAAAAGCAAAAGGAATACACATATAGGCTCATATTGAGTTATACAGAGTGCATTAGCATTGAGGCTAATCAGGGCAGCAGTGCAGCCCTTGTTTAAGTGTCCATTGCCAGGCTGCAAGTACTGCTGCAATCACAGGGTACATTCAATAAACCATCAATTAGAATACAGACTCCCAAAGGTTTGTTATCATCAGCAAACAGAGGAAGAAACAGAGCACAAGGGAAATTGAGAACCCTTTGGTAATTATATAAAAGACTTGGTGAATGGCTAAACACAAATGATGGACAGAAGAATAACTTGGAGAAAATGGTGTTAAGTATGCAATGACTGAATCCTAGCACTTTTCCAGACATCAATAAGCCAGCAATCAAATGAAGAAGAAAAAACCGCAGTTAAATTAATTAATCATCACGAGTGACAGTAGCAGGAGAGGAAAAATAGTGGGGGAAAAAAATACAAAAAGTGGAATAGTTCAACAAAATTGTAGTGCGCCATCTAGAAAGCTCTCCTGGGACACCACTGAAAGTGACTCTGCTTCCCCTTTAAAGTACCCAAAAACAGGTAAATAACAATGAGTGCTTGATTGAAGGCAGTAACCAAGGAGCAGCAGTACACTCTCCATAACAATCTCACAACTTTAGTCAACTCGGGCTTTGTGTGAAACAGAACAAGCCCACAAAAACGACAACGTACTCCCTGTCTCACGTCCTTTTTCCAGGAACAAGAAACATAAACTTAAAAGATCCATTATCTGGAGGAAAAAAAAAGCCTAAAATTTGTCAAGTCATTTGCAGCGAAAAATCTGATGCCGTAATAAAGCAAGCATGATATTTTACAGCTCTTAAAAAGCTCTTGAGTTGATTTTCATTCACATAAGATAAAAACGGAAAATACGGAAAGATATATACATAGATAGACCTACCGTAACAGGCCTATCAGGTAACTGCATGCAAAACGAACAGTTTAATCCACCATCAAGAATATCTAGAATACCATTGCTACCGCTAATCCTCTCCTTCTCGGAATTCGCGTCCTGTCTTCCAGAGCAGGAAGGAGCGCCTACGCTCATTAGGTGCTGCCGTCTTTTAGCCTTCTCAGACTCAGAAAGCGAGGCATCGTTCTGAATCAACCGAATCGCAGCGATCAAGCCAGATGAAGTCGCATCCGAGCAGCCGGCGATGGTCGGAATGAGCATAGAGCAGTCCGGGCAGTTCCAGTGAAGGACGTCTGCGGAGGTTTCAGGGGGAGAAGAGAGGCAGGTGAGGTGCCAGGGACTGGCGCATGTTTTACAGGAAAGAGAAACATCAGGCGAAGGTTTAGTTTTGCAGATCATGCAAATGCCATCTCCGTCACAGGGAAGGTCGCCAATCTGTGCCATGAAGGAAGCGACGGATACGCAGGAAGGATTAGTTAGCAGAGGTGGTGTTTTTTCAATGTTGCTTTTGGTTGGTCAATGAAGGTGTTTATTAGTATATTATTATATATAATACACGATTAAAAATTTTTAAAGTATACGTGAACTGCATTTTAAAATTTTTTTAAATTAATTAAGTTTTACGAAATATTAAATATTGAATAATTAAATAAAAAAATTATGGGTATGGTGGGGTTTTTTTTATTTTCAAATTTTTTTCTAAATTTTTTTCCCTCTTATTATTGAATGCAATAAAAGGAAAAAAAAAATCTGGAAAAGAGCCTGAGTCTGAGGGTGTGGTATCCAATGTTGGATTTTGTTGCTGGTAATAGTCACTAATGTACAAAATGAGCTTATGATATTGTTGTTTTTTTTATAGCAAATATACAAGGAAATGCACAGCCCATTATCATTACATATCGACCCTTTTCACTTGCAAATAATTTACTTGCCAAAAATTATTATGAAAGTCTTCAAACAAATCTATGAAAATATTGCAAAATTTTTTTTTTTAAAAAAAAATCTTCATATAGCCGACAATCTATTAAAAATTGATCTCAAACACATCGAAATCTCTTAAAAGAAGAATGATCTATTATACGGCTAATGAACTAACAAAAATTTATATGGTTAAATTGCCGACTAACAATTCGACAATTAACGTTCTTAATTAAAAAAAGACTCAAAAGAAAACGATAAGAAAAGTTAAGTATTTATATGAAGTACATAAAACTAGAAGGCTAAATTTAAATTTAGCTTTAGGTATTTTAAAAGTTTATATTATCAGCACGTGGTGTTAATTATAATATTATTTTTATATTTCAATGAATTTTAATTTTTATATTTCATTTATGTGACCTTTCTAAAAAAATAATTGTAATTTGTTTCAAAATTTACTTATCCAGCCACTTTCTAACTACAATTAACTCCAAAATTAAATTTTTTTGTGTTATTTCCTTCAGACCTTTTCAATTTTGGATAATTAACCAAAATTGAGAGAGTGATATACACACACTTGCTAAAGCGAGTGAAGTAATATCAAAATAAAAATGGATACATTAATTTTATTTTTTCCCTCTTTCATTCCCTTCTCTTTCTTAGAATATCTCCAACAATAAATATCAAAATACATCAAATTTTGCTTCAAAATGCATTACTATAGCAAATTTACTCCAACATCTTACTTCATTTTCAACTCCAAAAATAATATTTTCTATATACTTCTATCCAATACTAATATTATATTATTAAAACATTTTACATATTACATCCATAATTTATTCAATATTTACAATATATATGCATATATTTATTTATAATAAAGTTATTATTTGAATCTATTTTTTAATATAAAAAATATATGAATAAAATAAATAATATTTTTTAAGTAAAAAATTATTTAAATAAAAATTTTATATTATTTAAGTAAAAAATTAATATTAATTTTAAGTGACAATATTCATATTATTTAAATAAAAATAATTAAATCAAAATTTTATGCATTGATAATAATATGATAAATATAATATAAATTTGGACTAAATTAAACAAAGTTATTTAGACTATATTGAAACAAACGATAAAAAATGGTTATTATTGAATTTCTTTAAAAAAAAAGAGAAATGCATAAAGTAGAAAAGTTGGCTGCATATATGTAGCAAACTTTAGAGAATATGTATTTTGCAGCTGGTTTTAACACCTTATTAGAGAGGAATTGTGGGTGCAAAATAGGTAAATGACACTTTGTTGGAAATAACCTTATGGATCACTTTTGTTTTACTTTTCCTCTTTTGTATCTGTTGGTCTTCCTCCTTTATTTCCTTCCTAACCAGTGTGTAATCATGAAGATCATGAAGGTGAGAAGGTAAAATTTACAAGGAGTAGTGGTTGCAGAGGAGCTTTTTTTTTTTTCCCTTTTTTTCCTTTCCATTTACAATCAAATTGCAAAAATTTAAGTTGGCTTTGCTCTTTTCAATAAAGACATGCAAAAATTCTTATTAAAAAAATTAATTTTATAATTTTTTTAATGATTATTGATAACTTATTTCCGGAACTCTTGAGCTTGAAACCCTGCAATCAATGAACAAAGGATAAGGTGAGAGGTGGGGAGAGTCCCCACAAACACTCCGATGCCTAAGTCAGAGAACAGAAAGAGAGTTTGTATAGAGAGTAAGGAACAATTAGAATATGAAAGAATGAGATGAACTAGAATGAGAGGTATAAGGTCCTATTTTATAGTGATGCTTAAACCTGAAAGGAGTAAGATTCCTTGTGGGATAGGAATCCTAATCCTAGTAGGAGAGTATTCCCTCTTTGCTTAGGAATCCTTTTTAGGGTAGTGTAATTTTCATGAACGGATTCTGCTACCTTCCCTGTCCAGGTAACCCTATTAAAAAAATAAAAGCCCTTTAATTAAACAGGAATGTATATAAATGGTATCAAGAGTCCCCCCCCCCCTCAAGCATATTCAAATATTTATGTCCGTCGTATCTTAATAGAATAGAGCATTGTCACGATCTAAAACCAGGGCCATGACCGACGCTAGAGAACGGAAATTCTTTCGAATCTGGAACCCGTGTAAGCCTAAAAATAAAATAAAACATGCAATAGTAATAACAACAGTATATAATGCAGCGGAAATAAAAAAAACCATAAATATAATAACATTTGCACCAACTGAATTTAAATTAAATCCTTATCTCATATATATATATATATATATATATATATATATATAAACTCTTTTAATACAAATCCAGTTCAAATATAATACAACATTTCTTTAATAATTTAATGACTACTGCAGTGTCTAGATAAAATAAAACTTAAGACTCAGATAAGCAGTTTACAAAAAGAAGCCGGGGCGAAAGAAATCCGGTGTATAGGCCTGCTACTGAGGTCTGAGGAAGAAGACTCTCCTGAAAAATAGTCAACGAAGGGGAGTCAGACCTCACTGAGTGAATTACTATAATATATATACATGCATACTAAATAACAATGCATACAGTCAACATTATATATCTAACATGTATATATACAGGCAGATACACACAGATGCAATAAAATCATTTTATATATTTTATTGAAAATCACTGTTCATGAAGGATCAAATAGAACCCTAGAATATCGCAACCTAAAAACAATGTTAGACAACACTCTAGCCATACAGGCTCACTTATTCCAATATATTCACTTATTCCATTTGGACAGTAGATTGGCCCCGAGACATTAAGTCAACTGAGCTCTAGCAGTCTGACTATCAGTGTGATTGGCCCCGAGACACTTGGTCAACCGAGCTCCAGCAATCACACTCCCAAATCATATCACACATCAAACAAATAAAATCCAATCAATATCCTCAAACTGGTTAGTAATATAGCTTAAATGCTATAAGCGCACCGGTACGTACTCGATCCTAGTGCTGCCCACTAGGTAGCACGTTCTATCGATATCCTTCATTTAGTAAATAAACATACATTTATAAAAAGTAAATGATGCATGAATTGAATAAAATAGCAACATAAACCATATATATACTAGAAATATACCAAAAATAAATCAGGTATATTTCGAGTATATATACGTCAAATAAATCCAATATAATAACAAAATAAGCTAGAAATATATTCAAAACCATTTTAAACATAAATGGTTAATAAAGCATGCATATAATTTAATATATACCAAAAATAAACCAAAAGTAAACTAAAAATAAACTTAAGTACTAATCAAATTATTTATGCATATTTAGTCAAAATAAAACATACATTTCTAAATTATGCACCCTAAAGCATATATATATAGAATAGTAACTCACACTTAGTGCGCTCCTCGATATGGGTTCGACGGGCCTGGTCCACTAGCCCTTGGTCTCGGCGCAACTAAAAAAATAATAAATAACAGACATCAGATAAACCTAACAGAAAATCCTAGAAACTCGATCTAGAATATTGGACACAGAATCAGAATTAGGGTTCGACCGGACATCACGTTTTACGAGAATTCTACCAAAAATTCGACAGAACCTCCCTTGTAAAATGGACATCTCTCTACTCAAAGAGTAGAGCCGGCCCTGCAAAGAAACATACTTCGAAAAATAGGCACAACAACTCATCCATAACCCCTCGGTCGAACTCCAAACTACAGTCTACCGATCGGGGTCCACAAACACAAAATAATTATAAAAATACTGAAAATACCCTTATATTATAGAAATAAATTTAATAAGTATAAATTACATAATTAACCTTAAAACACATTAAAAACCGATAAAAACTCATTTTATTAGAAAAATAGTATATTATATATAAAATTGAAAATAATTTACGAAAAATAGTTTTAATTAATTAAAAATACTAAATAATTTGTAGAAATCATTTTTATACCTTAAATAATTATTAAAACCAATTAAATTACATTTTTAGTCAATTTAGGGTAAAATTACCAAAATACCCCTATATATATAAATATACTAAAATTACTTCAAAAATTCACCAAAAATAGTATAATTATCCAAAATTAATTTTCTCAACATATTTATCAATAATATCAATAATTAAACTCAATTAACCAATTAATTTCAATTAAAAACACAATTAACCTAATTTTCCAAAATTACATAAACCTAAATAAATTCAAAATAAATACATAGAAATTCATAAAAATTCCAAATAAATTTCTATAATTCATTTAAACACCTATAATTATCATAAAACACAATTTAATAATTTATTTAATTAATTTACGAAAATTAGAAAATAATATTAAAATATTCAAAAATACCCAAAAATTAAAATAATCTCCAAAAATTCAAACATGTAGATTAAGCTAAGGGGAACAACATTTGTGAAGGAATTTTTCATGAATCAATCAAATTGAAGTTCAAAAAAATAAAAAACCCTAAAATGGCCGAAATCAAAAAATCGAAACCTAAGCAAATCAAGACCATTTTAAGTGAAACAAAGCTTGGAATCACACTCATCGGAGCTTAAGGAGAAGAAAAAGACTGGCGGTGTCAAAAACGGTGGCTGAAAACGTCGTGAACGACGTTGCTCCCACTTTTGGCTTCTCCGGCCAAAAATGGCTTCCAGACGCCGGAAACAGCTGCAGCAGGTGGCGGGGAAGTTGAGGAAGGAGGTGGCACGTCGGACGGCACACCAACGGCGGTAGAAACGGCGGACGGTGATGGGGAACGGTCGGGAGGAAGAAAAAGAACGAATGGCAAAGTTGTAATTAATCCAAACTTTATAATTTTGTTAATATTAAATGTATATATGTATATATATATATATATACTTTATACTATATATTAAAATAATATTAAATTACACACATGAAATATACACTACACACTAATAATTTAATATTTTAAAATTTAATGCACCTAAAAAAAATAATTAAATAATATTAAAACAAATTAATAAATAATAAAATATTAAGGTAATTAATTAAACCCTAATTAAATAAATAATTACACAAACATACGTTATTTAGTATTTTAAAAATATATATGAGTTCATGCAAGTCCATAAATCTATTTAAAATAATTAATAGTAAATTATTTACGTGAAAATTTTCGCGAAAATACAAGTCCCGGGAAAATTTTTATATAAAGGACTTAAAATAATATACAACAATTAAAATTAACTTTAATTAAATTACGACTCTTAAAATATCATTAATATACATAAGAATTATTAACACTGCATATTCCGATGCAGTATTAAAATATTTAAAAAATACGGGATATTACAAGCACTTATGCTTCCATTTAAAAAGTAGTTAGGTACTGCACAGTGACATAGAAGGGTGAGCTGAGATGGCCAGCCTCAGTCACAAGAAGAAAGTAAAGCTCGGATCAAGTATTGAAACCATCGTGTTGCTGAGGCGTCATTTAGAGCACACTAAATCTATGAGATCGAATGCAATAGATTAACCCGACCGTGCAAAAATGACGTGACAGAATTAGTAGTCACTGGATTTTTGGTGCTTAGTGCAAGGACATAAGGCTTACGTGCTCGGAACCTCAATACTATAGAAGCAACTTGAGGGTGCCAGCTTCAGTCACTGGACTTAGATGCTCAAGGCTTAAATGCTCGGTGCAAGGATGTGAGGCTTACATGCTTAGAACCTCAGTACTGTAAAAGCGACCTGAGGGTGCCAGCTTCATTCACTGGATTTAAATGCTTGAGGCTTAGATGCTCGGTGCAAGGATGCGAGGCTTACATGCTCAGAACCTCAGTACTATAGAAGCGACTTGAGGGTGCCAACTTCAGCCGCTGGACTTAGATGCTTGGTACAACGACGCGAGGCTTACATACTCGGAACCTTAGTACTATAGAAGTGACCTGAGGGTGCCAGCTTCAGTCAATGGACTTAGATGCTCGGTGCGAGGACGTGAGACTTACATGCTCGGAACCTCAGTACTATAGAAGCGACCTGAGAGTGCCAACTTCAGTCATTAGATTTAGATGCTCAGTGCACTAGAAGCATGGCTTGAGTGCCAAATAGTCAGAATTTACCGAAAGCGTAGCTTGGATGCTAATTCTAAGTAAATAGAAAAAGAGCTAGTAAAGATGAGTGTGGGCCGAGGCATGGCTATGCCTCTTCTTTTCCTAAGGATTTGAAATTTGAATTGCTTGAGCGATGCGTCTTTTCATGTGCCAGAAGATGAGACTTTTTTGCTGCCGTCATAATGACCACTCGATTAATGGGTTTTACTTTTCCCAAATTGCCCTTAATGATATGGGGAAAAGCGAAGTAATGATGAGGGCAATTAATGGCGTGTTTCCAGATCCTTCTATAACTCTATACATATCTTTATGCTCATTAACTGATGCATTTTGCCCTTTTGTTTTGCTATTGGCACATTTGCGTTGCTATTGTCTCTTCATTTTTGTCTGCCACCATCTTTGCACTTTGTAACCAGGTGATCTTTGTCTTTCTCCTTCTTTTTCCTGTTTTCTTTGTCTTTCGTGCATTTTTTCTTCTTCATAGAAAATATTATGACACTGAGGGAACAAGTTAGTTCTGACCTATTTATGTCGAAAATAGATGATGAACTGCTGGGGTGGTACCGGAAGCGGTTCTGTATTCTCGCCGATTACACCTTCCACATAGTAGATAGGAAGTTTAGGGCTCATACTCCCATGTTAGGGTTTAGTAGATTAGTGGTATATTTTGACCAACTAGAGGGGGGGGGGGTTTAAAGTTTCTGTTAGATCCCTTTGTCAAAAGATTCATGAATAGGTATAACATAGCACCTGGTCAGCTCCATCCGAATAGCTATAAGATTCTGATTGGGTTCATCCAACTAATGCACGAAGAGGGTAGGAAACCCAATTTGGATGTCATGCGATACTTGTATAGTTTGGCTAGGAAGAAGGGAGAACTGATGTTTTCCCTGTCAGCCGTTCCTAACCATACCCTTTTTGTAAAACTTCCAGACCTCCATAAGAAGTGGAGGCATAATTTTTTTGTCATCGAGCACTCGTTGGACTTCGTGGATGTCTAGCGAATATGGTCTGATGAGTGCCACAAGGTGAAAAGGCCTCTGAGACTTCCCAATCATGACTTGAAGATGGTTTTTTTGGCTACATCTTGATGGTTTTGTTGAAGCTCGATCAGCTGAGGATGTATCTAAGAGATACCTATGGAGAGTCTGTCTAGACTGTGTTCATTCTACTGGTACATTTGGGTTATTTAGAGGTATCCTTCTGAATTGCTTTATTTCTCAATTGTAGATGGATGACTTTTTTAATTTTACGAATGGGATTTCCCTTCTAACTAACAAGTTGACAGCTTTGGAGGAAGTACAGGCATCCCTTTCTCCTGAACCTGAAGCCCTTATAGCCCTTGAAGAGATAACAGCTGATCCTAAAGGCAAAGCTATAGTTAAATCGTTATGTGTTGGGAAGGGAGGTCGGCGAAAAAGGTGGTTGATCGAGCAAGACTTTGATGTTGAGGGGCTCAACGAAGAGATATACATCCAACACCCGAGGCTCTCTAGGTGTCCGGATATGAGGGGTGGATGTTGAATAAAATGAAGCCTCCGAGCATCTCGAATAACCGGGTGAGAGATCAGTATGCAGAGTTACTGAGGCTACCAGTGGATATACAACGCTCGTCTAAGGAGGGTCCGGAGGGGTTGCTTGATTTGATGATCAGCCATTCATTAAAAGTAAGTGAATGTTATCTTTGTTACTTGCACTTTTACTTACACTTTTACTTATGTTAACACAAACTTCTCTTGTCACATATGACCCAGGCCTTACTACTTGCAAAGGACCAATATTTCTATTTGAAAAGTCAGTACAATTTGAAGGAGACAGAGGTCGAGACAATAGCTATTGACTTTGAGAAGAAATTGGATGGCGCCAAGGCAGCACTAGAGCTCTGCCAAATAAAATATGCAGAGGAAAAATCCGAGGCTGAGGCGGGCCAAAAGAAAATCACCAATCTAGAGCATAGTCAAGGTTAATTGACGAGGAGGATTGAAGAGCATGATCTTTAGATTGTAAATATGAAGAAGAGGCTATTTGAGGTCGAGAAGTCTCGAGAAAATAATAAAATATCCTACCAAAACATGGTAGGGGGATTTCTCAAAGCCTACAGGTCTGAATATAGGAGGATCCTGCTTTCCTAGAATCCTGAGTTAGACTTGGAAGTGCTAGATCGAATAATGCCGACAGACCTTGCAAAGATTGCTGCTGAGGAGGATGCTCGTCTAAAGGCAAATACCTCTCGTATGAGGAATAATGTTGAGTCTGCTACTGTTGTTGAGCCTACTATGCCTTCAAATGCCACTGATGTTGTTTCCCCCTCTGTCTTCGGGCCTGATGGTTCGGATATACAAGTAGTAGAATAGAAATCCTTCTCATTTTTTATTTCTCTTTTTTTTTATAATCAATCTTTTTTATAAGAGTTTTATTGGTATTAATGGAAAGAGATTTTATTGAATACCATTTTGAGTACAATCTAAGTTTTATTGATAGTATTTCTGAGGCAATCTAAGTTCCAAAATTATGGCAACTCTTTATCGTCTTTGTTTTTTAGTTTGTATGTTCCTTTGGTTGTGTGCTTTAAGATTTAATATGGGCCTTCCCAATTTGGACCGAGCTTGCTAGTTCTTGAGTTGTCTTTGCCAATATCTACCCTTTTGAGTACCCAGTCTCCTATTTTGAACTATCTTGGGTGACTACGCTGGAGATGATACTGTGCTACCTTCTGCCGATGTGCTTCAGCCGTAGCTGCTATCCACTCCCGCCTTTCTTCTAATAGGTCTAGGCATATCCGGGCATCAATTTTGTTGATGTTATGATTGAGACTGTGATTGACCCTGTAACTTGGTGAACCAATCTCCACCAGTATTACCGCATCCATGCCATAGATCAGTCTGAATAGTGTCTTCTCGGTGGATGATCTAGGAGTGGTTCTATAGGCCCAGATTACGTTGTTAAGCTCTTTAACCCAATTTACCTTTTTCTCATCAAGTCTCTTATTTAATCCCTATATGATAATTCTATTTATGACTTCTGTTTGCCCATTTATTTGTGGGTGGGCTAATGAGGTGAAACGAAGCTTTATTCCGAGGTTTGAATAGAAACCTCTAAAATCTTTGTTATTAAACTATTTGTCGTTGTCCATAATCAAAGTGTGGGGGATGCCGAATCTACATATGATCTCCTTCTAGAAGAAATGTTGTATCCGAGCTTTTGTGATGGTTAGAACTGCCTTCATTTCTACCCATTTAGTGAAATGGCCTATAGCCACAATCAGGAACTTGTTTTATGAAGTGGAAGTTAGGAAGGGACCTAGGATGTCCATCCTTCACATGGCAAAGGGCCATGGTCTGTCGATTGGATGCAGGGGATAAGAAGACCTGTGATTGAGTGGAGCGAATTACTGACACTTATGGCATGCTTGAGTTAGCTTCAGGGCATCATTAGACATGGTAGGCCAGTAGTATCCTTGGAGTAGTGTTTTCTGGGTTAGTGCGTAATGGGATTCATGTGCTCCATAAATTCCTTCATGGATTTCCCTGAGTATGTAATTCCCTTCCTCTGGAGAGACACACTTAGACCATGGGTGTGAAAGGGATTTTCTGTAAAGCTCCCTTTAGTGGATAGAATAGTGGGCTGCTCTCATTTTTAGTTTTTGAGCTTTTAATTTGTCTTCAGGTAGAATTATGTGTTCCAAGTATTGAACTATCAGATGCATCTATTTTGAGACTTCCCATATCTCTAAAACTTCAGGATTTTCCATGTTGGGTTTTATTAATGCCTCAGTAATTCCATATCCTTAAATGCTTGACTATCTTCAGCTGTGGATTTGGCCAGGAGGTTAACCTCAGAGTTCTTTTGTCTAGGTATTTGGAAGATCTCTTACCGGCCCTCTTCTTGTTCAATTTGTTTCAAGAGTTGCTTGACTTTGTCCGCGTACTTGGTGATATTGTTGTCCTTGACTTGGAACATGCTGTTAACCTGGTTTACTACCAGCTAGGAGTTTGAGTGTATTATGAATTGTTTGGCTCTAACTTCAGCAGCTAATTTTAAGCCTATGATGAGTGCTTCATATTCTGCGGCATTGTTGGTTGTATTGTACTCTATTCGAACTGCATACCGGATATGAACTTTATGTAGTCCTTTAAAAATCACTCAAATGCCGGATCCTTGAGCGGAGGAAGCTCTATCAATATAGAGTTTCCATTTTAGTGCTTTGGTCATGGTGAGGTCTTCTAGAGCCATTTATTTTACGAAATCTGCTAATGCTTGGGCTTTCACTTATTGACGAGGCTTATAATTAATGTCGAATTTGCCAAGTAACACCAACCATTGAACCAGTCTGCCTGAGGTCTCTGGTATTTGTAAGATTTTTCACAGAGGGAAACAAGATCAGACAATGATAGGATGGGCTTGGAAGTAATGTTGAAGCTTTTGGGATGCATGAACCATAACCATAGCTAGCTTATCCAACATGGGATATCGGACTTCGAATCCTTCGAGCATTTTGTTGATGTAATATACTAGGTCTTGCTGGCTTCCTTCTTCTTTTACTAGTATTGAAGCAATGCATTCTTGACCTATAGAGAGATATAAATACAATATTTCATCTGGGATGGGCCTGCTGAGTAGGTGTGGTGAGGAAAAGAATTTCTTGATGTCTTCGAAGGCTGCTTGGCAACCTGTAGACCCAAAAAAATTTTTGGAATTTTTTAGAGCTCGGAATAATGGTAAACACTATCTAGCTGAGCATGAAATGAAATGCCTTAATGCCATGATTATGCTATTTAGCTTTTGTACTTCGAGGATATTTTTTGGGCTTTTCATGTTGAGTACGACTTCTATTTTCTCCGGGTTGGCCTCAATACCCTCGTGGGATATCATGAATCCTAGGAATTTGCCTGCTTTGACTCTGAAGACACATTTTTTTGGATTTAGCTTGATCCTAGACTTGTTCAATAATCAAAGAACTTGATCCAAATCCGTTGGGTGTTGTTCTGCATATGTAGACGGCAGGGTTTAGCGCGCGTCCAAGATTTTAGCAGCTGTGACACTATTTAGGCTCAGGGCCTTAAAGAACACACTAACTACTGTCATAAAGACATGGCATGGAGATGAGGAGTCAACACCCAGGGTAATAACTAGGACAAATCGAAAAGGTGGTACTTAATTCCCTAAAAGAAAACTAACACCATAACCAGGAGATTCTGGATACGAAATACTAACTTCTCTTAGTCTTGTGTTCATTTAGAATAATTTTATAAATGATTATTTCATCCTCTAATTACATGTAATTTAATTAAACCCTATTTGACATCCATCTAACCCTAGGCATCTAATTAATTAAATTACACAAAAAAAATGCACTCAAGATCTCGTTGTCCCCAAGTCTAAACTATGTTAATTTTATTAAAAAGTTAACTAGATTTACATTTTATTTTCAAGTGAGAAAGAGACTAAAAGTGGGCCTACATTTTTAATTAGTGAGCCTAGATCTAATTATTTTAGTTTGTCTAAGGACTGAGCTTAAGTCTATTCAATTTTAAAGAAAAGTTAAATTAGTGGGCCTAAGTCTAACTTGGTTTTATTTTAAGTGAAATATGGGCCTAGGTCTATTTATTTTAAAAGAAATGAAATTAAGTGGGCTGAGCTAAGTCTAAACAAATTTTAATTAACTAAGTGGGCCTAAAATCTAATTATCTTAATAGGCCTTAATTCATTTTAATTATTTAAAGCCCTAAATCATTTTTAAGCCTATTTAAAATAAGTTGGACCTAAGTGTGGGCTTAGGGCCCAAAATAAAATAAAAACCCAAAAACACAACCCAAAACAAATAAAACATAAAAAAAGATCAAACATACATTTTAGTGATTTTCTAGAAAAACCTAATCAATTACATGCGAACCCTAAATTAAGCTACTGCCACCATTGATTTTAATTGATTTTTTACCCAATTGAACCTAATTACTAATTGATTTTAAATGTAGAGAATTAAATCTTTCACGATTCCCACTACTGGGGCTATTACAAACTACGTACAAAAATTAAAATTAAACAATTATACACCCATGAATTAAAATAACTACACATAACACATAAATGCAAAATAAAAATTAAAACCCTAATATCTACTGGAAAACAATACATATTATTCCATGGCATTCCATGGATCTTCTGTTCATTTGAACACAGACAATATCCTCCTCAATCTATAATCAAACATCAAAACAAAACCAAAAAAAAAATAATCAAATTAGTAAAGAAATTGAATAATCAAAAAAATAATAAAATAAAAATCATAAAAAGAAAAGAAAAAGAGTGAAATAGAAAAGAATATTGATAATTTTAGATGTTGTGCAAATGCCCTTTTTAGCCCCTCAGATTGGATTATCACCGTTGAAATTGAATTGTTATTGATTTTGGACTGGAAAGGGCATTCTCAGTAGCGTCTGGATTTTAGGGTTTTTTGCGCAGTCAAGTTTTTTTTACACTGTTCTCTCTGGTTTTCTCTTGTTGCTTAGGGTTTTTTTTCTCTCTGTTTTTTTTCCAGTCTGTGTGTGTGAGTCTTTTGCCCCGTATGCATGCAAACTCTTTGCTTTTTAAAGCAGAGTCTGTGTGTACTAACTTCCTCCTTTGGAAGGACATAATACATCTGATAGCGTTTGTTTTTTATTTCAAAATCTTACACATTTTGAATGCATAAAAAAAACTTATCAGATAATAATAATGACAAAATTGAATTTTCAACCAATCAAAACACTGAAAAAATTGATAAAAAATAAGAAAAAATACGTGAAAAATAAAAAAATAGGACTTTTACATGTCGACATTGTGCAATGCCGATCAGCATTACACCAATGCCGATCGGCATTAAATGCTGACTTTTTTTTAACTTTTAATTACCAAAAGACCCCTAAAAAATTGACTTCCTCGTAATCAAATCCTAAAAAACATTGCAATTTAGTCCCTAAAGTCCAGAAAATCGACAACCAAGTTTAATTTTTGAATAAATTTCATCATAGGGGCTTACGTCGCAATTATACACAATTGCATCCCAAAATTGGGTGCTACAGTTGCCCCCTTTGTCGCTGTTTGCTTGATAAATTACAGCAAAGAAATAGAAGCACACGATTTTGAAAGAAAGAAATTAGGACACTTGATTGTATCCTAAATGATAGATTGATGCTCAAATTGCTAAGCGAGGTGTAATGTTTGATAAGTCTCACTATATTTCCTACTGAATGTCTAGTGGACTTTGTGCAAATGAGTTTTGCTATATTCCTTATGGGATGTTTAGCGATAATAAATTAAAAACTTATTATAGCTCATATGGAACGTCTAGCAATGATGAATTTCATTATATTCCCTATGGGACGTCTAACGATGCACACTATATTCCCTGTGGGATGTCTAGTGATGATAAATTGAAAACTTGCTATAGTTCCTGTGGAATGTCTAGCAATGATGAATTTCATTATATTCCCTGTGGGATATCTAACAATACACACTATATTCCTTGCGGGACATCTAGTGATGATAAATTAAAAACTTATTATAGTTCCTGTGGAACATTCAGCAATGATGAATTTCATTATTTTCCTTGTGGAACGTCTAACAATGCACATTATATTCCCTGTGGGACGTCTAATGATCATGAATTGAAAACTTGCTATAGTTCCTGTGGAACGCCTAACATTGATGAATTTAAAAGTTTATGTCATAACTGCTATACAGTACATAAGATAATGAAGGTTATGACTATTGTGCAGCACATAACATAATCATTTGAAATTCATATCATAGCTACTGTGCAGCATATGAATCCTTTGATTGAAATGATGCATGTAAAATGCAAAAAAAAAAAAAAGAATTTTGTAATCTTGCTCTATATTCTATTACTTGACAAAAAATTCAGAATTATAGATTGATTATGCAGTTTTAATAGTTTAATGAATTATTAGTTTGATGAATGTCATGATTTAATTAGGAACATATTCCTAATCTGAATGCAATTATGGACTAAATTGCAAGAAAGAAAAGATGGATAAAAATGTAAGTAAATTGGAAGGATTAAAATGGATATTTTTTATTTTATATATCCTTCCCCTTTTGTCGATCACTTCCCTTCTCTTCCTATTGTTTTCTTTTTTTGTTTTCTTTCCAATTGATTTTGATTTTTTCTTTTCTTGATTTTTTGACCATTTGTGGTCCGATTTTTAATCCGTCTGATCCAATGGTCCACCCACAATATGGACTATGTGGGAGAGCAGGCATGCAAGTAGATCCAATTTTTTTAAGTCCACATTTTCCATAGAATAGACTTGGACTACGAGAAGGTGATATCATCCTTCTTTTGACTCGTTTGCATCTTCACAAGTCTTCACAGACTGGCAATGAGGTATTTTTTTGTCCCTTTTGCTTCATTCTGCAAGATTAATTCAAATAATTAGCTGTAACGATTAAATTTTATAGTGTCAAATTTAAATGCATGCTAACTAAATTAAATTTAAAAATTAACTGGGATATATAAGAAAAAATTCAAATTAAACATTGAAAAATAGTCGGGAGTCATCGAAATTGCGTGTATGATCGATTAGTTTTCTAGATTGCCAACTGGAAAACTGGATTTTCATTCGAAAATCTAAAATTCCGATCGAAATTGCGAATTCCGATCAAAAATCCATAATTCCGATTGGCATTATGGATTTTCGATCAAAAATCCAGAATTTTGATTGACATTTTAGTTTTTTCGATTTCCAATTTTTTTTACACATAAATGAACAAATAAATTAATAAATAAAAGCAATGTAGAGAATGATTTTGGTTTTCTGAATTTTATTAAAAAATCACTGAAATTCGCAGGATGCTTCTATTTGGCTCGAGAGTTGTTCCATGGTTTGCCAGAGAATGTGACGCAGATCATCTAGGCCTCTAGCTTTAGACATTTCATTGCTGCTCTTTCGACTGCTCGAGGTAGATCAGATCATTATACCTTATTTGCACTGATTGAGAGGTGGATGGACACCACTCATACCTTCCATGCCCCTGTAGGCGAGTTAATGATAACATTTATAAGTTTCTTTACTATTATTGGTATCGCATTTGGAGGGACTCCTGTACCCTTTAACATCAGCTACTGCAACCTTCCTGAGGGGAGTAGGAGTCAGTTTATGTGTGATTTAATTGGATTTTTCTCGATGTGGAAGAACCGTAAGAACATAATTCTTTCCTCTCTAGTTAAGGGCTTAAGATGTCTACCCATTACTACTCCTCTCTAGATTGCTCAGAAGGTGAGATGTTTCCTCCTCATCCTGCTAGGCACTACTCTTTTCTATGAGATTGGTCATGAGGTGAGCATTTTTTTTCTAGGCCCCCTGCGTGACTTAGACCAGGTCATTACTCTTGTTTAGGGATCTGCAACACTTGCTTATCTCTACTACAGACTCGACACTGTTTGTAGAGGCGTAGTGACCATGTGTGGCTTTTGGCATGCATTACATGTATGTTCCTATTTGCCTTTAATTTTACATATTTCCTAATCCCTCTTTTGATTTTACTAACTCCTTTTCTTTTTCAGATATGGAGTATTAAAATTAGGTTGGTTCAAGGTTTCGGTGCTGTTAGCTTGGATAGGAGTCTGCCTTTAATGCAGAGATGGGGTTCATCTCACTTTGCCAGTATCAGGAACACACTTCAAATATACCATGACTGTCTAAATGCTCTAGAATGGAACCTGGTAAGAAAAATAATAAAATCATTAGTATTAGTTAGTGAAACTTAATTAAGCTAATGAAAAATCTGTAGGTTGATCCTAGTTGGTTGGAAGGTGCCGATGATTTCCAATGATATGACTTCATGACTGGCGCAGCGAGGCTAGAGACACTAAGGATTCTACTTTTTGGATATAGTTGCAAGATGTGGTATCTTGGAGAGCGAGTATATCATTGGTTTGTAGGGCCTACTAAGCGATGTGACCCTTTTGATATTCCTGCTTTTATGCTATGGAGTTTTGATCTTGCTGGATCAGAGCTGAGGGAGGCACTGCAGGGGCATGATGCTTCAACTTTGCTTGAGCGATCCTGCCATTCTCGACAATATATCCAGGAGAACCTTTTAGAGCAGATTCCTATTGGTGATGTTGAGGTATCTCCTAATGATTTCAATTATCTTTCTGGAATTTATAAATAACTTTTTTTTATTTTATTTTTTTTAGTTTGAGGAAATCCGCTTTCCTGCTATTAAAGTAGAGGAGGTAGAGACTGAGACTATTCAGGAGACTGAGACTATTCCTGATCTTGAGACCAGCCCTGAGACTGAGAGATTTAAATCCAGGCCCAGTCCTCAGCATGTTAGGACTAGCTGTGATGGGGCCTTTGTCGGTGCTTCGCTTGGTGATGTCTCTCTTTCAGATAAGTCTATGTTCTGCTGGGCTCCCACTATTCAGGCTCCAATTGAGCTACAAATGTAGTTCGGGGATGCTTAGCTTTTATCCACCAGATGCTTCTCATGTGAGTCTTTTTGATTTATTTCTTGTATGGATCTGTACACTTGACATTGATATTAGTAAAAAAATTTATAAAACAGGTTCCCCGAACACAGATAGAGTATTTATATGGATTTGCCTCATCTTAGAGATTATTCATGATGCAAGTTACAGACAGTTGGCGGATAAGCGTCTACATTGAGAAAATGCAAAATGTATGTATGCTATGCATGAAATGCATATGATATGGCATTTTCTGTGTATGCAGAGCTATTCTAGCGGTTTAGAGTGGGAGAACGAGATACTTCGTCGGCAGCTTGTAGACTTGGGCTTTGATCCGTACAACGCTGGGACTTCATCTACTAGACCTATAGACATTTATAATCATGATGACCCTACCAGAGGATGGAGCTCATGGCCTGATACTAGAGCTCAAGATGAGTGATTTAGAATTTTTGTACTCCTGACTTTCTACGTGTTTGTATCTGACTGTTCTCTATTGTACTATTATTTTTATTCTTGCACTGTCTCGAACACTGTTAGATTGAATTGAAACAGTGTTTGCATCTTAATGGATTTTTTCTTTCCTCTTTTTTTTATCCTTAATAAATAACTAATTAAAAAAGATAGTTAATGAACATTATCCTTTTTAATTAATTATCCATTTATCTTAATCCTTTTCCAAGATGGAAAATATTGGATAGATAAATAATTAAAAGAATGGATTATCTTCCCAATTATCTATTTATCCCAATCCTTCTTAGATTCTATCACCTTATCAACATCTTTCTTTGCTAGTAGAATCCTTTTCCCATATGAACTCATATTCTTTCCTTATATAAGACCATACAAGGGGCATTCTCCTTTATTCTCTACATCCTCATCATGACTTAAGCATCTCTCCAAACAATGAAGAAATTTCTTAGAAGTCTCAATGGCGACGGCTGGAATAAGCTTTAACCTTTCCACATCAAATCCCTGAAATCTCTTTAGCACCTGACTATCAATAACAATCTCTTACATGCTACTGCTACCTTCTGGGATGTCAAGGACCATGTATTCAGGTTTAATGAGCAAGAGCTTTGTCTAATGATTGAAGAGTTTTTTGCAATTCTGGGATGCACATTAGACTCGACTGCTATGATAGCCCTTCCTGATTTGGAGATGTAGTTTCCTAGCAGATTGGTTGCGTTCTTTGATTTGCCCCCAGATGATATTTACGTGTATGCGCTTAACCTTGGGACCATCAATCTTTCTTCTTTGATCATTGTCTGTGGGACTCGAGACAAGAACACTGCTTATTGGACTAGAATAGTTGCTTTCTGTTTATATGCTTAATTTTTACTAGTTTCTCATTATGGTGATGCCGATACACGCATTGTCAGTATTTTGGAATTGGTGGAGCTTGGAGCTAACCCTATGCTAGTTATCCTTGCTGAGACCATCGTTGGGCTAGACAATTTCAAGACTTATAACCATTTTTCAAGCAGTGTACTTCTTTTTCAAGTATGCAACCAAAACTTTTATTTATTTTATTTGCCTAAGCCACCCTTTTGAGTTTTCAGCTTAGCAGGCTTGCCCTAACTTTTGCCTAAGCCGCCCTTTCACGTTTTCAACTTAGTGGGCTTTTATTTTTTTATTTTTAGATTTGGTTACAAGAAAAGCTGAGCTTGCTTAATGTACCCCTCGATCCTTTGACTTATTAACCTCATCAACGACAATCTCGTCCCTTAAAAAATGAAGGGCAAACATTCTATGGACCAATGGGTTGACTGGTTAAAGAAGATTTCAAATGTTGAGATCACATGGGTCTACCTTTGGTGGAGATTGAAGTTCATGACTATTGAGCTATATGATCACTGTGTTCTTATTCCAGGGCTACACTTCTCTACCTTTGTTACCCCTTTATGCCTTTGCCATTAGTATGGTCACCCTCAATTCATTGTTACTGTTCTAGCTAACTTTAAAGGCTTTCCTTTGAGAAAAGATTCTCTGGATAAGATTAGGAGCTTATGGCCTTATAGAGCTCTTGAACGGAACATACACCTGGATGCTCATTTGACTATTGATGATGATTACAAAACTTGGATTGTTATCTAAAAGACAGAACCACCAGGATTTGCTAGGTACAAGAGAACTCAAGCTTTGTATAATGAGTCACAAAGGAAGAAACAAAGACATCACTAGATAGAATGGTCTCATAGAGCTAGTCTTAGGCTTTCGTATGTTTTTTTCCCTTTAAGGACCAATGCTTTATAATAAAGGAGGACATGAAAAGTTTAACAAAACTTCAATTTCAATTTCATTCATTAATTAGGGCCAAAATGAGTACATTTAATACATCAAATGACATAACTCCTGTTATTAGCTAGTCCTCGTGGATTTTCTAACTGAATATTTTTCGCTCACATTTTATTTCCCTAATTTTTACCTGACTAGCCCTTTGCGGGTTTTCTAATAAGCGAGATCATTCCTTTTTTATTTATTTCTCTAACTTTTGCTTGTCAACCCTTTGCGGATTTTCTGAACAACAGGAATATCCTAACTTTTGCCTGACTAGCCTTTTCAGGTTTTCTAGCCAACGGACTTTATTTTCTTTACTCTATTTTTATTCATTTTTTTTACAGGTAGTACTTTTTGAGGTGATCCAGATTAACAGGTTCCATGAACTCATTCCTTTCAAGATTTAATATCTTAGCAGCTCCTTTAGGTAGGACTGATTTAACCAAGTACGGTCCTTCCCAATACGACTCTAGACTATTTTAGCACTATATCTCCAGCTTTGATCTTCCCAGGCTTAACCTTCTTATTGAACACCTTTGCTATCCTTCTCTGATATATCTTAGTGTGGAATAAAGCATCCATCATTTTCTCATCTAGAGATATGAGATGATCATATCTCTTCTGTGCCCATTCATTCTTAGTTATTTTGGCTTCCATGACTACTCTCAAGGACTTAATCTTGGTTTCTATGGGCAAAACTGCCTCACAACCATATACCAATGAGAACGGTGTTTAGCCTGTCACGACCCAAACTAGGAGTCATGACCGGCGCTAGGGAACGGGAATTCTTTCGAATCCGGAACCCGTAGCAAGCCTAAGAAAATAAAATCATACAATAAATAAATAAAAGTATGACCAAATTAAAATTTTTCTGAATCAATATATAAAATAAATACTCTAAATCCTTTTATAAATGAATACATAGTCGTACAATGTTCAAATACGAATTCTCAGAGTATTTAATATCCAAACAAAATAATACACTTCCAATATAATAACACTACTACTGCAGTTTCTAGAATACAATTTAAAGTTCAAAATATACATTTACATAAAATAGCCGGGACTGAAGAACACCGACGAGGAACTCTACAACTAAGGTCTGATGATATGGGATCTCCTGAAAAAAAATAATTGAGGGGGGTCAGACCTCACTGAGTGAATTATTATACTATATATACATGCAAACTAAACCATAACAATTGGGCATTCTTATATATATATGTATATACACACATTTCACACAAATGCCAAACTTTGCTTTTATAAATATACTAAATGTAGAAAATGCCAAACTTTGTTTTAATTCATGAAGGATCCATAGAACCCTAAATAATAACAACCTCAAACAATCCCATCATCACTCTAGCCATGCAGGCTCACTTGATTCCAAATAGAACACTTATCCCAATTTGGACAGCAGACTGGCCCCGAGACACTAAGTCGATCGAGCTCCAGCAGTCTGGCTGTCTGTGTGATTGGCCCCGAGACACTTGGTCAACCGAGCTCCAAAAATCACACTATCTATCACCTCACATCTCAATCAACCCAATAGATCATTCAATTCACTCATGGACAGTAGACTGGCCTTGAGACACTAAGTCAACCGAGCTCCAACAGTCTGACTGTCAGTGTGATTAGCCCCGCAATCACACTATCTACATACCATTAATCTTAGGCAAATCAATTAAATCAATTATAATCACCCAATTTTAACTCTCACTCAATCCTTATCTATCGTACCGATACGTACACGGTCCTAGTGCTGCCCACTAGGAAGCACGTTCTATTGATATCCTTCACTTTGAATAAATCATTCATAATAGTAAAACCAACCATATATATATGTCAAATAAAATATGAAATAAACTAAAAATAAATCATTAATATAGTTAAAAACAATTTAAATGAGTAACAATAATATAACATGCATTATCTTAAAAAAAAAGATACTTAAATATACAAAAGATATACCCTAAGTACACAAATCATTTAATAAAACATTTATGTATAAATATTCATTTAAATATGTGTTTGTGTTTAACATATATTCACAAATATACTAGAAATAAACCTAATTATCTAGCATGCATATATCAAAAAAAAAAACTCTAAATATACCACTAATGTGCTAGGTTTAATTTAATAAATAAAACATTTATTTATTTGGAAATAAATAAAAATATACCAAAAATAAAATTAAAAATAATTTAAGTGTAGG
Organism: Mallotus nudiflorus; assembly: GCA_947683625.1. NCBI lineage: Eukaryota > Viridiplantae > Streptophyta > Magnoliopsida > Malpighiales > Euphorbiaceae > Mallotus > Mallotus nudiflorus. The sequence goes on along the minus strand of CANTUR010000082.1, from coordinate 894,113 downwards.
TTTATAATTTAACATGCAATTATTTAAGAATAAACCTAAAATCTACTAAAACTATACCTAAGGTATACTAATCATTTAATAAAATAATTATGTCTAAGTGTACATTTTAAAACATGTGTATATTACTCAAATGTATTAAACCTAAACCTAATTGTTTAATGTGCATATATATACAGTATAATAACTCACATGTTAGCGCTCCACGAGACAAACTCGGCGGGCCTGATCCGTTAGGCCTCGGTCTCGGCGTAACTAAACAAACAAATGACAATATGAAATCAGAATAAATTTAACGGAAATTCCAAAGACTCGATCTAGAATTTTAGACACAGAATTAGAATAGGAATTTGACCGGATATTACGTTTTACGAGAATTCTATCGAAAATCCGGCAGAACCTCCCCTGTAAAATGGACATCTCTCTACTCAAAGAGTAGAGCCGATCCTTCAAAGAAAACACACTTTGAATATAACATTCTCCCAATTCCTCTGTCGAGATCCCAAACTATAATTTTTCCCGACCGAGGCCCACAATTCACCACAAGATACAATAAAATATATAAATTCAACAAATACCAAAAATACCCTTTAAATATCAAAATTTGGCAATTTAAGCATTAAAAACATTAAAAATAATTATTTTACCCGTAATTACTTAAAAATCCTACTGATAATATAATATAAGTAAAAATCGATATTTCTTGAAAAATACACCCATACTAATAAAATTCATTTTCTAAATCCAAATTGCTTAATTAATCCATAGACATACTAAAAGTTACTAAAAACCCATTTATTTACAAAATTAATATATCATATATAATTTGAAAATAATTTTTTTAAAAAAATAGTATTAATTAGGTAAAAATAGTAATTAATTTGTAAAAATCATTTTTATACTTCAAATAATCATTAAAACCAATTAAATTTAATATTTAGCTAAAATCACTACCAAATTACCAAAATGCCCCTAATATACAAAAATACTCATAAAGTAATAATAATATTCAAAAATTCAATAAAAAATTATGTAATTTCTCAAAATTTATTTCTTCAACATATTATTCACTAAAATCAACAAATAAACCTAATTAACCAATAATTTCTATAAAAATACATGTTTAATCTATTAATCCCAAAATACACATAACCTATATAAAATTCCATAAAATTATATAAATTCATAAAAATTATTTTATAAATAAATAACATTTTAGTATCAACTCAAACACACAATTAACCTTTAAATTCATCCAAAATACTCATTTAATTCAATACTTCAAAATTTACATAAACTATAAATATTTCTGAAAATTATATAATAATTCTCAAAAAATTAATTTCTCAACATTATAATTACCAACAATAAATAGCATTAATAATTTAACCAAATTTATAATTAAAATACTTAATTAACAAAAGTTTTAATAATTAAATATAAAATAATAAAAAAAAATTAATCAAAACAATTTGGATTAACTCAAAATTAACCAAATAATTAAACTAAATACTGAATAATTAGATACATAATATATAAATTAACTAAACTCAAAATCAACCTAAAAACTACCAAAAACAACCACCTAACAACTACCCTTTCCAAACATCAACCCACACTTACCAAGCAAGAAGATCAACAACTGAAGAATGCTGGAGCTGCTGCCATGTCCGGTGACAGCAGGTGGAGGTGGTGGCGGAGCTGGCGTCGCGACAGAGGGCTATTGCTGCAGGCGACCATCGTGCGAGGAGGAGCTACTGCAGCTAATGCTGCTGTCCCTCGACTTCAACAGCCTCTCCAGCAGTTGCCGGCATCCAGAGGGAGGTGGGAAGGCTGATGATCGACCGGTGGTGGGAGAAGCAGTCCGGCGAGAAGCACACCGACAGGGGAGGTCGGGCAGGGACGCGCGGAGGGGGAGAAGGAAGCTCTGAAATTTTCTTTCTTTCTCTTCTAAATAATTGAGTGTGTGTATATATATATATATATTTGTACTTTTATTAATCTTAGGTTATAAATAATATTATTTTATGTCTAAAGAAATTTCCACCACACAAAACTAAACACTATTTCATTTATATATATATATATACACACACACACACACACACACACACACACACATACATAATCTCACACAATATTAATAATAATACACACAATAGAATATAATATAAAATAACACTCAAAATAACATTAATAAAATATCACTATCAAAATTAATAAATATTAACAAAATAAATTAATAGAATAAAATAATAATGAGGTACTCACAATATTAAAAATGCTCAAACTCATGTCAACTAAGAAAATAATATTAGTGTTTAAAAATGATAATATTAAAATAACCATGCACTAAATTAACATTATTAAAATGATAGAATTCAAAAATAATAGCCATACATAATAGAATTTTAAACGTCCAAAATAATAAATCCAAATTAATATATTTACGTAGAAAATTCAATTAAACTTAAAATAATGATAATAAATCATAAATTAGTGAAATAATTAAATATAATTTTTAAACTTTATTAACACTGTATATCTCAATATTTAATAAAATAATTTAAAACCAGGGTTATCACATAGCCTGTGGCGGTTCTAACTATAGTCCTATATCCCCATAAGGCAAAAGGAAGATATTCAGACCAATCTTTGTAAGTTTTAACCATCTTAGAAAGGACTTTCTTGACATTTTTATTAGTCGCTTCCACTGCTCTATTAGCTTGAAGGCGATAAGGTGAAGATTTATAGTGCTTAATCCCATACTTTTATAATAACTCTACTGTTTCTGCTTGAAATTGAACCTTATTATTTATCACAATATGATGTGGAACCCCATATCTGTAGCTAAAGCTCTTATCGATAAACCGTGCCATCTGTTTTGCTTTTAGAGTGTTGAAAGATTTTGCCTTTACCCATCTCGAGAAGCAATCAATTGCCACCACTATGTATTTATGCCCATTTGATGCTGTCGATCTTATTTTTCCTATGATATCAATTCCCTATACTGCAAAGGGCCAAGGGGATGATAAACTATTCACCACTATTGGAGGCATATGACTAAGATTCCCATGGATCTAATATTGATGACATTGTCTTATTGTCATGATACAATGCTTTTCCATAGTCATCCAATAGTACCCCTGTCTAATTATTTTCTTGGCTAGTATTATTCCATTCATATGAGAACCGCATGTTCTTGCATGAATTTCTTTCATCACCTCCTCAGCTTCATCTTTCTTGAGACATCTGAGCTGCATCCTGTTCGACATTCTTTTGTATAATACTCCATTATGACTTACATAGTTAAGTGCACGAACACGAAGAGCATATTTTTCCTTTGAGGCTACTTCATCTTTATAAATTCCTTCTTCAATGAATCTCTGGACATCATAAAACCAAGGCTTTTCTTCAGGCCCCATTTGAATATTCATAATCTGCTCACCCCTATAACACAGTGCTTTAGACTTCATGATCACTAAAGGTTTCATGGCCAACCTAGTTGCACTATCCCATATTGAAGAGAGTGTTGCCAGTGCATTTGCCATATGATTATCATCTCTGGATAGATGGATAAAGAGACATTTGGTGAAATTCTTCATTAAGGCTTTCAAATAGTAAATATAAGGCTTCAGCTTTTCCTCTTTTACTTCCCACTCTTCATTAGACTGATTGATGACTAACATTGAATCCTCATAAACCAATCAATCTTTCGCTCCAGTTGCCATAGCTGCCTCATAGATACATGCTTCATACTCAGCCATATTGTTTGTGACCTTAAAATCCAGTTTCTTTGCCATTGGCATGGTTTCTCCTTCCAGTGTAACAAGAATCACTCCCAATCCAGCTCCTTTGTTGTTTACAGCTCCATCGAAGTAAAGTTTCCACTCCCGGTGCTCTAAAATTACTAAGTTCTCATATAGAAACTCCAAATTCCACTGCTCTTCACCTTCGATCGCATTTTGAGCTAAGAATTTTGCTACTGCTCTTCCCTTGATTACCTTTGTAGTAATGTACTCTATATCAAATTTAGTTAAGAGTACCAACCATCGAGACATTTTTCCAGTTAGAGCTAATGCTTGAAATAGATACCGTAAAGGGTCTATTCTTAAAACATTTTAAACCTTATAAGATTGAAAATAATGCCTCAATTTCCTCATAGCCCAAATCATGATCAAACATGTCTTTTCTACTAAACCATATTTTTCCTTGTACGACATAAACTTCTTACTTAGGTAGGACATTGCATGCTCTATTCCATCTGACCCTTCTTATGCTAACATTGCCCCCATTGCATCCTCTTCTAAAGCCAAGTATAAAACCAATGGCTTACCCTATCTAGGTGGTTTTAGAACAGGTGGATTAATAAGAAACTCCTTGATCTTATCAAAAGCTTTCTGACAATCATCATTCCACTTAACCAGGTGATCTTTCTTTAAGAGCTTAAAGATAGGGTCATAAATATTAGTGAGTTTTGCGATAAACCTACTAATATACCGCAACCTGCCAAGGAATCCTCTTACTTCTTTCTTCGTCTTTGGTGTCTATATTTCCTGGATGGCTTTCACTTTATCTAGATCCACTTCAATTCCCCTATTGCTCACTATATGCCCTAACAGCTTCCCTGAAGTAACCCCAAAAATGCACTTTTTTAGGTTGAGTCTTAGGTTGTACCTCTTAATTCGGGCCAAGAACTTGTCTAAGGCTTCAAAGTGTCCTCCTTTTGTCTCTGATTTGACCATCATGTCGTCCACATACACTTCAACCTCCTTATGCATCATATCATGGAAAAGTACAGTAGCGGCTCTTTGATAAGTTGTACCTGCATTCTTCAATCTGAAAGGCATCACCTTGTAACAATAAGTCCCCTATCATGTGATGAAAGTTGTCTTAATCTTGTCTATGACTGCCATCATTATCTGATTGTACCAAAAAAATCCATCCATAAAAGAATACATTGCACTTGCTGCAGCGCTATCAACTATTACATTAATGTGAGGTAATGGGAAGTCATCTTTTGGACAGGTTTTGTTCAGATCCCTAAAATCTACACACATCCCTACTTTGCCATCTTAGGAATAGGTACTATGTTTGCTAACCATTGAGGGTAGTCTACTACTTCTAGGAAGTTACCCTGTATTTGCTTGGCAATTTCCTTTCTTATCTTTTCTGTCTATTCTGGTCTTAATTTGCGTAATTTCTATTTAATCGGCTTGGTTTATGGATGAGTTGGAATGTGATACTCTGCTATTTCCCTATCTAAACCTGGCATGTCTTCATAAGTCCAAGAAAATACTACCTTTCTTTTTGTTAATATTCTCTCAAAATTTTTCCTCTCTTCAGGAGTTACATCATGTGATAGAGAAATGTTCTTTGGATTATCATTTATGCTCATGTTAAATGAATCAAATTGAATTGAATTAATGTCAAACATGCATGACCGATCAAAATTATAATGCACAGATAGATGCACATCACACAAGTAAGCAAAATCAGCATTCATATCATTGACCATAGGAAAAACAACATCCTCATCCGCATAAAGATTGGACGCTATTACATCAATTTATTTATAAAAAACATCAATAAAACTATCACTAATGACAGTAGATAAGTCCTGGGGTGGTTCCTCCTCAGGTGGCAGACACAACAGCTCCTTAACAACATCATCGCCCATCCTTTCAGTTACTTGCTTCATGACTTCCTCTTTGTTGCTGGTTATTAGGTTTTCCACAATCTTCTCCTTGAAGATCTCAAACCCAAGGCTATCCTTTCCAGCCACATTAACAGATTCTTTGGTGCCCAGATAATACTTGCCCTCCCTTGGCTTGATGAAGTTCTCGCTTAGTGGTTTAATTCTTCCCAAGGGCTTATTTCTTTTTGCTTTCTCCTTGCTCTTTGCCATTCTACTAGCTGGTCCTGCCTTAGCACATCCTAATCCCTTCATATGGTCCTGGGTCTTAATGTTTGGGGACCTAGGACTTCCTTGTTCATTCTTTTTAAGCCCCTGTCCAGGTCGATAATTCATGTTTTCCATCATTTTTGCAACCTGGGGATCTGTCCCATCAAATATTCTAGCAACTTGGAAACTAGGTAGAACACACACTTGCTTCTATTTATCAAGTATAGCTGCCACAACTGCATTGGTTCCAGCTTCTATTGTCACAACATCTCCTTCATGAGGGAATTTTATTTTCTGGTGCACAGTTGAAGGTACTCCTCCCAGGACATGAAACCATGGCCTTCCCAATAGCAGGGCATAGGTAACAAGGATGTCCAACACAGTAAATTCAATAGTCAACTCTACGAGCCTTGTTGTCACGACCCAAACTAGGAGTCATGACCGGCTCTAGGGAACGGGAATTCTTTCGAATCCGGAACCCGTAGCAAGCCTAAGAAAATAAAATCATACAATAAATAAATAAAAAGTATGATATAATTAAAATTTTTGAATCAATATATAAACTAAATTCTCCAAATCCTTTCATAAATGTATACATATTCGTACAGTGTTCAAATACAAATTCTCAGAGTATTTAATATCCAAACAAAATAATGCTCCTCAAATATGATAACACAACTACTGCAGTTTCTAGAATATAAATCAGAGTTCAAAATATACATTTGCATAAAATATCTGGGACTGAAGAACACTGACGAGGAACTCTAGAACTAAGGTCTGACGATATGGGATCTCCTGAAAAAAAATAATTGAGGGGGGTCATACCTCACTGAGTGAATTATTATACTATATATACATGCAAACTAAACCATAACAATCAGACATTCTTATATATATATGTATATACACACATTTCACACGAATGCCAAACTTTGCCTTTATAAATATACTAAATGTAGAAAACGTTTGTTTTAATTCATGAAGGATCCATAGAACCCTAATAATAGCAACCTTAAATAATCCCATTATCACTCTAGCCATGCAGGCTCACTTGATTCCAAATAGAACACTTATTCCAATCTGGACAGCAAATTGGCCCGAGACACTAAGTCGACCGAGCTCCAACAGTCTGACTGTCAGTGTGATTGGCCCCGAGACACTTGGTCAACTGAGCTCCAACAATCACACTATCTATCACCTCACATCACAATCAACCCAATAGATCATTCAATCCACTTATGGACAGTAGACTGGCCCCAAGACACTAAGTCAACCGAGCTCCAGCAGTCTGACTGTCAGTGTGATTGGCCCCGCAATCACACTATCTAGCATACCATTAATCTTAGTCAAGTCAATTAAATCAATTATAATCACCCAAAATTAACTCTCACTCAACCCTATTCTTTCGCACCGGTATATACACAACCCTAGTGCTGCCCACTAGGAAGCACGTTCTATTGATATCCTTTATTTAAATAAATCATTTATTCTGAAAATAATTAATGTGGAACGACATTCATAATAATAAAATCAACCATATATATATACCAAAAATATACCTAAAATATAGCCAGTATATTTCGGGTATATATATATGTCAAATAAAATATGAAATAAACTAAAGATAAATAATTAATATGGTTAAAAGCAATTTAAATGAGTAACAATAATATAACATGCATTTTCTTAAAAATATACTTAAATATACAAAAGATATACCCTAAGTACACAAATCATTTAATAAAACATTTATGTATAAATATTCATTTAAATAGGTGTTTGTGTTTAACATATATTCACAAATATACTAAAAATAAACCTAATTATCTAGCATGCATATATAAAAAATAAACCCTAAATATACCACTAATGTGTTAGGTTTAATTTAATAATAAAGCATGTATTTATTTGGAAATAAATCAAAATATACCAAAAATAAACTTAAAAATAATTTAAGTGTAGGTTTATAATATAGCATGCAATTATTTAAGAATAAACCTAAATTATACTAATCATTTAATAAAATAATTATGGTTCGATGCACATTTAAATCATGTATAAATATTAAATTATAACAAACGTAAACCTAAATATCTAACATATGTATATCAAAAATAAACTCTAAATATACCAGTGATATATTAAAGGTATATAGAAAATATACAAACATTTATATATCAAGATATACTAAAAATAAACCGAAAATATACCAAATCATATTATAATTAAATTAATGTTTAAACATATAATGAAAATAAAAATCCTAAGTCATGCATCCTATATGCAATGCATATATATACAGTGTAATAACTCACATGTTAGTACTCCACGAGACAAATTCGGCGGGCTTGATCCGTTAGGCCTCGGTCTCAGCGCAGTTAGACAAACAAATAACAACATGAATCGGAATAAATTTAACAGAAATTCTAAAGACTCGATCTAGAATTTTAGACACAAAATTAGAATAGGAATTTGACCGGATATCACGTTTTACGAGAATTCTACTGAAAATTTGACAGAACCTCCCCTGTAAAACGGACAACTCTTTACTCAAAGAGAAGAGTCGGTCCTGCAAAGAAAACACACTTCGGAATAACACCTAATTCACAACCACAATCCCTCGGTCGGACTCCAAACTATAATTCACCGACCGAGGTTCACAATTCACAGAATAATTATAAAATACCGAAAATGCCCTTATATAATAAAAATACATTTTATAAATCCAAATTACGTAATTAACCCTAAAACACGTTAAAAACCGATAAAAACTCACTTATTTAGAAAAATCGTATAATATACATATAATTTGAAAATAATTTATGAAAAATAGTTTTAATTAGATAAAAATACTAAATAATTTGTAGAAATAATTTTTATACCCTAAATAACTATTAAAACCAATTTAATTACATTTTTAGCCAATTTAGTGTAAAATTATCAAAATACCCCTATATATATTCACTATAAATGTTAAAAAATTCACCAAAAATTATATAATTACTCAAAAATTAATTTCTCAACATACAATTCAATAATATCAATAAATATACTCAATTTATGAATTTATTTCAATTAAACACATAATTAACCCTATTTTTCAAAATTACATAAACTTAATAAATTCCAAATAAATATATAAAAATTCACAAAAATTACAAATAAATTTCTATAATTCATTTAAACTCCTATAATCACCATAAAACACAATTTCATAATTTAATTAATTAATTTTCAAAAATTAGAAAATATTAATAAAATAATAAAAAATTCACAAAAATTAAAATAAATTCAAAAAATTCTAAAAAAATTACAGCATGTAGATTAGCTTCCAAGAACAAAGTTTTTGAAGGAAGTTTTCATGAATCAATCAAATTGAAGCTAAAAAAAATTCGAAACCCAAAATGGTTGAATTGAAGAAATTGAAATCTAAGCAATTCTAGGCCAAATCAAGTGAAACAAAGCTTGGAATCACACTCAACAGAGCTCATGGAGAAGATAGAGACTGACGACATCAATTTTGGTGGCCAGAAATGGCTTGATTGGAGCTAAGTCGATTTTCGGCTTCTTTGTGAAAAATTGGTCAAAACTCACCGGAAAAGAGTGTTTCAGGTGGTGGAAATGGTTAGAGGTGGAGGAGGAAGGCTGAGGGGCATAGTGACAGCAAGAAAACCAGCTTGAAAATGGCTAGAAATGGAAGAAATGGCATTGGGAAGAAGAAGATGCAGGGAGGGGCAAAACTGTAATTTTTGCAAACTTTGATTTTTTTGTTATAAAATAATGTATATATGTGTATATATATATATATGTCCACATTATATTATAGTAATATATATATTCCCACACACAAATAATACTCATCACACAAATATTTTAATAAATTTAATAATTTATACGCTTAAAATTAATTAATTAATACAAAAAAATTAAATAATAAAATTAAGAAAATTAATTAAGCTCTAATTAATTAAATAAATACACATATATACATTTTATTTAGCACTTAAAATTTATGTATGAGTTCATGCAAATTCGTAAAACTAGTCAAAATAATTAATATTAAATTATTTACATGTCAATTTCTCCGAAAATACAATTCCAGGAAAAATTTTATGTAAAGTATTTAAAATAATATAAAATAATTAAAATTAGCTTTAAACAAATAACAACTCTTAAAATATCATAAATATATACAAAAATTATTAACACTGCATATCCCGATGCAGTACAAAAATATTTAGAAAACTCGGGATATTACACTTGTTTTGACCAAAGTCTGAAATGTTCTTCTACATTCCTGGTACTGTCATCATAAGCTCTGATTATGAGGTTTGAAACCATCAAGTCATCTACTTTCAGACATGATTAGGCAGGATCTTTAGCGGGTATACATTTATAGCTGAACCATCATCCACCATTACAAAGTTGGTTCTCTTCCCTTTTACTTCAGCTGGAATAAATAATGTCTTGTTATGGTTTCTTCCCACCAAAGGCAAGTCATCATCTGAGAATGTTATCAGCCCATGTTTCTTTTCTGTCACCTTTGCTACCATAGCCTCAGGCATAACTATCATTTCAATGCTTATATTTGACAAAGCTTTAACCAGAGCCCTTCTGTGACTACCCGAATGCATCAGTAATTCCCAGATGCTCACATTCGTTTTAGCCTTCTTGAGTTATTCCAAGATCAGGTCTTCTTTCTGTCCTTCCTCTACTTCTGCATCTTCTGTTTCTTCCCTATCTGTAACCCTTTTATTTTGCTTTTCTGCTGTCTGGTAATTCCTTCCACATCTAGAAACATGATTCACATTTGGATTATCACTCCATACATCGACTTTAGTGGGTTTTTCTTCATCAGAATCATACCAGATGTCCACAGTCCCAACGATCTGTTCCCTTTTCCTGTTTTTCCAAACTTCCACTGTGCATGTTTCTTTTCCTTTCAACTCCCTCAGCCTATTAATATATTAGCTCAGTAGCTCTTCAACCCCTTCTTGGGACAGTTATGGGGTTAAGAATTCATCTTCTTTAAACTCATCACCCCATTCTGTCGGCACAATCTCTTCCATGGGTATGTCAGTGGAAGCGAGTTTAGAATAGAATACTCTATAATCGAACTTGCTTGAAGGTTGTCTTAAAAGATCTTCAACTCCTTTTGGTTGCTACTCAGGAATTTTAGGCTCTTCTTTTACCAGCTTATCATCAAACTCATCTCCCTAACCTGAGGGCTTAATTGATTTAATAGGGATATCGACAAAGGGTGGTTTCGAGTAAAATACTCTGTAATCAAACTTGCCTGAGGGCTGGCTCAGTAAATCTTCTACTCCTCTCTGTGGTTGTTTAAAAGGTTCTCCATTGGGTATAGGGTTGAGGTCCTCAAAGGAGCTTAACACTTCTTCTTCGCTAACCCCTGAGCTGATCATCATGGTGGCTGGTGGTGGAATATTTTGGTAGTCTGGGAAAGGGTTATTTCTAGTGTTTGGGTTAAAATTGGATTTCTCAGGGTCAGTGATTTTTCTAGAGTCTATCAGGTTTTGGATTTCGTGTTTTAGGTAAATGCAGGTATTTGTGGAATGGCTAGCTACTTGATGAAATTTGTAGTAACTGTTTAGATCATAGCTAGGGACATTTAGATTTAGGGGTTTGGAAAAGGTAAGGGGTATGAGCAGGCCTTTTTGAATTAGCCTCTCTAGGACTTTAGAGAGTGGCTGGTTAAAGTTAGAAAATCTCCTGGGTTGCTGAATTGCATGCACCTCTACAGCTCGACTAGTACTTCCTTGTTGTATGCCCCCAGTTGGGTAGTTTCAAGTTTCTGTGCCTCTAGCAGTTTTCTTTTTCTCACTCTCAATTTACTCAGCTTGTAACCCATTATCATACAAATCCATAAAGGTTTTGGGATTCATCATCTGTAGCCTATCAACCAAATTAGGTGACACATTACGAACTATCATTCCAACTTGCTCCTTCTCAACAATCTTGTTTTTCATCATCCCTGCTTTATTCATGAAATGAGTTAAGAAATCACAAAAAGACTCATTTGATTTTTGTTTAATTAACTTTAGATCCCTAATGGATACCTCCAACCTGGTATTGTAATCATATTATTTTAAAAAATCATTACACAGTTCTTTCTAGTAAGCTCTAATAGACTTTTCTAACCCATAGTACCAGTTCACAGCCATTCATTCCAAAGATAGCACAAAGAACCTAGTGACTACTGCTAGAGATGCTTTTATAGTGCTCATAGTTGTAGTGTATTGACTCAAGTGAATTCTAGGATCTCCTCTCCCATCAAACTTCTGCAGTTGAGGCATTTTGACCTGCCTCCATTTGCAGCATGTCATCAAAGTCAAAAGAATATCCCATTCCTTGTCCTCTAATAAACTCTTCCATCTTAGGCATTTTTTGAGTCAGTGCTTGCATATGCTCAGACTCAAGGTCTTGCACCAATTCAAGTGATTCTCTCTTAGCTTTCTCTATTAGGTAGTTCTCAATATCTTCTACCTTCACCTCAACAGTAAGTGGATTCCTAACAATAGGTTGCTCCCCAATATTATTGGCAGCGGGTGGAGCATCTACAGTAGCAGGTGGGATAACAGCAACAGGCAGTTGTTCAAGTGCAGGGGGAGGCATAACAGCAGCAACAGGTTGCATTAGTCTAGATAAGGCCTGTCTTAGTTCATCCTGCATCATAGGCCTTATGTCATCCATAAGAGCCCCCTTAATGTCTTTTATGGTCCAGTTCTCTCTTTGTTGTTGTTCCATTTCTGTATGCTCAATTGGAATTGTTTCAACTTCCAAATAGAGCGGGTTGATAGGACTCCCCTGTAGTCTCTCCAGTCTGTGAAGAATGCTTTGAGCTATGGACTTCGAATTTAGATCTGTTCTGGTCAATTTGCCACCTCTTCATCCCTAGACACAAGAAGGCCTAGATTGTCACGACCCAAAACAGGGGCCATGACCGGCGCTAGGGAACGAAAATTCTTTCGAATCCGGAACCCGTAGCAAGCCTAAAAATAAAATAAAACATACAATAATAATAACAACAACACTTAATGCAGCGACAATAAAATCATAAGTATTAAATTAATAATCCACTACGGGATTTAAATCAAATCCATATCTCATATATATAAATAAATCCTTTAATACAAGTTTCAGTTCAAATTCTTAAAATACATAACTCACACAAATATAATACATAAAACCCATAATTTATTTACAACTACTGTAGTGTCTAGATTATAAAATAAAACTCAAGACTCAGATAAATAGTTTACATAAAGAAGCCGAGGTGGAAGAAATCCGGCGTACAGGCCTGCTACTGAGGTCTGAGGAAGAAGACTCTCCTGAAAAATGGTCAACAGAGAGGAGTCAGACCTCACTGAGTGAATTACTATAATATATATACATGCATACTATATGCCAACGCACACAGTCGAAAGTATATATAATATGTATGTATACAAGCAATTACACAGAAATGCAATAAAAATCATTTTATATATTTATTGAAAATCACCGTTTATGAAGGATCAAATAGAACCCTAGAAAATCGTAACCTCAAACAGTGTTAGATAATACTCTAGCCATACAGGCTCACTTATTCCAAATATGGTCACTTGATCTATTTGGACAGTAGACTGGCCCCGAGACACTAAGTCAACCGAGCTCCAGCAGTCTGACTGTCAGTGTGATTGGCCCTGAGACACTTGGTCAATCGAGCTCCAGCAATCACACTCCCAAATCATATCTCACACATCAAATAATCATATCCAACCGATATCCACAAATGGTTAGTAATATAGCCTAAATGCTATAAGCGTACCGGTACGTACTCGGTCCTAGTGTTGCCCACTAGGTAGCACATTCTATTAATATCCTTCATTATAATTATAAAACATACATTCATAAAATAAATGATGCATGAATTGAATAAAATAGCAACATAAACCATATATATACTAAAAATATATCAAAAGTAAACTATGTATATTTTGAGTATATATACGTCAAAGAAATCCAGATAGATTATAAAATAAACTGCAAATATATTCAAAAACATTTTAAACCTAATTTATTAGCAAAACATGCATATAATTTAAAATATACTGAAAATAAACCAAAGATAAACTAAAAATAAACTTAAGTAATAATTAAACCATTTATGCATATTTAATCAAAATAAAACATACATTTCTAAATCATGCACCCTAAAGCATATATATATAGAATAGTAACTCACAATTAGTGCGCTCCTTGAGATGGGTCCAATGGGCCTGGTCCACTAGGCCTCGGTCTTGGCGCAACTAAACAAACAATAAATAACAGACATCAGAATAAACCTAACAGAAAATCCTAAAAACTAAATCTAGAATATTGGACACAGAATCAAAATTAGGGTTTGACCGGACATCACGTTTTACGAGAATTCTACCAAAAATCCGATAGAACCTCCCCTGTAAAATGGACATCTCTCTACTCAAAGAGTAGAGCCGGCCCTGCAAAGAAACACACTTCGAAAAACAGACACAGAAACACACCCACAACCCCTCGGTCGGACTCCAAACTACAGTCTACCGACTGGGGTCCACAATCCCCGGAATAATATAAAAATACCGAAAATACTCTTATATCACAGAAATACATTTAATGAGTAGAAATTATATAATTGACCCTAAAATACAGTAAAAACTGATAAAAACTCATTTATTTAGAAAAATCGTATATTATATATATAATTGAAAATAATTTACGAAAAATAGTTTTAATTAGTTAAAAATACTAAAAAATTTATGGAAATAATTTTTATACCTTAAATAACGATTAAAACCAATTTAATTACATTTTTAGCCAATTTAGTGTAAAATTATCAAAATGCCCTTATATATATAAATATACTAAAATTACTCCTAAAATTCGCCAAAAATAATATAATTGCACAAAATTAATTTTCTCAACATATTTATCAATAATACCAATAATTAAACTCAATTAACTAATTAATTTCAATTAAAAACACAATTAACCCTATTTTCTCAAAATTACATAAACTAATTAAATTCAAAATAAATACATAAAAATTCATAAAAATTCCAAATAAATTTCTATAATTCATTTCAACACCTATATTTATCATAAAACACAATTTCATAATTTATTTAATTAATTTTCGAAAATTAGAAAATAATATTAAAATATTCAAAAATACCCAAAAATTCTAAAAAAATTCACACATGTAGATTAAGCTACTAGGATCAACATTTGTTAAGGGACTTTTCATGAATCACAAATAAAAGCTAAAAAAAAATTCAAAAATCAATTATGGCCGAAATTGAAAAGTTGAGAAAAACCATACCAAATCAAGTTTTAAGCTTAAACAAAGCTTGGAATCGTCTTCTATGGCTTCAGGGGAGTCCAACGACACTAGAATGAGAGAATTTGGTTGTCGAAATCGTGAGGTGTGAAGAAAATGAAACTTTCGGCCAAAAATGGTTTTCCTTGGCTCGCCCGCGCCGGAGAGGATGAAGGGAGTGGCAGAGCTGCTGGAGGAAGAGGGTGGACATATGAGAGGCACTCTGATGGTTAGTGATCGGAAGTAGCAGTGGTGAGGTGAGGGTTAATGGAGGGAAGTCGGGGGAAGGAGAAGAAAATGGAAGAGAAAAGGAAAGAAAAGAAAAAAAAGAAAAAAAAATAAGAATTATATATATATATATATTATAATATTAATAATAGTTTAATAATTTATAATATAGTATATTAATATAATACTTAGAAAAATTACCCACCACACACATATAATTTAATATTTTAATAATTTACATACTAAATAAAAATAATTAAATAACAATAAAACTAATTAATAAATAGTAAAATATTAGGGTAATTAATTAAACCCTAATTAAATAAATACACACATATACATTATCTAGTATTTTAAAAATATATATGAGTTCATGCAAATGCGTAAATCTAATTAAAATAATTAATAGTAAATTATTTACGTGAAAATTTCCCCGAAAATAGAATTCTCGGAAAAATTTTACATAAAGCACTTAAAATAATATACAATAATTAAAATAAGTTTTAAATACATATCAACTCATAAAAATATCATAATTATTTACAAAATTATTAACACTGCATATCCCGATACAGTATTAAAATATTTAAAAACTCGAGATATTACATAGATGAATCTATAATTGTTGCAAAACAAGGTGTTAGTATGATGCATGGATTGTATGTATGTTTGTATGCATGATGTATGTGCTTATGCAACAAATAACAGGCAAGCACTTAGTAAGTAGCAAGTATCAAAAAGCAATCAACAGGCCATCATATAGGTAAACCTTCCAACCTTATTTCTCCTACACACGTATTCAATGGCAAGTCTCTTTTCTTAGGATTTTTGGTCTTGGCCTTCCTATTAACAGAGGATATTAAGAGCCGACGCACATGCCAAATCTCTTTTTAAAATAAAAAGGCACAGAAACAATGTTTCTAAATATAAAGGTCTAGCCTAATCCTTATTAGCCTGAATGAGCTTCAAAGGTATAGACCTAGGCTTTTATAAATAGAAACACCTCATGGCAATTCAAATAAATAAGCACTTTGGGTAAAGATCCTAAGGGAAGTAATTAGGCCATTATATGTGGTTAGGGTTCAATGAAAAGTTAAGGTTCCCTTAACAAGATGCTCTCCATTATGGACTTTGAGTTACATGCCAAGTTTAGAGGGACCTAACATCCTTTACCAACTCGAGAGAAGATTACCCCCCTTAAGGACTTGGGTTATAGACTCTAGTTAGATGAGCTCGGTAATCTCTCTTGAACCGAGTTAAGGCTAAGAGTGATGTTTAGCCAATCTACAACTCCATGATGCTAGTGGAATCATGGAATCATAAACCAATGCCATCGGTTTACTAGGGACATGCATAATGAATGCAAGAATGAAATAATAATTGATAAAATAATTCTAAAGAACACAAGTAGAATCAGTATCTCTTATCCCCAATGGAGTCACCACTGTAAATAGTGGGGTTTAGCACGCGTTCAAGATTTTAGCAACCACGACACTATTTAGGCTTAGGACCTTAAAGAACACACTAACCATTGTCACAAAGACATGGCATGGAGATGAGGAGTCACCACCTAAGGTAATAACTAGGACAAATTGAAAAGGTGGTATTCAATTCCCTAAAAGAAAGCTAGCACCACAACCAGGAGATTTTAGATACGGAATACTAACTTCTCTTAGCCTTGTGTTCATTTAGAATAATTTTATAAATGATTATTTCATCCTCTAATTACATGCAATTTTATTAAAGCTTATTTAACATCCATCTAACCCTAGGCATCTAGTCAATAAAATTACATAAAAAAATGCACTCAAGATCTCGTTGTCCCCAAGTCTAAACTATGTTAATTTTATTAAAAATTTAACTAGATTTATATTTTATGTACAAGTGAGAAAGAGACTAAAAGTGGGCCTACATTTTTAATTAGTGAGCGTAGATCTACTTATTTTAGTTTGTCTAAGGAATGGGTTTAAGTCTATTCAATTTTAAAGAAAAGTTAAATTAATGGGCCTAAGTCTAACTTGGTTTTATTTTAAGTGAAATGTGGGCCTAGGTCTGTTTATTTAAAAAAAAAAAGAAATTAAGTGGGCTGAACTAAGTCTAAACAAGTTTTAATTAACTAAGTGGGTCTAAAATCTAATTATCCTAATGGGCCTAAATTAATTTTAATTATTTAAAGCCCTAAATCATTTTAAGTCTATTTAAAGTGATTGGACCTAAGTTTGGGCTTGGGGCCCAAAACAAAATAAAATCCCAAAACAAATAAAACATAAAAAAGATCAAACATACATTTTAGTGATTTTCTAGAAAAACCTAATCAATTACATGCGAACCCTAAATTAAGCTATTGCCACAATTGATTTTAATTGATTTTTTACCCAATTGAACCTAATTACTAATTGATTTTAAATGCATAGAATTAAATCTTTCACTATTCCCACTACTGAGGCTATTATAAACTACGTATAAAAATTAAAATTAAATAATTATACACCCATGAATTAAAATAACTACACAGAACACATAAATGCAAAATGAAAATTAAAACCCTAATATCTAATGGAAAACAGTATAGATTATTCTATGGCATTCCATGGATCTTCTAGTCATTTGAACACAGGCAGTATCCTCCTCAATCCATAATCGAACATCAAAATAAAAAAAAAAGAAATAATCAAATTAGTAGCGAAATTGAATAATAAAAATAATAACAAAATAAAAATCACAAAAAGAAAAGAAAAAGAATGAAATAGCAAAAAACACTGATAATTTTAGATGTTGTGCAAATGCCTTTTTAAGCCCTTCAGATTGGATTATCACTGTTGAAATTGAATTGTTGTTGATTTTGGATTGGAATGGGTGTTCTCAGTAGTGTCCGGATTTTAGGATTTTTTGCGCAGTCAATTTTTTTTTACGATGTTCTCTCTAGTCTTCTCTTGCTGCTTAAGGTTTTTTTTCTCTCTGTTTTTTTCCAGTCTGTGTGTGTGAGTCTCCAGCCCTGTACACATGCATACTCTTTGCTTTTTAAAGCAGAGTCTGTGCATACTGACTTTCTCCTTTGGAGGAATAGAATATATTTGATAGCATTTTTTTTATTTCAAAATCTTACGCATTTTGAACATGTAAAAAAACTTATCAAATAATAATAATGACAAGATTGAATTTTCAACCAATCAAAACACTGAAAAAATCGATAAAAAATAAGAAAAAATATGCAAAAAATTAGAAAAATGGGACTTTTACGCGTCGACATTGTGCAATGCCGATCAGCATTACACAATGTCAGTCGGTTCTTTGATCAGTATCTTGTCTTTAAGCTTTTCGAGTCTAGTGCTATTTTTCAAAACTTTTATGGCAACTTCATTAACAAGGCTTTATATTTGCATAACTATTTTGTTGAACTGATCAAGAGAACTTCGCAGAGACTCATCGACTTCTTGCTAGCACATCCAAAGATCGTTGATGTTTTTGGCTAGGGGAATATTAGTGATGAACCTGGTACGAAAATGCTTTGCCAGATCCTCAAAAGAAGTGACGGTATTCTCTTGGAGTCAATGAAACCACTTTTGGGCATTCTTTGCGAGTGTGCTTGGAAAAACTCTACACATGATTCCATCATTCACATTCTAGAGCAACATCCTTATTCTAAACGCCAATATGTGGCTGATGAAATCTCCCGTCCCGTCATACTAATCAAGCGGTGGGATTCTGAATTTAGTGGGGATCTCCATCTGAATTATCCTTCTTACAAATGGAGTTCTACCATAATGCATTCGTCCTCCTTTCTTGGTTTTGTACGGGCTTTGTGTATAACCTCTTCAACTTTCTGAGCTAACTTTGAGTCATCAAGGGCTGGAATTGTTGAACTACATTCCCCTTCCAGCGCTTTACCCTTTCCTTTGCTTGTCTCTAGTACCTGTCGAAGTGTCGTGTTATGATCAATTTGAGCTGGTTTAGAATTCCCACTTTGTATTAAAGCATTTTGTTGTTACTGCATTAAGGCTATCTGAGCTTGGATATTTGTATCATAACTTCCTTATTAGTTTGGTTGAGGTTAAATGTTTGGTTTACAGTGTTCAAGTTTGGTGTGGTTATTATTAGTGTGTCTGTTAAACTCAAAAAAGGTATGGAGGGTATTGAACAATGGTGGTGTTGTAAAGGAGTGTAATGTGGAAAGTCTGTGCCTGAAGTCGAGCATCTTTGGGTGTTGTTAGGAAGTGAATGTGTGTGCCTGGATGAAGTTCCGACATACTAAAAAGTGGCTGGAAACACTATTCTTGGGAGAGGGTGTAATATCCCGTATTTTTAAAATATTTTTACACTGTACCGGGATATGTAGTGTTAATAATTTCTGTATATATACTATGATATTTTCATGAGTTGATATTTATTTAAAACCTATTTTTAATTATTGTGTATTATTTACAGTACTTTACGTAAAATTTTCCTGAGACTTTCATTTTCGGGGAAATTTTCACGTAAATAAATTATTATTAATTATTTTAAATATATTTTCGGACTTGCATGAACTCATACGTATTTTTAAAATACTAAATAAAGCCTATGTGTGTAAATATTTATTTAATTAGGGTTTAATATATTATCCTAATATTTTATTATTTGTTTATTAATTTTATTGTTATTTAATTATTTTATTTATTATTAAATTATTAAAATATTAAATTATATATGTGGGTGTGATTATTTTTAAATATTTTATTAAAATTATTTTTTATTATTTTTTTCTTTTTCTTTTCTTTCCTTTTCTTCTTCTTCTTCTTCTTCTTTTTCTTCTCCCGAGCGCCCGACCACCCCTCACCACCGTCTGTCACACCAATCACCTATCATCGGTGTGCCTCTCGGCTTGCCACCGTCATTCCCAACCGTCCCCCACCGCCAGCAGCCTCCTTCCTCGGCGCCGACAGCCCTTTTCTTCCATTTTGGCCGAAATTCTTCTCCTCGCCGTCGACGATGATTTCGGCCACCATTTTCGACACCGCCAGTCTCTTTCTTCTCCTTGAGCTCTGGTGAGTGTGATTCTAGCTTTGGTTTGAGCTTAAATGGTCTAGAATTGCTTAGGTTTTAAATTTTTAATTTCGATCACATTAGGGTTTTTGATTTTTTTCAGCTTTGAATTGATTGATTCATGAAAACTACCTTCACAAATGTTGATCCTAGTAGCTTAATCTACATGTATGAATTTTTTTGGAATTTTTGGAGATTTTTTGAATTTTTGGGTATTTTTGAATATTTTAATATTATTTTCTAATTTTCGGAAATTAATTATTTAAATTATGAAATTGTGTTTTATGGTTAAATTAGGTGTTGAAATTAATTATAGGAATTTATTTGGAATTTTTATGAATTTCTATGTATTTATTTTGAATTATTGAAGTTTATGTAATTTTGGGAAATTTAGGTTAAATGTGTTTTTATTTGAATTTAATTGGTTAATTGAGTTTAATTATTGATATTATTGATAATATGTTGAGAAAATTAATTTTGGATAATTTTATAATTTTTGGTGAATTTTTGAAGTAATTATAGTATATTTATATATATAAGGGCATTTTGATAATTTTACACAAAATTGGCTAAAAATGTAATTTAATTGGTTTTAATAGTTATTTAAAGTATAAAAATGATTTCTACAAATTATTTAGTATTTTTAACTAATTAAAACTATTTTTCGTGAATTATTTTCAATTATATATATAATATACGGTTTTTCTAATAAAATGAGTTTTTATCGGTTTTTACAGTGTTTTAAGGTTAATTATGTAATTTCTACTTATAAAATGTATTTCTATGATATAAGGATATTTTTGGTATTTCTGAAATTGTTCTGTGATTGTGGACCCCGATCGGTGGACTGTAGTTTGGAGTCCGACCGAGGGGTTGTGGATTTGTTTTGAGCTTGTGTTTCAAAGTGTGTTTCTTTGCAGGGTCGGCTCTACTCTTTTGAGTAGAGAGATGTCCGTTTTACAGGGGAGGTTTTGTCGAATTTTTGGTAGAATTCTCGTAAAATGTGATATCCGGTCGAACCCTAATGCTGTTTCTGTATTTAATATTCTAGATCGAATTCTAGGATTTATGTTAGGTTTATTCTAATGTCGGTTATTTATTGCTTGTTTAGTTGCGCCGAGATTGAGGGCTAGTGGACCAGGCCCGTCGGACCCATCTCGTGGAGCGCACTAGGGTGAGTTACTATACTATATATATATGCTTAGAATGCATGATTTAGAAAAATATGTTCTATTTTGATTAAATATGCATAAATAATATGATTTGTATTCAAGTATATTTTTAGATTATTTTTGGTATATATTAAATTATATGCATGTTTTATTAATGAATTGTATTTAAAATGTTTTCAAAGATATCTCTAGTTTATTTTGTAATTTAACTGGATTTATTTGACGTATATATACTTGAAATATACCTGGTTTACTTTTGGTATATTTCTACTATATATATGGTTTATGTTGATATTTTATTGAACTTCATGCATCATTTATTTTTGTGAATGAATGTTTTATATTATTAATGATGAAGGATATCAATAGAACGTGCTACTTAGTGGGCAACACTAGGACCGAGTACGTACCGGTACGCCTATAGTATTTAGGCTACACTACTAACCTAGTTATGGATATTGATTGGTTATGATTATCTGATGTGTGAGATGTGATTTGGGTGTGATTGCTGGAGCTCGGTTGACCAAGTGTCTCGGGGCCAATCACACTGGCAGTCAGACTGCTGGAGCTCGGTTGACTTAGTGTCTCGGGGCCAGTCTACTGTCTAAATGGATTAAGTGGATATATTTGGATAAGTGAGCCTGTATGGCTAGAGTGTTGTCTAACACTATTTCTGAGGTTGCGATATTCTAGGGTTCTATGTGATCCTTTATAAAAGATGATTTTCAATAAAAACATATAAAATGATTTTCCTGCATCTGTGTGTATTGCCTGTATATATACATATTATATATATATTGTTGATTGTATGCATTGTCACTTAGTGTGTATGTATCTATATTATAGTAATTCACTCAGTGAGGTCTGACTCCCCTCCGTTGATAATTTTTCAGGAGAGTCAACATCTTCAGACCTCAGTAGCAGGCCTGTACGCCAGATTTCTTTCGCCCTGACTTCTTTGTGTAAACTGCTTCTCTGAGTCTTGAGTCTTATTTTTATAATCTAGACACTGCAGTAGTTATAAATTAATTGTGAGATATTATGTATTTTATTTATGCGAGATGCATTTTAAGAATTTGAACTGGATTGTATTAAAGAGATTTTATATATGTGATGAGTTGAGATTTAAATTAAATCCAGTTGATGGAAATGTTATTATTATATTTATGATTTTTATTTCCACTGTAAATTTGATATTGTTATTACTATTATTGCATGTTTTTTTTATTTTTAGGCTTGCTACGGGTTCCGGATTCGAAAGAATTCCCATTCCCTAGCGCCAGTCATGGCCCCTGTTTTGGGTCGTGACAAAGTTGGTATCAGAGCAGAGTTCTGTGTCAGGGCTTAGTTATGTGAGTTGTGGCCCTAGTTTTTAAAGTTGTGTTTTCTGTTGAACTACTGCAATGTATTAGGTTCAAGTATGTCTTGATAAGTATTCCTTGCTTAGTTTTCTACGTTATTCCTCCATTTTCTATTTTGTCTGAATCTTTTCATTTGTCTTTTCATAATGAGGAGGCGAGCGCATGTCGCTCCACCGGTCGTTGAGGCCAAGGATGATGAGTCTTTTCAGGATGAGGTTTTACCTCATGAGCAGCCAGTTAGACGTAGAGGTCGTGGCAGAGGTAGACCTCAAGGAGCGGCAAGTCACCGTAGGCAGAGAAAGTTACAGGACGAGGAGCCTGTAGAGCTTGAATTTGATGTTCTTGTTCCCCCAGTTGTTCAGCCTGTTCAGCCTACCTATCAGCAGGGTATGTCTGACCTTGAGGTAGCTTTGTTCTATGCCCGAGTTGGCAAGATTGCTTTCGATGGTACTTCCGATCCATTAGATTTTCTGCATGCGATTGAGACTAGGACTCGGACTGCTCATACCGAGTACCAGCGGATTATGATCGTTGAGTTGTCTGTCGAGGGACCAGCTCTAGATTGGTTCATTCAGATGATTCAGCCTTATATGATGACGATGACATGGGCTAGGTTTCGAGAGCGATTTATGAGGAGATTTTGTCCAGAGCCTCTTCGTTTGAGCTATCGTCTCCGTCTGACCAGTATTTCTCGTGGAGATCGATATGTAGAGGAGTACACCCGAGAGTTTCTTCGATTGGGTAGATATGCTGAGGATCTGATGCGAGATCAGTATTTTGCGGTCACTACCTACGTTACTGGTTTGGGTTCAGCTTTTGCTGGTATGCCTACAGCAGGCCTTACTCTGGAGTCTATGATTGAGTTAGCGAAGGAGATTGAGTTGAGATTAGTTAGGCAAGGAGCGATGCCTGATTATTACCAGCTAGGAGTTCAGTTGAGTGGATTGCAGGCTACTCCATATTCAAGTTTTCATATTGATTCGAGTAGTCAGCAGCGAGGTCTGACTTAGCAGAGTCAGAGACAGCAGCAGCGAGTGCATCGGAGCAGTAGACATGGCCGTGGAGGTCAGCGTAGATCATTCATATTCGGATCAGGTGCTTCGAGCAGCAGCAGTGGTCGTAGTTTTGGATCAACGGCTAGTGTTTGTCAGACTTGTGGTAGAGTCCATCAGGGACCGTGTTATCTGACACTGCTGACATGCTTCAGATGCGGGCAGACATGACATTTTGCCAGATAGTGTCCTTATTCCGGGTATCAGCAACAGTAGATTCCGCGATTCCCACAGTGGTCGATTGCTAGTGCTGCACCCGTGCCATTTCAGTTACCACCAGCTCAGCATCAGAGTTCCACTCAGTTTGTTCCACAGCAGAGTCGTGGTAGAGGTACTAGAGGAGGTGCCAGAGGTGTTGGCCAGGCTTCTACCAGTCAGCAGGGAGGTCGAGGTCAGGCCAGAGTTTTCCATCTCACTCAGCAGGATGCTTAGGCATCTAATACAGTCGTGGCAGGTATTGTTTCTGTTTGTTACCTGGATGCACGGGTTTTGTTTAATCCGGGTGCCACGCATTCATTCATTTCTCCTGTTTTTGCTTCTAAATCTTGTTGGCAAGCTTCGAGGATGGCTTTTCCTTTGTCTATTGCCACTCCTTTGAGCAATTCCTTGGACACCGATATTGTTCTTTCTGGCTGTCCAGTTCTCGTGGGAGATAGAGAATTACCCACTGATTTGATATTGTTGGATGTGATGGAGTTTGATGTTATTTTGGGAATGGATTGATTATCTCAGCATTATGCCGTGGTAGATTACAGGAATAAGGAGGTGACGTTCAGAATTCCTGATGAAGTAGAGTTTAAGTTTGTTGGTGATAGGAGTTCAGCACCTCAGAATCTTATTTCTGCTATTACGGCTAGGAAGTTGTTGAGGAAAGGATGTCAGGGATATTTGGCATTGGTCAGGGATACTTCAGTGGAGAAGTTGTCACTCACAAATGTTCCTGTTGCTTGTGAGTTTCCTGATGTTTTTCCCGAGGATTTGCCAGGTTTACCACCTCATAGAGAGATTGAGTTCTGTATAGATGTGGTTCCAGGTACTACTCCTATATCTATGCCACCCTATCGAATGGCTCCTGCAGAGTTGAAAGAGTTGAAGGAGCAGTTGCAAGAGTTATTGGATAAAGGTTTCATCAGACCTAGTGTTTCCCTTTGGGGTGCACCAGTCCTATTTGTGAAGAAGAAGGATGGTACCCTGAGACTGTGCATTGACTACAGAGAGTTGAATAAGGTGACAGTGAAGAACAAGTATCCTCTCCCAAGGATAGATGACTTGTTTGATCAGCTACAGGGTGCACAGTTCTTTTCTAAGATTGACTTGAGGTTGGGTTATCATCAGCTGCGGATTAGTGAAGCCGATGTTCCTAAGACGGCATTCCGCACACGATATGGCCATTATGAGTTTCTAGTGATGTCTTTTGGTTTGACTAATGCACCAGCAGCTTTTATGGACCTGATGAATAAGGTATTTAGACCGTATGTGGATCAGTTTATGGTAGTCTTCATTGATGATATACTGATTTATTCTAAGAGTATGGAAGAGCATGTATATCACTTGAGGATTGTACTACAGACACTGAGAGATCATCAGCTTTATGCTAAATTCTCGAAGTGTGATTTCTGGATGGAGAGTGTTTCTTTTCTTGGACACAGAGTGTCTAAAGAAGGTATTCAGGTTGATCCACAAAAGGTTGAGGCAGTGTCTGAGTGGCCTAGACCTACTTCTATTACAGAGATTCGAAGTTTTCTGGGTTTAGTCGGGTATTATAGGCGGTTTATGCAGGATTTTTCCAGAATTGCATCCCCTATGACTTGCTTGACTCAGAAGAATGTTAGATTCGAGTGGTCAGAAGCGTGTGAGAATAGTTTTCAGTTGTTGAAGGAGAAGTTGACCACAGTGCCAGTGTTAGCTTTGCCTAATAGTGTGGATAAGTTAATAGTTTACTGTGATGCCTCTAGAATTGGTCTTGGTTGTGTGCTGATGCAGAATGGAAAGGTGATAGCCTATGCTTCGAGGCAGTTGAAGAAGCATGAGCAGAACTATCCTACACATGACCTTGAGATGGCTGTAGTGATCTTTGCTTTGAAGATTTGGAGACATTATTTGCACGGGGTGACTTGTGAGATATTTACTGATCACAAGAGCCTTAAGTACATTTTCCAGCAGCAGATCTGAATCTGAGGCAGAGGAGATAGTTGGAATTATTGAAGGACTATGATTGTGAGATTCTATATCATCCGGGTAAAGCTAATGTGGTAGCAGATGCCTTGAGTAGGAAATCCTCAGGCAATCTTGCTCACATCGGTGATAAGAGAAGACCATTGATCCAGGAATTGCATCTGTTGGTGGATCAAGGTCTGATGATGAAGATCAGTAGATCAGGTGGACTACTAGCTCAATTTAAAGTGCGATCTGTACTGAGGGATAGGATTAAAGCAGCTCAAAGTCGAGATCCTATTCTGGAAGAGCTTGCAGAGAATGTCAGAGCAGGGAAGTTCACTGATTTCACACTTGATGATGATGGTGTGTTATGGATCAGTGGTAGATTGTGTGTTCCTGATGTGGATGATTTGAGAGAAGAGATCCTAGAGGAAGCACATTTTACAGCTTATAGCGTACATCCAGGTGTTACTAAGATGTACCACAGTATCAGAGATCTATACTGGTGGGATGGATTGAAGAAGGATGTCGCTGATTATGTTGCTAAGTGCTTGATGTGTCAACAAGTGAAAGCTAAACATCAGAAGCCTTCTGGGAAGCTTCAGCCTCTTCCTATTCCCGAGTGGAAGTGGGAAAGGATAGCTATGGATTTTATGGTCGGTTTACCTCGTTCGAAGGATGGATACGATTCTATCTGGGATGATCATTTGCCACTTATTGAGTTTGCATATAATAACAGCTACCATAGCAGTATTGGTATGGCACCGTATGAGGCGTTGTATGGAAGGAAGTGTAGATCCCCTTTGAGTTGGGATGAGATTGGTGAGAGAGCTTTGACTGGACCTGAGATGGTTCAGGATGCTGCAGAGAAAGTCACCGTGATCAAGCACAGATTAGAGACCGCAGTTAGCAGACAGAAGAGTTATGCGGATCCTAGGCGCAGAGATGTGGAGTTTCAGGTTGGAGATTTCATTTTTCTGAAGGTATCTCCGATGAAGGGTGTGATGAGATTTGGTAGGAAGGGTAAGTTAGCACCGAGATATATTGGACCGTTTGAGATTCTGGAGAGAGTTGGCACTGTTGCATATCGGTTGGATTTGCCTCCGAGTATGTCACAAGTGCATCCAGTATTTCATATCTCGATATTGAGGAAGTATATCTCAGACCCTTCACATGTGTTGCAGCCTGACAGTGTGGAAGTGAGTGAAGAATTGATGTTTGTGGAAGAACCTGTGGCGATCGTTGATTTTCAAGTTTGACAGTTGCGATCGAAGCAGATTCCGATGGTCAAGGTTCTATGGCGTAGCGACAGAGTTGAGGAGCATACGTGGGAGACTGAAGCTGAGATGCGAGCTTCTTACCCGTATCTCTTTCCTTCCTGATCCTGTAATCTTTTCTTTCTAGAATTCGGGGACGAATTCTTATAAGGGGGGAAGACTGTAATATCCCGTATTTTTAAAATATTTTTACACTGTACCGAGATATGCAGTGTTAATAATTTTTGTATATATACTATGATATTTTCATGAGTTGATATTTATTTAAAACCTATTTTTAATTATTGTGTATTATTTACAGTACTTTACATAAAATTTTCCCGAGATTTTCATTTTCGGGGAAATTTTTACGTAAATAAATTATTATTAATTATTTTAAATATATTTTTGGACTTGCATGAACTCATAGGTATTTTTAAAATACTAAATAAAGCCTATGTGTGTAAATATTTATTTAATTAGGGTTTAATATATTACCCTAATATTTTATTATTTATTTATTAATTTTATTGTTATTTAATTATTTTATTTATTATTAAATTATTAAAATATTAAATTATATGTGTGGGTGTGATTTTTTTTAAATATTTTATAAAATTTTTTTTTATTATTTTTCTTTTTTTTCTTTTTCTTTTTTTTTTTCTTTTCTTTCCTTTTCTTTTTCTTCTTCTTCTTCTTCTTCTTCTCCCGAGCGCCCGACCACCCCTCACCACCGTCTGTCACGCCGATCACCTACCGTCGGTGTGCCTCCCGGCTTGCCACCGTCGTTCCCAGTCATCCCCTGCCGCCAGCAACCTCCTTCCCCGGCGCCGGTAGCCCTTTTCTTCCATTTTGACCGAAATTCTTCTCCTCGCCGTCAACGATGATTTTGGCCACCATTTTTGACACCGCCAGTCTCTTTCTTCTCCTTGAGCTCCGGTGAGTGTGATTCTAGCTTTGGTTTGAGCTTAAATGGTCTAGAATTGCTTAGGTTTTGAATTTTTAATTTCGGTCACATTAGGGTTTTTGATTTTTTTGAGCTTCGAATTGATTGATTCATGAAAACTCCCTTCACAAATGTTGATCCTAGTAGCTTAATCTACATGTATGAATTTTTTTGGAATTTTTGGAGATTTTTTGAATTTTTGGGTATTTTTGAATATTTTAATATTATTTTCTAATTTTCGGAAATTAATTATTTAAATTATGAAATTATGTTTTATGGTTAAATTAGGTGTTGAAATTAATTATAGGAATTTATTTGGAATTTTTATGAATTTCTATGTATTTATTTTGAATTATTGAAGTTTATGTAATTTTGGGAAATTTAGGTTAAATGTGTTTTTATTTGAATTTAATTGGTTAATTGAGTTTAATTATTGATATTATTGATAATATGTTGAGAAAATTAATTTTGGATAATTTTATAATTTTTGGTGAATTTTTGAAGTAATTATAGTATATTTATATATAAGGGCATTTTGGTAATTTTACACAAAATTGGCTAAAAATGTAATTTAATTGGTTTTAATAGTTATTTAAAGTATAAAAATGATTTCTACAAATTATTTAGTATTTTTAACTAATTAAAACTATTTTTCGTGAATTATTTTCAATTATATATATAATATACGATTTTTCTAATAAAATGAGTTTTTATTGATTTTTACAGTGTTTTAAGGTTAATTATGTAATTTCTACTTATAAAATGTATTTCTATGATATAAGGATATTTTTGGTATTTCTGAAATTATTCTGTGATTGTGGACCCCGGTCGGTGGACTGTAGTTTGGAGTCCGACCGAGGGGTTGTGGATTTGTTTTGAGCTTGTTTCTCGAAGTGTGTTTCTTTGCAGGGTCGGCTCTACTCTTTTGAGTAGAGAGATGTCCATTTTACAGGGGAGGTTCTGCCGAATTTTTGGTAGAATTCTCGTAAAACGTGATATCCGGTCCTAATTCTGTTTTTGTATTTAATATTCTAGATCGAATTATAGGATTTCTGTTAGGTTTATTCTAATGTTGCTTATTTATTGCTTGTTTAGTTGCGCCGAGACCGAGGGCTAGTGGACCAGGCCCGTCGGACCCATCTCGTGGAGCGCACTAGGGTGAGTTACTATACTATATATATATATGCTTAGAATGCATGATTTAGAAAAATATGTTCTATTTTGATTAAATATGCATAAATAATATGATTTGTATTCAAGTATATTTTTAGATTATTTTTGGTGTATATTAAATTATATGCATGTTTTATTAATGAACTGTATTTAAAATGTTTTCAAAGATATCTCTAGTTTATTTTGTAATTTAACTGGATTTATTTGACGTATATATACTCGAAATATACCTGGTTTACTTTTGGTATATTTCTAGTATATATATGGTTTATGTTGATATTTTATTGAACTTCATGCATCATTTGTTTTTGTGAATGAATGTTTTATATTATTAATGATGAAGGATATCAATAGAACGTGCTACCTAGTGGGCAGCACTAGGACCGAGTACGTACCGGTACGCCTATAGTATTTAGGCTACACTACTAGCCTAGTTATGGATATTGATTGGTTATGATTATCTGATGTGTGAGATGTGATTTGGGTGTGATTGCTGGAGCTCGGTTGACCAAGTGTCTCGGGGCCAATCACACTAGCAATCAGACTGCTGGAGCTCGGTTGACTTAGTGTCTCGGGGTCAGTCTACTGTCTAAATGGATTAAGTGGATATATTTGGATAAGTGAGCCTGTATTGCTAGAGTGTTGTCTAATACTATTTCTGAGGTTGCGATATTCTAGGGTTCTATGTGATCCTTCATAAAAGATGATTTTCAATAAAAACATATAAAATGATTTTCCTGCATCTGTGTGTATTGCCTGTACATATACATATTATATATATACTGTTGATTGTATGCATTGTCACTTAGTGTGTATGTATATATATTATAGTAATTCACTCAGTGAGGTCTGACTCCCCTCCGTTGACAATTTTTCAAGAGAGTCAACATCTTCAGACCTCAGTAGCAGGCCTGTACGCCGGATTTCTTCCGCCCCAGCTTCTTTGTGTAAACTGCTTCTCTGAGTCTTGAGTCTTATTTTTATAATCTAGACACTGCAGTAGTTATAAATTAATTATGAGATATTATGTATTTTATTTATGCGAGATGCATTTTAAGAATTTGAACTGGATTGTATTAAAGAGATTTTATATATGTGATGAGTTGAGATTTAAATTAAATCCAGTTGATGGAAATGTTATTATTATATTTATGATTTTTATTTCCGCTGCACATTTTGTATTATTATTACTATTATTGCATGTTTTATTTTATTTTTAGGCTTGCTACGGGTTCCGAATTCGAAAGAATTCCCGTTCCCTAGCGCCGGTCATGGCCCCTATTTTGGGTCGTGACAGAGGGTTTGAGAGGTCAGTTGAAGGAATAGGTGCAGAAGGATTGGTGTTAGTTTTAGGAGTCAAAGTTGGTGGTGGGCTGGAAGTCATGTGTGGATGTGTTTAGCTTAGCAAGTATTTCCCAAGAGTTCCCACAGACAGCGCCACTTAATAACTTTTTTCTAAAACTCTTGAGCTTGAAACCCTACAATCAATGAACAAAGGGCAAGGTGAGAGGTGGGGAGAGTTCCCACAAACACTTTGATGCCTAAGTTAGAGAATAGAAAGATAGTTTGTACAGAGAGCAAGGAACAATTAGATTATGAGAGAATGAGATGGTCTAGAATGAGAGGTATGAGGTCCTATTTATAGTGATGCTTAAACTTGAAAGGAGAAAGATTCCTTGTGGGATAGGAATCCTAATCCTAGTATGAGAGTATTCCCTCTTTGCTTAGGAATCCTCTTCGTGGTAGAATTCTTTTCATGAATGGATTATGCTGCCTTTCTTGTCCGGGTAACCCTATTCTGAAAACAAAAATCCTTTAATTAAACAAGAATATATATAAGCGGTATCAATTATAGTTGAGTTTGGAAGAAAAGATAAAGAGAATGAAAAAAAAGATGAAGAAAAGAAAAAGAGAATGACTCAATAATATAAAAAAGTGACAATAAAAAATAAAAAATAAAAAATAAAAAATGTTTATGAAAATATAAAGAGGTAAAAGTGAAAAAGAAAAAAAAACCATAATTTTAAAAAACTTAATCAAATAACAGTGTACAATATAATTTTACAAAAAATATGAAGATTAAATTCGATCTTTCGCCGAAAGTTGAGGATTGAACTTTTGGCCTAGTGATAATACATATTTTATTTTTCCACACATAAATAATATGTATTTTACAATGGATAAGTGAATTTTTTTTAACGATTTAGCACTTTTTCACCCATAATCCTATGATTTTTTGTGTGAAACTTCACTGCTCTTTTATTTTTACAGAAAACATTAGGGGTGTGCATCAATTTGGAAGTTTTGGGCATGGAACCAATCGGTTTTGGAGGGTGGAATTCTTGGGCCAAATTGAACCAAATTGGAAGAAAAGACTGAAATATTAGTAATTGAATATTTTCAAGTTTAGTTGGTTTATACTTCGGTTTGGGCTCAGATTGAATTGGATCTAACAATAAATGGGCCTCATAAAAAATAAACATAAAAGATATATAAATATATATATTTTTCATTAATAATTTTGGGTCAAGCCCATATATTTATAAGGTTCAAAATAATTACAACCATTTTAAACTTTCTGTTAAAGTCCTAATTAATTTAAAAAAATTTAATTTTTTTTTTGTTAAAGTCCTAATTTTAGATACAAAAAAATCAAGTCACTTAATACAAAAAAAAATTGATGCATACTACCTTCCAAAAATTAAGCAACATTACAAGCGCAGCTATCCACCTATTTTGACTAAAAAATATACAAAAAAGAAGTGAAGTAGAGTTCATAAACTTAGAAGCCTATGCATAAGTCTGTAGAATATCCAAAAAAACCAAAACTGCAAATCCATCTATTCATTTGTGATTCACTTGCACATTGAATCAAGATAAAAAGAATCAGTAGGCATATAGAAGGGCTCAGGATGCTTTTTTATCAATCATATTTAGAATTAACCCTATTTCTATGGCAGCAAAGCAAACAATAAAAAAATGTTGAAGAGCCACTAAGTGAAATTGAGCAATAATTCTAATATAAGTTAGATAACATTTAGGGTGGAAGCATCATCATTGCCAAAAAACTAAATAGACGAGGCTCAGTTTAAAACAATTTCAAGCACAGCCAGAATGCAGTCACATTTCTAATAGCTAATCTAAAAAGAAAGCCACCAAAGAAACATAAGGGGGTGTATTCAATTAGGATTTTTAAAGACATTTATAGACTTTTTTAAGTGAATGACGTTTGTTGAGTTTATAGACTTTTTAATGACTTTTATAGAGTTTAATGACTTTTACATACTTTATTTTGGAAGACTTTTATAGAATTTATGAATTTGTTAATGACTTTGCAAGCTTTATTTTGAATAACTTTTTATGACTTTTATTAATATTGGACAATTTTTATTGATTTTAATTACATATTTTGACCTCTTAAATTAATTTTGGTTATATAATAAAAATAAAATTTTTAAAATAATTATTAAAAGTGGATGTCTTTAATTATTTTTTAAAATAATTAAGATATTTATTTTATTAATTTCAAATAAGAAATCAAAGAGTTGTTTTAGGATAACGACCTTAACCATGAAAATCGTGAAGATGATAGCAAACATCTAAAAATAGAGCTAAAAATGATGTTGATTTGGAAATCCATAATCCACTAAAAAATATTTACCTAACATATATATAATAAAAAAGTGGTAAACAAAAAAAATATAAAAAAGTGAAAATAAAATGAAATAGCAATGAATCATTCAAAGTCATTCAAAATCTTGAGGTAAGATGAAAGAGAACTTTTTAAATTTCCTATTTATATCAACTTACAAAAAGTTATTCAAAGTCCACAAATTTCATGATCTTTAAAAATCGATAGCTTTTTGAATATGAGTTTACTTTTAATGACTATTTAAAAGTCCTAATTAAATACCCCTTGACTTTTATAGATTTTTTTAAAGTTTATAAAATTTATTAGTAAATACACCATAACTTTTAAGGAGTGATTGAATGCCCCCATGACTTTTAAAATCTATAAAAATATTTAAAAGTCCTGATTAAATACACCCCCCCTTTAAGTATGCACTCCTTTTACTCTTAAACTAGGGTGGAAGCATCATCATTGCCGCATTCTTGTTGCAATATCAACTTAGGCACCTAAAAAAATATAACTAAGGCACTATAGGTTGGTCATAAGCTAATATAGGGACACAATAATATATGCCAAGCATTTAAATACTAAATGCAAGAAGAATAATAGAGAACTCAATTAATTATGGTAAAGAAGGGCCACTGCCCACTGGTTCAAAATTCATGATAGAAGAAATAAATTTAAACATTAGATTGGATTTAAGTAATGAATAAATAAACAAAAAAAATTAAACAAATTGAAAATAGAAAATAAATATAACATTTCTCAAAGGACTCTAAATCCTCCTAACACATAGCTCGAGAAACGTAGCCATATTCTTTGGGTTTTTCTAGCTTGATCAGTTACTCATTATAAATTTGGTGTGAACCTTCTACCTTTTTTACACAAGCTCCACTTAATAGAAAAGATGACATTCCAAGCCTTTTTGACACAGAACTGGGGAAAGATAACCGTGTTCTTCGAGTTTTCTTAGCTCGATTAATTACTCATTGAACCTTCTACCTTTTTGACATAAGCTCCATTTAGTAGAAAAGATATGAATCATGAGCCTTTCCGACATAGAAAATGTGATCTTAGGTTTCCCTAGCTTGAGTCATCGCATAAAAACATGATCCTAAGTTTTCCTGGCCTGAGTCATCTCTTACAACGGTGATCCTAGATTTTCCTAGCCTAAGTCATCACATAGAAATGTGATCCCAAGTTTTCTTGGCTTGAGTCATCACTCACAATAGTGATCCTAGGTTTTTCTAGCTCAAGTCATCACATAAAAATGCGATCTCGATTTTTCCTGGCCTGAGTCGTTGCTTATAACAGTGATTCTAAGTTTTCTTGGCCCGAGTCATCACACAGAAATGCAATCATGGGTTTTCTTAGCTTAAGTCATTGCTTATAACAATAATCCCAAGTTTTCCTGGCCTAAATCATCATACAGATATGTGATCCCATGTTTTTTTGGCCTGATTCATCACTCACAACAAAAGATGCACTTCGGGAATACAACTTAACCATACATTATTTAGACTTAGGCTTTCATAAAATACAACTTAGCCTCTCTTTTTTTTTATTCAATTCACTTTTGCTTTTCAAGCTTTCTTTTATTTTTCTTTTATTTTTCTTTTTACTTTTCAAAGATTTTTTGCTATGGATGTTGCACAAACTCTAGATTTGCCCATTTAAGACTAGGTGATGCTTATAGTACATGCAGTGCGCAACTTTGATCTCGATCCTAAAGACGAGATCCCTTTTCTTGCAGACGTGCGATCTCATATTTATGGATTGGCCACAATAGAGGTTAGTGATTGATTTATTTTTTTTCCCTACAAATAGGATTAGAAAACATCGGGTTATTGATTATAATCATGTATTAATCATGAAAAATGAGAATGCATGTGATTAAACTGAGAGAAATCGAACATCATTGAAAATTATGTCAGTTTACCGACATGAAAAAGCGTTACCTCTTCGGCCAAGCGATCGCCTCTTCGTTGAGGCCATCGCCTTTTAGAGGAAGGGCATTTTTCTTTTTATAGGAGAAGGAACGTATAGAGGCAATTGCCTCCTTGTGAGGAGGCAGCGCCTCTACATTGAGGCGTTTGCCTCTATACATAAAGGCGTTCGCCTCTTCAACAGTGATTTGTAGAATTTTTAAAGATTTTCTACATGTACAATTTAAATATTCAACTCCCTATTTTTTATCAGCTATATGCACATACACTGAAGGGTGTTGGCAACTTCAGTGGTGCCCGTATTTGGTATGATAGCTTCCCTCCCGCTATCAAGGCCAGTATATTCAACACCGAATTCTCCGACTTTAGTCTCATTTTACCAAGTTCTTAGGGGTAGACTGACTACTAGAATTTGCATGCTTTGATGGAGAGGTGGTCGGTGTAATATCCCGAGTTTTTAAATAGTTTTATACTGCATCGGGATATGCAGTGTTAATAATTTTTGTATATATTCATGATATTTTATGAGTTTGTTATTTAATTAAAATTGATTTTTAATTATTTTATGTTATGTTAAGTATTTTACGTAAAATTTTCCTGAAAATTATATTTTCGGAGAAAATGACACGTAAATAATTTAATATTGATTATTTTAGATAAGTTTTCGAATTTGCATGAA
Source organism: Mallotus nudiflorus (assembly GCA_947683625.1). Lineage (NCBI taxonomy): Eukaryota > Viridiplantae > Streptophyta > Magnoliopsida > Malpighiales > Euphorbiaceae > Mallotus > Mallotus nudiflorus. The sequence goes on along the minus strand of CANTUR010000082.1, from coordinate 858,233 downwards.
TCCATGCATGATTTTAATTGTCATATTAAAATACATACATACATACATATATATATATATATATATATATATATATATATATATATACATTCTTATATTTAAATATTTTAGGGTTTAATAATTATTTTAATTTTGAATGCATATATTATATAGTTGTATTAAGTTAATGTGTGATATATATATATGTATATGTATATAATATTAAGTTGATTTTTATATATGTGGTGTGTGATTTTTCTAAATATTATATTAATATCTTTTAATATAAATTATTAAAGTTATTAATATATATATATATATATAAACTTTGTAAAATTTACAACTCATACCCTCTCCCTCCTTCTTCTTCCTCCCGACGCCACCTCTGCCCCATCCCGTTGCAACTCTGGCTGACTATCGTCGGTGTGCCTCCCAAACGTCCACCCTCTTCCTCCAGCAGCTCCGCCACTCTCTTCCACCCTCTCCGGCACCGGTGAAGTCGAGAAACTTGATTTGGCCGAGAGTTGGTCTCTTCCTCCACACCTCATGATTCCGACCACCAAAACTCATCATTCTGGTGCCGTTGAACTCCTCTGAGGCCATAGAAGATGATTCTAAGCTTCCATTAAGCTTAAAACTCGAATTGGTAAGGTTTTTGTCAATTTTTCAATTTCAACCATATTGGATTTTCGAATTTTTTTGAGCTTTTCTTTGTGATTCATGAAAAATTCCTTCACAAAAGTTTCTCCCCTTAGCTTAATCTTCATGTGTGAATATTTATAGAATTTTTGGAATTTATTTTGATTTTTAGGTATTTTTGATTATTTTATTAATATTTTCTAATTTTTGAAAATTAATTAAATTAATTATAAAATTGTGTTTTATGGTAATTATAGGTGTTAAAATGAATTATAGAAATTTATCTGGAATTTTTATGAATTTTTATGTATTTGTTTTGAATTTATTTAGTTTATGTAATTTTGATAAAATAGGGTTAATTATGTGTTTAATTGGAATTTATTGGTTATTTAAGTTTATTTATTGATATTATTGAAATATATGTTGAGAAAATTAATTTTTTTTCAATTATATTATTTTTGGTGAATTTTTGGATTAATTTTAGTATATTTATATATATAGGGGTATTTTGGTAATTTTATCCTAAATTGGCTAAAAATGTAATTAAATTGGTTTTAATAGTTATTTAGGGTATAAAAATGATTTCTACAAATTATTTAGTATTTTTAACTAATTAAAACTATTTTTCATAAATTATTTTCAATTATATATATAATATACGATTTTTCTAATAAAATGAGTTTTTATTGGTTTTTACTGTGTTTTAGGGTTAATTACGTAATTTCTACTGATAAAATGTATTTTTATTATATGAGGGCAATTTTGGTATTCTGTAATATTCTATGAATTGTGGACCTCAGTCGGTAATTTGTAGTTTAGAGTCCGACCGAGGGATTGTGGTTGTAATTCTGTGTGTATTTTCGAAGTGTGTTTCTTTGCAAGACCGGCTCTACTCTTTGAGTAGAGAGATGTCTATTTTACAAGGGAGGTTCTGCCAAATTTTTGGTAGAATTCTCGTAAAACATGATGTCCGATCGAATTCTGATTTAATTCTGTCTCTAGTATTCTAGATCAAGTCTTTAAAACTTCTGTGGGATTTATTCTGATTCCTATCGTTATCTGTTTATTTAGTTGCACCGAGACCGAGGCCTAGTGGATCAGGCCCATCAGATCCATCTCGAGTAGCGCAATAATTTGTGAGTTGCTATTTTATATATATATGCTCTAGGGTGCATGATTTAGAAATCTATGTTTTATTTTGACGAAAAATGCATAATGGTTTAATTAGTACTTAAGTTTATTTTTAGTTTACTTTTGGTTTATTATTGGTATATTTTAAACTATATGCATGTTTTATTGATGAATTATGTTTAAAATGTTTTTGAATATATTTCTAGTTTATTTTGTAATTTTATTGGATTTATTTGACATATAAATACTCGAAATATACCTGGTTTACTTTTGGTATATTTCTAGTATATATATGGTTATTGTTGCTATTATATTTAAATTCATGCATCATTTATTTTTATGAATTTATGTTTTATATTTCAATGAAGGATATCAATAGAATGTGCTACCTAGTGGGCAGCACTAGGATTGAGTACGTACCGGTACGCTGATAGCATTTAGGCTATATTACTATCCATTTGTGGATATTGATTGGATTTGATTATTTGATGTGTGAGAAAGGATTTGGGAGTGTGATTGTTGGAGCTTGGTTAACCAAGTGTCTCGGGGCCAATCACACTGACAGTCTGACTGCTGGAGCTCGATTGACTTAGTGTCTTGGGGCCAGTCTACTATCCAAATGGAATAAGTGAATATATTTGGAATAAGTGAGCCTACGTGGCTAGAGTGTTGTTTAAAACTGTTTTGAAGATGCGATTTTCTAGGGTTCTATTTGATCCTTCATAAATAGTGATTTTCAATAAATATATAAAAATGATTTTATTGCATCTGTGTGTATTTGCTTGTATATATGCATATTATATATACTTTTGACTGTGTGCATTGGCATTTAGTATGCATGTATATATATTATAGTAATTCACTTAGTGAGGTCTGACTCCCCTCCGTTGACTATTTTTCAGGAGAGTCCTCTTCATCAGACCTCAGTAGCAGGCCTGTACGCCGGATTTCTTCCGCCCCGACTTTATTATGTAAACTCCTCACTTGAGTTTTATTTTATTAATCTAGACACTGTAGTAGTTATGGTCGATTGTGAGATTGTTATATTATATTTGTATGAGATATATACTTTAAATATTTGAACTGGATTTGTATTAAAAGTTTATTTATATATGAGATGAGGATTTGATTTAATCTCATTTGGTAGAAATATTATTTTGATATTTATGATTTTATTCCGCTGCATAATATTTTACTTAAATGTGTTGTTATTATTTCTATTGCATGTTTTATTTTATTTTAGGCTTGCTACGAGTTCCGGATTCGAAAGAATTCCCGTTCCCTAGCGCCGGTCATGGCCCCTGTTTTGGGTCATGACAGTCAGACACTACCTATAGCTTCCAACTTCCTTATGGTGGACCTAGTTTCTTTTACGGTTGTGGCTGGCATTGCTTGCATGGGAGATCATGTTCCCTTTAAAGCAAGTTTGCACTATCTATTGCCAAAGTAGCTTGCCTATATTGATAGTCTGCTAAGTATGGTTCTAGACATAAAGGGGACTCATAATGTAAAGGTTAACTCTATCAAGAGTTATTACACCCTTTAGAGGATAGCGGCTACCACTTTTGGCCTTCAAATTGATGAGATGGTGAGGTCCTTCCTGGTTTATTTATTTAGGACTATTCTTTTGTTGATATAGCGAGTTCCATTGATTTATACTTCTTATCATCTCTGATGGATGTTAATTTGGTGGCCTTATACGATTGGGGGAGTTGTGCCCTGGCCTATCTGTATCGGATAATGGACGAGGTTGTTTGGGGGTCTAAATAGTTTTGTGGCTTATGGCACATTGTCCTGGTATTTCTCTTTCTTTTTTCTTTCACTGTGAGGTTCCATCTTAATTGATATCATCATAATTTTTTAACCATTCCCCTTTTTAGTAGGATTAGGCTCTGGAGCTAGAGCTGATAATAAGGATTACTCACATCATCGACACTCTTTTTCTAATGATGGCAAGGTGGGGCCCCAGTCAAGCTTGGAGGATGCCTACTCTTCATGTGCACATCCATCGCGAGCGCTTAAACTCCCTGACTTCTGACTAGGTATGTGTCTGCAAATTAAATTATGATTAGTAATCTGTTTGTTGATCAAATTTATTCACTTACTTATTCACTCTTGCATATTCACCTAGACTTGTAAGGTCCCAGGCTATAATTCGCTTCAGGTTGTTGTCTCAGAAGAGGGTACTACTTCGAGGACCCAATTGTAGAGTTTGGTTCTTTAGCGTGAGGATTCAATTTTGGCACTGGGGTGCTTGAGCGAGATGACCTCCACTTGCTCCTTCTCACAATATCTTCTAGGCTTATCTATTGGAGGGAGAGGAGCTAGACCGTGCTATTGAGGGAGATTATGCTAATGATCATTATGAAAGGAGGAAGTCTGGCTACGCAGACTTCGCACGGACTCATCTTCTATAGCAGGTGACTCTTACTGCATCCATATCTCAAGTAAGCAAATAATTTTATATTCTTATATGCAAAAATTTTCTTTTTGAATTATTTTTCTAAATTTTAAATTATTTATATATAAATTGAGATATGTAGTGTTAATACAATTTAAAAGTCATATTTATTTATTTTATTATTTGTGATTAATAATTATTATTTTATGATAAAATATATTTTTTACGTAAATGTTTATTTTTAGAAACTTATTATTTTAAACATCTAATTTACATTATTGATTGTTAATTTTTTGGATAGTATTATTTTAATAATATTAATTTTAGTGCATTATTATTTCTATTATTGTTTTTATTAATTTACATTATTTGTATTATTATTAAACTATTTCATTAGTATTATTAATATTATTATTATCCATTGTTGAATTTTATATTACTTATATATATTAATATATGTGTGTGTGTGTGTGTGTGTATATATATATATATATATATATATATATATATATATATATATATATGTATGTATGTATATATATATAAAACAATAGAGAGAAAAAAAACAGAAGCTTCTTACCCTCTTCCCACTGTAACCTGAGCCCCTACCATCACTGTGCCTCTTCCTTTAGCTTGTCGGACTGCCACCATCTTCTTCCCTCTTATTCCTCCATCTTCTTCGTCATTGTCTATACGTCGGAGCATTGTTGGAGAAGACAGAAGTAGTAGCAGCGGCAGTAAGAAACTCCCTGGCCGTTCTTCCATTTTTTGCCACCAAATCGAGCGTTGTCAGTGCCATTCGACTCCTGGAGCTTCAAGGAGGCCTAATCCAAGCTCCTTTCAAGATTGATCGTTTGTGAGTTTTCTTAGAGTTTTGCTTTTGAGCATTTAAGGTTTTTTTTTTTTAGGTTGATTTTTGGTTGATTCTTGAAAACTCCTTTTACAAACTTTGATTCTAGTAGCTCAAGCTTCATGGATATATATATTTTTTAATTTTTGGAAACTATTTGAATTTTGGTGAATTTTTTATTATTTATTGAATTTTCATAAATTAATTATTTAAATTATAAATTTGGTTGATTTGGTGTTATTATATATTGTTATTAATTTTTGTGTTGAGAAAATAATTTTTGAGAATATTATATAATTTTTATGAATATTTTTATATTATGGATATATTGGAATATTAGGTTAAATTTGTATTTTTATTGAAAATGATGTTTAATTATGCGTTTTAGTTGATATTAGAATAATATATGTTGATAGAATAATTTTAATGATTTTATATAATTTTTGAAGAAATTATTTAGTATTATGTGTATTTTGAATTATTGGGTTAATTGTGTAATTTTATAAAAATTATAATTAAATATAATGTTTAAATGGTTTTAGAATTATTTAAGGTAATAAAATAATTTTTATAAATTATTTACTATTTTTAACTAATTAATACTAATTTTTGAAAATTATTTTCAAATAATATATTATTTACTAAATTGGTGATTAAATGGATTTTTAATAATTTTTAATATATATTTAGGCTATTTAAGTTATTTGAATATATAAAAGTGAATTTTTACTATTTTATATTGAATTATTGAGAAATTTGATTTTTGGTAATATTATATTGTTATTTTGGGATTTTTATTTAATTATTGTGAAAATAATTATATTGAGTGTTTTGATGTTTGAATATGCTATATTTTGATAGTTTGAGGACATATATGGAATTTATTGATTTTTAATATATTTATTATATTATTTGTATTTTTGGTGGAATTGTGAACTTCGGTTGGAAAATTATGTAGTTCGGGGTCCCAACCGAAGGCATTGTGTATTCTATTATTTGAAGTGTGTTTTCTTGCAGGATCAGCTCTACTTTTTAGTAGAGAGATGTCCATTTTATAGAGAAAGCTCTACCAAATTTTCGGTAGAATTCTTATAAAACGTGATGTCGCGTCAATCCTGAGTTTTCAAATTTTATCCGAGTTATGTATTCTTAGATCGAGTCTCTTTAGAAGTATAAGTTAGATTTATTCTAATTTTGTTATTATTATTTTATTTTCTAATTGTGCTGAGACCGAAGCCTAGTGGACCGAGCCCGTCGAACCAGTTTCGAAGAGTACAAACTTGTGAGTTGTTATTTTATGTATACATTGCATTTAGGATGCATGTTTTAGAATATACATGTTTTGATTTGTATTTATTCATAAATTGTTTTATTAAAATGTTTAGTATATGTTAGGTATATTTTTAGTAAATTATTGGGTTTTATTTGGCATATTTTATAATTGATTTCGAATTTATTTAACATATATATACATGAAATATACTTAGTTTATTTTAGGTATATTTTTGGTATATATATAGTTTATTTCATTATTATGAATGTTATTATGCATTATTTATTTTCCTGTCTGAATGTTTTATTTAAATGAAGGATACCGATAGAACGTGCTACCTAGTGGGCAACACTAGGACCGTGTATGTGCCAATGCGATAGATTTAGGGTTGAGTGAGAATCACTTGAGGGGATAAATGATATGATTTGATTGATTGATTTGAGTTTGATATGATTGAAAAATGTGGTTGCTGGAGCTTGGTTGACCTAGTATCTCGGGGCCAATTACAATGACAATCAGATTGCTGGATCTTGGTTGACTTAGTGTCTCAGGGCCAGTCTACTGTCCATAGTGGAATAAATGAATTAATTTGGAATTAAGTGGGCCTATATGGCTAGAGAGTTATTGTTGATTGAGGTTGCAATTAAATAGGATTCTATTTGATCCTTCAATAAAACATATGTTTTTCAACATTTATCAATTAAAGTGATTTCAACATTTGTGTGAAATGCTTGTATAATTATTTATTATATATGGATGATTGATTGCATATGACATTAGGAGATGTATGTATATATAATATAATAATTCACTCAGTGAGGTCTAACTCCCCTCAGTTATTGATTTTTCAAGAGACTCTTCTTCCTTAGACCTCAATAGTAAGCCCATCTACCTGACTTCTTCAGCCCTAGCTATTTTGTGTAAATTATTTACTTAACTTTATTGTACTTTAGAAAACTGCAATAGTAGTTGTATTTTGTTTTTGTAGGTTGTTGGTAGTAATTTCAAAGGCCTTTCTCTAAATATTATATTATTATATTATATTTTATGATATGACAGAAGTTATTATTATATTGGTTTAAGATTTTAATTATATGGTGCATATTTGATTTAACTATTGCATGCTTTTATTTTTAAGGCTTGCGACGGGTTCTGGATTTGAAATAATTCCTATTCCCTAGCACTATTCATGACTCCTAGTTTGTATCATGACAAAGTTGGCATCAGAGCCTAGTTTGTATCTGGGCCTAGGTTGTTAGAGTTGTGGGCCTAGGTTTTCAGAGTTGTATTTTCTTTGAAACTACAGTAGTTTATTAGGTTTGAGTATGTCTTTGATAAGTTTTCTTTGATTTAGTATTCCGCGTAATCATTAGTTGTCTATTTTGTCTGAATCTTTCTATTTCTGTTTGTCTTTTCAGAATGAGGAGATGAGCACGTGTCGCTCCACCGGTCGTTGAGGCCAAGGATGATAAGTCCTTTAAGGATGAAGTTTTACCTCCTGAGCCGCCAGTGAGGCGTATAGGTCATGGCGGAGGTAGACCCCGAGGAGCGACAGGTCACCATAGACAGCGTAAGCTACATGATGAGGAACCTATAGAGCCTGAGTACGAGGGTGCTCTTATACCTCTAGTTGCACCATTGATTCAGCCTGTCTATCAGCAAGGTATGTCTGACCCTGAGGCAAAGTTATTCTATGCCAGAGTTGGCTAGATAGCTTTCCATGGGACATCAGACCCATTGGATTTTCTTCATACAATTGAGACGAGGACTCAGACTGCTCACATCGAGTACCAGCAGATCATGATCGTCAAGTTATCAATAGAGGGACTAGCCTTAGATTGGTTTATACAGATGATTCAGCCATACATGACAACCATGACTTGGGCACAACTCAGAGAGCAATTTATAAGGAGATTTTGCCCATAGCCACTCCATATGAGCTATAGACTCCGGCTAATGAGTATCACCAGAGGTGATAGATCCGTCGAGGACTACACCAGAGAATTTCTTTGACTCGGCAGATATGCAGAGGATCTAATGTGAGATCATTATTTCGCGGTCACCACATATGTTACTAGTTTGGGTTCTACTTTTGCTGGGATACCTACAACAGGCCTTACTCTTGAGTAGGTAATAGAGTTAGCCAAGGAGATTAAGCTAAGGCTAGTCAGGCAAGGAGCTATGCCTGATTATTACCAATTGGGCACTCAGTTAAGAGGATTTCAGACTACTCCTTATTCGAGTTTTAGATTAGTTCAAGTAGTCAGCATAGAGGCCTAGTATAGCAGAGACAGAGATAGCAGTAAAGAGTGCACAAGAGTAGTAGACATGGCAGTAGGGGTCTGCGTAGATTGATCAAATTTGGGCCAAGTACTTCTGATAGCAGTAGTGGTCGTAGTTCTGGGTCAGCAGCCAGTGTTTACCAAATGTGTGGTGGAGTCCATCAAGGACTGTGTTACATGGCACCGCTGACTTGTTTTTAATGCGAACAGACGAGACACTTTGCTATATTGTGTCCCTATTCTGGTTATCAGCCACAATAGATTTCGTAGTTTCCTCAGCAGTCGATCACTAGTGCAGTACTAGTTCCTTTTTAGTTACCTCCAGCTCAACACTCGAGCCTGACTCAGATTGTTGCCCAGTAAGGACATGGTAGAGGTACTAGAGGAGGTGCCAGAGGTTTTGTCTAGGCTTCTACCAGTCAATAAGGAGGTCGAGGTCAGGCCAAAGTTTTCCACCTCACTCAGTAGGATGCTCAGGCATCTAATGCCATCATGGTAGGTATTATTCCTGTTTACTACCTGGATGCTTGGGTTTTGTTTGATCCAGGTGCCACGCATTCCTTTGTATCTCTTGTGTTTGCTTTAAAATCTTATTGGCAAGCTTCGAGGATGGCTTTTCCTTTGTCTATCGCCACTCCTCTAAGTGATTCTTTGGAAACCGATATTGTTCTTTCTAGTTGTCCAATTTTCATCGGAGGTAGAGAATTGGTCGCAGATTTAGTGTTGTTGAATGTGATGGAATTTAATGTCATCCTCGGTATGGATTGGTTGTCTCAGCACTATGCCATTGTGGATTGTTAGAGTAAAGAGGTAATTTTCAGAATTCCTGATGAAGAAGAGTTTAAGTTTGTGGGTGATAAGAGTTCTGCACCTCAGAATCTCATCTCCGCTATCATGGCTAAGAAGATGCTGAGGAAGGGTTGTCAGGGTTATTTGGCATTAGTTGGGGATACTTTAATGGAGAAGTTGTCACTCACAGATGTTCTTATTTCCTATGAGTTTCTTGATGTTTTTCCTAAGGAGTTGCTAGGTTTACCACCTCACAGAGAGATTGAGTTCTATATAGATGTGGTTCCAAGCATTACCTCTATTTTGATGCACCCTACAGAATGGCTCTTGTAAAGTTGAAAGAGTTAAAGGAGCAGTTGTATGAACTGCTGGATAAGGGTTTTATTAAACCTAGTGTATAATAACTCGAGTTTTTAAATGTTTTTATATTTTATCGGGATATGCAGTATTAATAAATTTTTAATATATATTTGATTATTTAATTATTTTGTTAATAATTAATGTTATTTTACGTTTATTTAAAGTTTTCTACGTAAAAATTATCCCGAAACCTATTATTTTGGAAAATAATATTTAAATAATATTTTATTGTTTAATGTTATTTTATTTTAACAAATTATATGGGTTCATGCATTATGTATGTATGTATGTTTGTATTATTATTATTATTATTATTATTATTATTATTATTATTATTATTATTATTATTATCATTATATATATATATATATATATATATATATATATATATATATATATAACTCTTCTTCCCCTACCTCCCTCACCCCCGAAACCTACCCCTCCCCTCTCCTCACGCTGCAAGTCCGTCCAACTACTGTCCATGCGCCTCCCGGAGTGCCGCCTTCCTCTCCAGCTGCTCCGCCACCTTCCTCTACCCTTCTCTGGTGTCATTCAGTTCGTTTTTGGCCAAGAAACCTGAAACTCCTCTCCTCGCCGTTCATCAATTTTTCGGCCACCAATTTTGACACCGCCAGTCTCTTTCCCTTCCCTAAGCACCGATGAGTGTGTCTTTAAGCTTGGTTTCACTTGGTTTGGCCTAGATTTTGGTGGTGAGCAATTTGTTCATTTCGACCATTTTTGTTTCTTGACTTTTTTGAACTTTGATCTTTAAGATTCCAGCTTAATTCCTTTACAAAATTTTATTCTACTAGCTCAATCTACACTCTGGAATTTTTGTGGAATTTTTGGAATTTATTTTGATTTTTGTGAATTTTTGATTATTTTATTATTATTTTCTAATTTTCGTAAATTAATTAAATAAATTGTGAAATTGTGATTTTTAGGGTTTATGGTGGTTAAAAATAATTATAGAATTTAATTTATAATTTTTGTGATTTTTTTGTAATTAATACAATTTTATTTAGTTTATGTGAATTTTGGAAATTTAGGTTAAATATGTATTTTGCTGAAATTAATTGGTTAATTAAGTATAATTGTTGATTTTATTAAATTATATGTTGAGAAAATAATTTTAGAGTAATTATATAATTTTTAGTGAATTTTTGAGTAATTATAGTTTATTATGTGAATTTTTATATATTACGGGTATTTTGGCAATTTGGTAGTAATTTCAGCTGAATATTAAGTTTAATTGGTTTTAATAATTATTTTAAGAATAAAAATGATTTTTACAAATTATTTACTATTTTTAACTAATTAAAACTATTTTTCAAAAATTATTTTCAAATTATATATAATATACTATTTTTGTAAATAAATGGGTTTTTAGTAATTTTTAATATGTTTTTGGGCTAATTGAGTAATTTGGATTTATAAAACGAATTTCTATTAATATTGGTGTATTTATCATGAAATATCAATTTTTAATAATATTATATTAATATTAGGGTTTTAAAGTAATTATCGGTGATATAATTATTTTTAATGTTTAAATATGTAAATTGCTATATTTTGGTATAAAAAGGGTATTTTTGGTATTTATGGAATTTTAATATATTTTGTGTATATCTTGTGCATTGTGAACCTCGGTCGGTGGAAATTACAATTTAAGGTCCGACCGAGGGGTTTTGAGGATTCTATATTTAAAGTGTGTTTTTCTTGCAGGATCGACTCTACTTTTTAAGTAGAGAGATGTTCATTTTACAGAGAAGGTTCTATCAAATTTTTGGTAGACTTCTTGTAAAACGTGACATCAGGTCTGATTCTATATCTGTCTGTATTTTGTAATCCTAGATCGAGTCTCTAGAAGTTAAGTTAGATTCATTCTAATTTTTATATTGTGATTTGATTGTTTAGTTGCGCTGAGACCGAGGCTTAATAGACTAGGCCCGTCGGATCCATCTCGTGGAGCGCACAACTGTGAGTTGTTATTTTATATATGCGTGCATTTAGGTTGCAGGTTTTAGAAATATATGTTTTAATTGCATGATTTATGCATAAATTGTTTTAATAAATGATTAGTATATTTTAGGTATATTTTTAGTATATTTTTGGTATATTTTGAAATAAATGCATGTTTTACTTTTGATTTATACTTAAATGTTTTTTTGTATATATATATGGTTTATTTTTTATATGTTTTATAATCGAATTGAATTTATCTAATACATATATACTCGAAGTATACTTAGTTTATTTTTGGTATATTTCTAATATATATATGGTTTATATTGCCATTTAAATTAATATCATGCATCATTTATTTTATGAATTTATGAGTTTATTTTAATGAAGGATATCAATAGAACGTGCTACCTAGTGGGCAACACTAGGACCGAGTACGTACCGGTATGACAATAGATTTTAGGTTAAATTACTAACCTATTAGTGGATTATGACTTGTTGATTGATTTGATTGATATGAGATGTGATTGAGAGTGTGATAAGTGAGCTCAGTTGACCAAGTGTCTCGGGCGACAGTCAGACTGCTGAAACTTGGTTGACTTAGTGTCTTGGGGCTAGTCTACTGTCCAATTAGACTAAGTGAATTATTTTGGATCTGAGTGGGCCTGTATGGCTTAAGTAAGTTCTATTGGTATTGAGGTTGCGACCATATAGGGTTCTATTTGATCCTTTATAATTGATGATTTTCAATATTAAATGATTTTCGTTGCATCTGTGTGTATTTGCCTGTATATATATTTATTATATATATATACTATTGAGTGTCTGCATTTGACATTTAGTTATGCATGTATATATTAAAAAAATTCACTCAGTGAGGTCTGACTCCCCTCTGTTGATATTTTTCAGGAGAGTCTTCATCTTCAGACCTCAGTAGTAGACCTGTTCGCCGAATTTCTTCGCTCTAGCTTTATTATGTAAATTGCTTACTTGAGTTTATTTTGTATTCTAGACACTGCAGTAGTGGTTGTACTTTAACCTATTGTGATCTGTAGTTATATGTATGCATGTATGAGATTTAAATTTCAAAATGTTAAACTAAAAATTTGTACTGAAAGATTTTATTATATATGAGATGAAATTTATGTTATTAAAATGAGTTGAGGAATTATTATTTTTATACTTGAGATTAAATTTCTGTTGTACAAATATTTTATCTATTATACTATATTGCTTGTTTTTATTTTCAAGGCTTGCTACGGGTTTCATATTTGAAAGAATTCCCGTTCCCTAGCGTCAATCATGGCCCCCTATTTTGGGTCGTGACATAGTGTTTCTGCTTGGGGTGCACCAGTCCTATTTGTGAGGAAGAAGGATGGTATCCTAAGACTGTGCATAGACTATAGAGAGCTAAATAAGGTGACAGTGAAGAACAAGTATCCTCTCCTAAGGATAGATGATTTGTTTGATCAGCTTCAGGGTGCACAGTTTTTTACTAAGATTGATTTGAGGTTAGGTTATCATTAGTTGCGGATCAATGAAGTCAATGTTCCCAAAATGGCATTTCGCTCTTGTTATAGACACTATGAGTTTTTGGTGATGTCAGTTGGCTTGACTAATGCACCAGCAACTTTCATGGATCTGGTGAATAGGGTATTTAGACCATTTATGGATCAATTTATGGTAGTCTTCATTGATGATATAATGGTGTATTCGAGGAGTATGGAGGAGCACGTATATCACCTGAGGACTGTACTGCAAACACTGAGAGAACATAAGCTTTATGTTAAATTCTCAAAGTGTGATTTCTGGTTGGAGAGTGTTGCATTCCTTGGACATATGGTGTCTAAAGATGGTATCCAGGTTGATCCATAGAAGGTTGAGGTAGTATCTGAGTGGCCTAGACTAACTACAATTATGGAGATCTGTAGTTTTCTGGGTTTAGCTGGGTATTATAGGAGATTTGTAAAGGATTTTTCCAAAATTGCAGCTCCTATAACTCGCTTGACTTAGAAGAATGTGAAGTTTGAGTGGTCAGATGCTTATGAGAACATTTTTCAGTTGTTGAAGGAGAAGTTGAGCACAGCTCCAGTTTTGTCTTTGCCTAATGGAGTGGATAAGTTCACAGTGTATTGTGATGCCTCTAGAGTTAGCCTAGGTTGTGTATTGATGCAGAATGGTAGGGTGATAGCTTATGCTTCGAGGCAGTTGAAGAATCATGAATAATATTATCCTACCCACGACCTAGAGATGGCTGTAGTGATCTTTGCTCTCAAGATTTAGAGACATTATTTGTACGGGGTGACTTGTGAGATTTTTATGGATCACAAGAGCCTTAAGTACATTTTTTAGTAAAGAGATATGAATTTGAGGCAGAGGAGATGGTTAGAACTCCTGAAGGACTATGATTGTGAGATCCTTTATCATCTAGGCAAGGCTAATGTGATAACAGATACCTTGAGTAAGAAGTCTTTAGGTAGTCTTGCTCATATTAGTATGGAGAGGAGACCGTTAATCCAATAGTTGCATCAGTTAGTGGATCAAGGTCTGATGATGAAGGTGAGTATATCTGGTGGATTGTTAGCTCCGTTTAAGGTTCGATATATGTTGAGAGATAGGATTAAGGCAGTTCAAGGCCGAGATCCTATTCTAAAAGAGCTTGTAGAGAATGTTCAAGCAAGGAAGTTCACTGATTTCACACTTAATGATGATGGTATTTTATGGATCAGTGGTAGATTGTGTGTTTTTAATATGGATAATTTGAGAGGAGAGGTCCTTAAGGAAGCACATTCTATAGCCTACAGTGTACATTCAGGTGTTACTAAGATGTACTACAGTATCAGGGACTTGTACTGGTGGGATGGACTGAAGAAGGATGTAGTTGATTATGTTGCTAAGTGTTTGACGTGTCAGCAGGTGAAAGCTAAACATTAGAAGCTTTCTGGGAAGCTTCAGCCACTTACTATTTCTGAGTGGAAGTAGGAAAGGATTGCTATGGATTTTTTGGTTAGTTTACCTCATTCCAAGGATGGGTACGATTCCATTTGGGTAATTGTGGATAGGTTGACCAAGTCTGCTCATTTCTTGCCTGTGAAAACCACTTATTTTGTAGCAAAGTTAGTGAAGTTGTACGTTAAGCATATTGTGTGCCTTCACGGAGTACCTGTGTCCATTATGTCTGATAGAGGTTCAGTGTTTACTTCTCATTTTTGGCAGAAGTTGTAGGAAGCAATGGGCACCAGGCTGATTTTAGTACTGCTTTTCATGCTCAGATAGATGGTTAGTTTGAGAGGACGATCCAAACACTAAAAGATATGTTGAGGATGTATGTTTTGGATCTGGGAGGTAGCTGGGATGATCATTTACCGCTTGTGGAGTTCACTTATAATAACAGCTACCATAACAGTATTGGAATGGCACCATATGAGGCTTTGTATGGAAGGAAGTGTACATCCCCTTTAAGTTAGGATGAGATTGAGGAGAGATAGTTTACTGGACCTGAGATGGTTCAGGATGCTGTAGAGAAGGTTATTGTGATTAAGAGGAGGTTAAAGACCATAGTTAGCAGACAGAAGAGCTATACGGATCCAAGACACAAAGATGTGGAATTCCAGGTTAGAGACTATGTGTTCTTGAAGGCATCTCCGATGAAGGGTGTGATGAGATTTGGTAAGAAGGGTAAGCTAGCACCGATGTATATTGGACTGTTTGAGATTCTGGAGAGAGTGGGCACTATTGCATATCAGTTGGCTTTGCCTTCGAGTTTGTCTCAAGTGCATCTAGAGTTCTATATCTCGATGCTGCGGAAATATATTTCAGATCCTTCTGTAATATCTTGAGTTTTTAAATATTTTTATACTGCATCGGGATATGCAGTGTTAATAATTTTGTATATATTTTTGATTATTTTCATATGTTTGATAATTATTAAGTTATTTTAATTATTCTTAATTATTTTAAGTACTTTACGTAAAATTTTCCCGGGAATTGTATTTTCGGGGAAATTGACACGTATATAATTTAATGTTAATTATTTTAAATACATTTACACATTTGCATGAGTCCATGCACTATTTTAATTGTTGTATTAAAATACATGCATATATGTCCATATATTTAATAATTTAGGGTTGATTTTTGGTGAATTGTGAACCTCGGTAAGGGATTTGTGTAGTTCGGGGTCTAAACCCGAGGTGTTGAGTCTTGTATTTTAGAAGTGTGTTTTACTTGCAGGATCGACTCTACTTTTTAGTAGAGAGATGTTCATTTTACAAAGGAGGTTTTGCTGAATCTTTGATAGAATTCTTGTAAAACATGACGTCGGGTCGATCCTAAATTTTTATGTTTGTCTGAATTATGTATTCCTAGATCGAGTCTCCTTTAAAAGTATAAGTTAGAAATTTATTTTGATTTGTTATTATTATTTATTTTTCTACCTGCGCTAAGACTGAGGCCTATCAGACCGGGCTCGTCGAGCTAGTCTCGAGGAGCGCAAACTTATGAGTTATTATTTTATATATACATTGCATGTAGATGCATGATTATGAGTTTTCATATTTTAACATGAATTAGTTTACTAAATCAATAAATATATTTTTGGTATACTTTTGATATATTTTTAGTATATGTGATATATACATGACAAATATGCTTAATTTGTTTTTAGTATATATTTGGTATATATGTATTATATATATTCAGTATATTTTTGGTATATTTATGGTTGATTTTGGTTATATGTAGCATATATATACTTGAAATATATTTAGTATATTTTTTTGTATATATATGGTATATTTCTTTGTTATGAATGTTATTTATGTTTAATTATGCATTTATTTATTTTCCATAAATATACAATTTTGTTTGAAGGATATCAATAGAACGTGCTACCTAATGGGTTGTACTAGAACTGTGTACATACCGATTCGTTAATTTTAAGGTTTGTATTGTGAGAATTATTTGAGGAGAATTTGATTGATTGATTATTTGAGATTTGATATGAGTGATTAGTGTGGTTGCTGGAGCTCGGTTGACCTAGTGTCTCGGGGCCAATCACATTGACAATAAGACTGTTGGAGCTCGGTTGACCTAGTGTCTTGGGGCCAATCATATTGACAATGAGACTGCTAGAACTCGGTTGACTTAGTGTCTCGGGGCCAATCTACTGTCCAAAATGGAATAAGAGAATTTATTTGGAATTAAGTAAGACTACATGGCTAGTGAGATATTTGTTTGAGGTTGCGATTATTTTAGGGTTCTATTTGATCCTTCACCTAAATAAATATTTTCTGCATTTTAATATATATAAAAGTGTATTTTAGCATCTGTGTGAAATGCTTGTGTATATGTATATATATATATTGATGCCTAACTATATATGACTTAAATTGCATGTATATATATTATAATAATTCACTCAGTGAGGTCTGATTTTGTAGACACCCAATTTCGGGATAATGAGTTATGGATGCGATAGAAGATACCAATGATGAAAATGTCATGAATAGGTCTTCAATATTTAAACTTTAAAACTTCAAGGATCTAATTGCATTTTTTGAAGAAAGGATTTAATGTTTTCATGGACTAAATTGCAATGCTTTTTAGGGATTTAATTATAAAACTTAAATTCTTTTAAGGACCTTTTTGTAATTAAAAGTAGAAAAAAAAGGATGGAATTACACTAATTACGATGGTTGGAATTAGACTTCTTCTACTAATTCTCAATTTTTCCAGATAAATTGAAATCCTAATTGGTCTGAAATTCTCTTAAAAATTATTTTGATAATGTTTTAAGAAAATAGAAGTCTTTTAGGAATCAATTTATAATTAGAGTTTCAAGATGTATCCCTATATAAGGAGGGTTTTGGCTCTAAAAATTTTGGGGAGGCAAAAAAAATAAAGAGAAAAAATAAAAAAAATGAAGAGATGGAAAGAAAAGAGAAGAAAGCAAAACGAGAAGAAAAATAGAGGAAAAAGAAAGAGAGGAGAGAAGAAAAAAGGAAAAAAAATCTTTTCTCTATAAATTCTTTTGCTTCAATAAATATCTTTGGAAAGTTTTTGAAGAACAATATTCGTAGACTTATCAAGAATGGTGATTTTACAAAATCTGAGAAGCACTTCATTAAGATCATCTATAAGCGTCATCATCTTCTTATTTTATTTGATTTTTTTATTCTTTTTTTTTATTTTATTGATTTTTATTTTGTTTTATTATTATTGTAATTTACTCACTAATTGTAATTTTATTCTTTTCTATGGTGATTATGGAGGAAAACGCATGATGATCATACTTAGAGAATCAAATCCATAAGAGGTCCATAGAATGTCATGGATAAGACCTTGTAGAGATATAGTTTCTAAGGTTTTTTTTTTATTATTATTTTTTATTTATTTATTTTTGAGGTTGTATTAATTATTTTTATTATTATTTTCAATAGATTATTGTAATAGCCTTAATAGTGGGAATAATAGAGTTATATGTGATTGTTTGTTTGTTTTGATTAATTGGTTAGTAATATTAGGGTTTTAATTGGGTAATTAATTAAAATAAATGGAGGAAGTAGATTAACTTAGGTTGCATGTTAATGAAAATTAGGATTTTAGAAAAAATTAATTTAATTAGTTGTTTGATCTTTAATTTAATTATTTTAATGTGTTTTATTTGTTTTTAGGCTTGTTTACTTTATTTGTTTTTAGGATTATTTATCTATTTTTATGTGTTTTGGGCTTGTTTGTTTATTCTTATATGTTTTGAGCCTCAAACCCATACTAGATTCTAATTCACCCTTTTAAATTTAGGTTTTTTTAAGTTTAATTAATTAAAATGCATTTTAGGCCCATAAGTAATTAGATTTTTAGATTAGAGATAACTTAGGCCCATTTAGTAAATTAAGCATAGGCCCACCTAATTTAATTTAATTTATTAGACTTAGCCCACTTAATTTAAAGCCCTTTTCATAATTTATAGATTTAAGATCATCTTAGAATTAAAACATGTAGAATTAGGCCCACTAATATCTTTATAGTTTGTAGATTTAGGCTTATTTTTAGAATTAAAATAAATAGACTTAGGTCCATTTAATTAAAATTAAAGGGAATTAGTTTTTAACTCACTTGTAAATTAAAACATGTAGATTTAGTTCATTTAATTAAAATCCATGTATATTAGACTAACTTAGGGATTATATGTTTGATTGAATGCATTATTTACTTATATTTTCATGACTGGTTTACCTTGGAGTTAATTGCTAGAATAAGAGTTTATATGAAATTCCATGTAAATAGAGGATAATATAGTAATTCATAAAGTAATTCTAAATAAACACGAGACTGAAAGAAGTTGGAATTTCATACCCAGAATCTCCTAGTTGTGGTGCTAGCTTTCTTTTAGGGAATCGAGTACCACCTTTTCGATTTGTCCAAGTTATTACCTTGGGTGGCGACTCCTCATCTCCACGCTATGTCTTTATGACAGTGGTTAATGTGTTCTCTAGAGCCTTAAGCTCAAACAGTGTCGCGACTGCTAAAATTTTGGACGCCGCTAAACCTCGCCTTCTACATACTCCCCTCAATATATTTTTTCAGAAGATTCCTCATCTTCAGACCTCAATAGTAGACCCCTACGTCAGACTTCTTTAGCCTCGGCTAGATTACGTAAATTATTTATCTAAACTTTCATTGTATTTTAGAAAACTGCATTAGTAATGCTTTGTATCTGTAGAATGTTATTGTAGTGTGAGACCTTTCTCTAAATATTGTATGAAAATATTTTTACTTTATGATATGAAATTAAGTATTTATTTTTATAACAACTTAAATTTAAATTCTAGTGTATTTCTATCTATTTATTACATTTTTTTTATGTTAAGGCTTACTACAAGTTCTGGATTTAAAAGAATTCCCATTCCTTAGCACCAGTCATGACTCTCGGGATGGGTTCTGATTAGGCTACTGCGAACGATGAGAGGAGTACACTAGTGAGAAGGAGCCTGTTGCTGAGGCTGAGCCTGTTGAGGATTCTAACAGTAATGATAGAGATACTGTGGATGATCCTGTAGATGAGCAGCATAAGGATGATGATGCTGAGGATGATAAGTAGGAGATTAGATCATACTCCCTTAAATTAGGACTATTTCTGCTCCTTTGAACTGTTACTATTTTGAATTATCTGTTTACTTTAGAATCTTCATTTTACATAAGATGGATGTTTGAATTCATTTTTCTTTCAATTAATTGCATAATATTCATTACAGAAATTGCTTCATTTGATAACTGAACTCAACTTGTAGAATATAGACATTTTGCATCAATAGAGTTGACTTTCAACTGTTGGAGAGGCGTCGCCTCTTCATAAAGGTGTTACCTCTTTGTAAAGAGGCGATAGAGAATTACCTCAACACATAGAGGCACTACTTGATCATAGAGGTGATGGCCTCTCTGATAGTGCTCTATAGCCTATAAAAACCCTAATTTCCTCTTAAAATCCCTAACTTTCCTCTTTTCATGATTTTTTCTTCCTCTTCTCCTTTAAAACAACATCTCAACTTTTGAACATTACAGAAAGAAGCTTAAAATACTATAATCGATCTTAAAGAATCTGGATGGCAGATCATGGGCTAGATTAGAGCCATTTTATTTATCTATCTTTCAATCCATGCATATTAGGAAGATCAATTTCCCTTTTCTCCATGTTTTTACTCAGTTTTAGGATTCTCAAAAACACGTCTTCAGGTTCAACACTGTTGAGCTATGCCCCCTGCCTAAGGAATTTGAAGCTATCTTGAGCTCCTAGATAGTTTCTACCCATCATATTGCAATTCCTTTGGTTAAAACCCTAGATTTGCAATTTATTCAATACTAAATGGCTCACTTATTCAACATTTCTCCCTAGTCTTCTCTTCACCATTTCTTTGATAACAAAGTTATGATAAGCTCTTCTCTTGAAGTTGCAAAGTCTGTAGATAAGAATGAAGTTTACTGGCTTTGGATGATCACTCTCTGTCTGTATGCTCAGTTTCTGCTTGTCTTGCCCTCTAGCAACTGTAATTTAAAGATTTTTTATATTCTAGATCAAGTGGAAGGAGGCTTCAATCCTTTTCCTTTTATCCTAGTAGAGACCATGATTGGGCTCAATAACTTCTCAAAAACCAAACAATTCTCAAGGAGTCCCTTATTATTAGAGGTTAGCTTCTTCTTTCTTTTACTATTTTCCATTGGTTTGTCTCTTTTTACCCATTTATCATTATGCATGCATGGTTTC
Organism: Mallotus nudiflorus; assembly: GCA_947683625.1. NCBI lineage: Eukaryota > Viridiplantae > Streptophyta > Magnoliopsida > Malpighiales > Euphorbiaceae > Mallotus > Mallotus nudiflorus. Next base: position 837,302 of record CANTUR010000082.1, on the reverse strand, counting down.
ATGAGAAGTTGAGGTTGCTTGAACCTCCTGAAGACATTGCACGCTTTCAAGCCAGACATTGCCATACGAGGAGACTAAACTCTATTATGAAAGATCTTCAGGGTTAGTTATCCACATTCTCTAACACTCTGATTTAGTGGACATGCCCATGGTGGAGGTTGTAGTATGTGACTCTCAGGTCTTATACCTACTGCATTTCCCTATCCAGTTTTCATTCAGCCACTTTTTATAATCCCGCCAGGCTTTGCAGATAGTATAGACAGAAGCAACTGATTGAAGAGATAGTGCATTAATTTAAGGAGGACCTCTTTCCCAGAATTTCTTCCATAATCTGATTATTACTTGGCCTTGTAGATTCATTTTGATGTTTATTGACTATAGCGAAGATTGGTCCACTGATGACCAGTATAAAGCATGGATTCAACTTCAGTAGATGGATATGGATGAATTCTTAAGAAACAGGATGACAAGAGCATTGCTAGCTCCAGGTGCCCAAGGGGTTCAAAAAAAGAGGAGGCAAATGTAGTTTATGCAACTTAGTCTTTATTCGCTCTTTTGTTGAATGGAATTTCCCTTTTTAGTTAAACAATGTATAATAAGTATTTAATACAACATTAAATAATAATAAAGGCAATCCATTCCATTTAAATTAAGCACAAATTGCCTATACAATATGCTTCTCATATATCTCCTATCATTAATTAGCTTGCCCTTGCAAGTTTTTCAATTAACTATTTTTTATCTTACCCTCTCCTTTTTTCATGTCTTTAACTTTTTTCTAGACTGCCTCTTTCAAGGTTTTCAATCCACCATGACTTTTTATTTATTTTTTTCTTTTAGGCTTTAACTTTTGCCTAGGTAGCCTCTTTTCAAGGTTTTCTCCCTAGCAAGACTTTACAGAAAGTATTTCTTCAATTTGTTAAGGTTGATGGGATCCCTGAATTCATTTCCTTTAAAGTTAAATAAAATAGTAGTGCCTTTAGAAAATAGCTTCTTTACCATATACGAACCTTCCCAGTTCGGCTTGAACTTGCCTCAAGGATTAGTCATGATAAACTTAGTCAACTTCAGAACCAAATCACCCTCTTTGATCTTGCCTGGCTTGATCTTCTTACTTTAAGCCTGAGCTATTATTTTCTGATACAATTAGGAGCGATACATGGCTATCATTCTCCTTTCATCCAATAATGTTAGTTGCGCTAGTCAGCTCTCCACCCACTGATATTTTGGAATTTTAGACTCTAGGTGAACTCTTAAAGATTGGATCTCTATTTTCACTAGTAACACTGCCTCACATCCATACACTAAAGAATATGGAGTAACTCCAGTAGATGTTCTAGCAGTGGTTTTATATCCCTATAATGCAAACTACAGGTAATATATCCAATCTTTATATTTCTCCAGCATCTTAGCCAAAATCTTCTTTACATTCTTATTGGCGGCTTCCATGGTACTATTGGCTTGCGGTCGATATAGAGATGACTTGTGATGCTAAATCTTGTACTTTTCAATAAAGCAATTGTATCGGCTTTGAATTGAACACCATTATCACTAACAACATGATGCGGCAACCCATATTGACAAATTATGTTCTTCTCTATAAAGCTTGCCATTTGTTTTGATCCAATAGTGATGTACAACTCTGCTTTAAGCCATTTAGAGAAGTAATCAATCGCCACTACTATATAGCAATGACCATTTGATGCTTTTGGCTTTATCTCCCTAATAATATCAATTCCTTAGGCTATAAATGGCTATGGAGAAGTAAGCCCCTAAAGTTCCATTGAAGGTAGATGACTAACATTGCTATATACTTGGTAGTTATGACACTTCTTTATAAATCTCATACATTCTGTTTCCATCATTAGCTAGAAATAGCCTTGACGTGCTATTTTCTTAACTAAAACTATTCCATTCATATGTGTACCACACACTCCTTCATGGATTACCTCCATGAGCTTCTGAGCTTTAGTTTTATCAACACACCTAAGATGTACCCTAGTTAGCACTCTTTTATATAGCATTCCATTATGGCTGATGAATTGTCAAGACAATATTCTGAGAGACATTCTCTCTTTCTTGTCAGCATCTTCAGGAAATTGTCCCATTTCTAAGTACTGTTGTAAGTTGTAAAACCATGGGTTTTCTATAGAGTTGACTGACATTACCCTTATCTTTTCATAATAAGGGATTCAAGATTTTACAAGGACAATAAGTTTGAATATGGTTTGCCTTTCCCCTTCCTATGTCAAAGCTAAAGTAGCCAAAGTGTCTGCCATCTGATTCTCCTCTCATGGAAAATGTACAAATTTGCATTAACCAAAAATTAAAAAAAGCAAAGTAGAATAATCTCAGTATGTTTTCAGCTTATCCACCCTCATTTCCCACTGGTTAGAGATCTATTTCACCACTAATATAGAATCTTTGTATACTATGATTTCTTCTGCTTCCATGCTTCTGAGTGCCTCCAGACTGAAGCTTCATGTGCATTATCCATATCTAGAATTCCATTGGCCCCAGGTACTCATATGGAAATTATAATTCCCATTCTTGTTCATTTGTTATTAGGTTTTAAGCTAGGAAGTTAGTTATGGCTCTTCCTTTTACCACTTTCTTTGCCATATAATCGATGTTGAACTTAGTGAGCAAAACTAACCATCTGGCCAATTTTCCTGTAAATGACGAGGTTTGTTATAAATATCTGAGAGGATCATGCTTGGAAACTGCTTAAATCTGATAAGATTAAAAGTAGTGTTGGAGCTTTTTCATCGCTAAATCATAGCCAAACATGTCTTCTCCACCAAACTGCAGCTAGCTTCATAAGGCAAGAGCTTTTTGCTCAAGTAATACAATGTGTGCTTAATCTTTCCTTTACCTTAATGAGTGAGCATGGCACCTATCACCTCCCTTTTGATTGCTAAGTAGAGAATCAATGATTTACCCGACCTTAGTAGACCGGAGGATTCATCAAATAATTCTTGATAGTCTTAAATCCTTGCTGGCACTTATCATCCCAAATAATCAACTAATTTTTCTTTAGGATTTTGAAAATTGGCTCACAAATCATGATTAGCTTTGTGATGAACCTACTGGCATATTATAGCTGCCCAATAAATCCTCTAACTTCTTTCTTAGTCTTTGGCGTAGGCATCTCTCTAATGGCTCTGACCTTATCTGGGTCTATTTTAATACCTCTCTAACTAACGATGTGCTCTAGCAGCTTTCCAAAAGTCACCCCAAAAATAAACTTCTTTAGGTTCAATATGAGATTGTACTTTTCATCCCTGGCTATGAACTTCTTTAGAGCCTTAAAGTGCTCTTCTCTAGTCAAAGATCTCACCATCATGTCATTTACGTATACTTATATCTCTTTGTGGACCATACTTCTATCTCTTTATGGACCATGTCGTGAAATAAGGTAGTAGCCATCCTTTGATAGGTAGCTCCCGCGTTCTTCAATCCAAATGGCATTATTGAATAACAATACATATCCATTCAGTTGTGAAGGAGGTTTTAGTTTATCAATCACCACCATTATAATCTGGTTATACCCTGAGAAGCCATCCATAAAGGAGTATATGGCATTAAAAGCCACACTATCAACTAAAATGTCGATATATAGTAAGGGAAAGTCATCTTTCGGACAGGCTTTATTCAAATCCCTATAGTCTACGCACATCCTAACTCATTTGTCCTTCTTTGGAACTGGCATGATGTTTGCTAGCCATTGAGTGTCATTGACTACTTTTAGGAATTTCACCTTCAGCTATTTCTCAACTTCTACTTTGATCAGGAGAGCATATTCTGATCTCAATCTTCTCTTTTTCTATTATACTAGTGTAATGTGAGAATATATAGGAATCGTATATTCTATGATCTCTTTGTCAATCCCTGACATGTCCTCATAACCCCAAGTGAATGCTTTTTGTCTTCTTCTTATTGTTTCTTTTATTTTCTCACTCTCATCAAGAGTTAGATCAGAAGCAAGAAATATATTCTTAATTTTATCATATGTGACTAAGTTAAATGATTCAAATTGCACTAAATCAATGTTAAATATATGCATGAAATAATCATCACACACTAAAAAACCATTAGGCAAAACATCATATAAGTAAGTAAAATAAGAGTTTATTGCATTTAATTTAAAAATGAAAAGGTCCTTAGAGTGAAACAAGTTAGAAAAAGAAATATCAACATCATCATAAAACACATCCATAATGGAGTCTAAAATAAAGGACTTAAAGTCAAGTTGCTCTTTCTAGTCATCTGTGTCTTTTAACTCCACTACAGGGGCATCTTCTTTAAGTTCTAGAAATAGTAACAATTCTTCCACTATTAGCTCCTCTACAGCAACTTTGCTAGTTCCATTCACTTATTTAGAGAAAATTTTAAAACCAGGGACTAACTTATTAGTAATTAACAATGGCTCAGGGGCCCCTAGATATAGATCATTGGCACCTTCTCTCACAAAGGTTTCCTAAAGTAGCTTGATTTCCATCTTAGCTTTTGACCTGTTCTTTGCCCTTTTCTTTCTTACAGACTTGATTTTAGCTTTCTTTTCTTCTTCTAGCTCATTAACCTCAAGATATCCTATCCCATAATTTGAGATTAACACCTTAGACTCAACATATTCAAGTGGCCCTTGCTAATGTTTTCCCAACCCCATTTCAGGTATGAAATTCTGACTCTTCATCATGTTTATGATTTTCGGATTAAGCTCATCTTCATAAATCATACAAATTTCAAAGCTCAGACTAAATGAGATTTCTTGGGAAGCCAATTTCAATGCAGTGACGACCACTTCAGTTTCAACAGAAATAGTGACTACTCTCCCCTCATATGGGAACTTAATATTTTAGTGCACAGTAGATAGCACACCTCCCAAAGGATGGAACCAAGGCCTTCCTAGTAGGATAGCAAAGGTCATAAGGATGTCAATCACATATAGGTTAGCCCAAACTTCAATAGGTCCAACCTTGACCAATACTTTAAAGGTTCCCTCAATAGGCCTCTTGGGGTCATCATAGGCCTTGATCACCATGTCTGACGGCTTTAAATCAACCACTGTTAGCCTTAACTTGGGAAAAATCTTTAATGGATAAATGTTAATAGCATATCCGTTGTCCACCATTACACAGCACGTCAACTTCCCTTTTACTTCTGCCTTGATAAACAAAGGCTTGAAGTGAGCTCTTCCTTTTAAGGGTAGATCCTTATTAGTAAATATTATAGTTCCTTGGGGGCTTTCCATTAATGAATTCACTAATTGCTTAGGAGTATGGCTTGTAGGAACTTTCTTATGATCCAAAGCCATGACTAATGCCTCCCGATGGGCTTTAGAGTGCATGAGCATCTCCTAGACATTAGAGAGAGTTTTCTTTTCTTTTTTAACTTTAATAACTTTCTCAGCTTTTTCATCTTCTTCTTTCATATCTATCTCCTTTTCCTCAGACCCCACAGGTTCTAATTCTTCTTTCTTCTCAAGCTTCACAACTAATTGGGCCTTTCTGTCTTCATTACCATTATTAGTGATATGCACTAGGTCAATCATGTAGGACCATATTTTGACTTTATCATTTTATTTAATAAAGAGTCATTTTTTCATTATCATTTTATGTTATGATAATTACTTGAATAGTTAATTCTTACTAAGGTTATTAAGTATGTGACTTGATAGTAAAACCCTTAAATTAAATATAAGTTCTATTCAGATTATCCCTAGTCATAACAATGTATTATGACTAGTATGGTGTTGATTGATGATTATGTTTTACTAATCATGAATATAATATATTAAGTTAACTTATAGGTACTTATTTAAGAAATAAAGTGTTGGATTGACCCATTATGAGAATACTATATAGATTATTATCGTAAGTAATTCTCATCACAGTAATATTGGCTTAGTCCTCTGACCTTGAAATCATCATGGATTTATATATAGCTATTTTGTATTTTGACATAATCTTACATTATCTTTGACTGGATAATAAAATAAGTTGTTGTTGGGTATGAAATGAGTTATGTGAGAAATGTGAGTGATTGAGAAGAAATTTGTCCCTCATTTAATCTGAGTAAGATATCTATGAGCCCCTTAATAGATAAACTAAGGAAAATGCATGGCCATGCTAAAGTAAATTGATAAAGACTTATCATTCTTAGTTTACTTGGAATCAAGAAATAATATGATTGAATTCTATAAGGATGACATAATCTATACCTTATATTCAATCAAGATATCATGTGATAAAGGGACTAGAATATTCACTATATATTAGGTTATGTCAGATTATTGACTTCACATAACTTAGCTAGTCATAATATCTTGCTAAAGGCCACTTATGACTTGTAGGCCTAAATAGAGATTTAAGGCTCACTGTCAATGTCATTTGAACCTATAGGGTCAGACACTTTGAACAAGCCCAAAATGAATATAGGTTTAATAAGCCTAAATAAGCTCTATGGAAATAAATAAATAAAATATTTATTTTTTTATTTGTTTATTTATTAAGGGTTAGGTTATCTTAAACAAATAGAAAATTATTTCTGATTTAATTTTAAATAAAATCAAAATAATAATAAATGAGAAATTAATAAAAGGTCATTTGGTAAGTGAAACCCTTATTTAGAGGTCTATAAATATGTTATATTCTATAGGGTGTCACTAACACACTCTTATTATTCTGCCACCAAATTTGTTTTCTCTCTTTTAGAAAATAAAAACACAGAGTTTTTTTTATTCTTAATTTATGAGAAATTAAGAGAAGGTGCTAGCACATAAACATTCATTTTTCAAATTAAGGGTTGTTTGTGTGGACACTTATGGAGGACAGATTCTTTTGGAGATGTCTCAATCCAAACTGCCAAATTAAAAGCTCAAGGTAGGGTGTCGCCAAAGTGAAACTCCTCTCTTCCTTCCAGAAATCTTGCGCCTTCTGCATTTATGGTAAGATTTTAAAAACCTTAGATTTAATTAATTAATTAAATTACTTGGATCCGGGTTTGGGTTTATGATTAAAATTTTATTTTTCTACTATGTATGGAATCACGAAACCTAACGGTGGTATTAAAGCCACTTGTAATTCAATTAATTTTATTTAACATATATATGATATGCATTGGTATGATTGATTTGTTTTTAAAAAAGGAGTTTTCGAAAGGTTTATCAAAATAGGGTTTTATTTCATGACGTCCTCTTAAATGTATATGAAAACAACAATAAATATTAATTTGATTAATGTTTATGATTGTTTAATATGATTAAAAAACAATCAAAATTTTTATTTTCTGGTTTATGTATTCTATTTTAATGAAAAACTGAATATATATTCTGCTTTATTAATATGATTTAATAAAATAGTAATTCTATTTTTAAAATTTGATCACTTGTATATTTTATTTGTTTAAAGTTAAAACAAAAATATTATAATTATACACATTTTTGTCAAAGGGCGATCTATTTAAAAGTTAAACAGATCATGCAGACTAAATATGTTTTGAATAGATTAATCAAGCCATAATATGATTACAGTGAATTAGGGTTCTTACTGGTGGCTGGTTAATAAAATGTAGACGTATTTTGATATGATTTAAACAGATTAATTAGATTGTAATTTAATTATAGAAATCATTGGCATCTTAGGGTTTAGGTAATATCTTATTAAAAAGATTACAGAAATCATATGCCCCTTGAACCCTGCTAGGGGCGCTACCCTTAGGACCCCGCAAAGGGCACTGCCCTTTAACCTCGAATGGACTCGTCATGCATTTTGTTTTTTAACATAATAATTTAATTAATTTGTAAATTGAATTATTTTGGAATGTGTGTTTATTGTTAAATGCATAATGCATAGCATGGCCCTAGAACTAATGTGATTGTATTTTATTTATTTTATTTTATTGGGTTGTAATTTTTTTTAAAAATATAGCCTATGAGTCATTTTATTTATTGTAATTATTTTAATTTATTTATTAGTTAGTAATAGAATAGTTTTAATTACAACATGTAATGTCAATCAAGACCTAAGATGCAAATTCAAGTTGGAGGCCCATGATGGAGATCCAAGGTGGGAGCCCAAGGAGGAGGTCCACAGTAGAAGATGGAGATCCAAATTGAAGGCTCAATTTGTATTTATAATATCACCTAAGTTTGACCTTTGATCTTCATATTGGCTTATGAATATCAACTTAGATATGGGCCATGCTATATTACATTTATCTTATTATGTTGGTTTATTATGCATGTGATGCCATGTATGTGATGTAATATAACAACAACTAAATAAGATAAAAAAAATTAATTAAACCATAATTTAATATTAAGTCATTAAAATGCCTCCCATTAATAAACACTTATCAAGATTTGGATTGTTATATATAGGTTATGCCAAAGAATTATGCATAAAGCCATCTTAATAAGATAAGATGGATAATGGTGATATCCATATGTTTGAGTTGGTTACACTTAAGTTTATCAAAATTGTTTTGGACTTAAGGCATTTGATAGGATATGCCGGTACATGTGATATCCTATAATTATCTAAGAATTACATGAGATGTAATTGGTAAAGTGTTACTTACCTAAATAGCCACACTTTAAGTTATAAGTCAAAGCTTAGGGTGAAATATGGATTTTGGCCCACTAAGAATTTTTAATTATTGAAATCATTTTAAAGGTTTTATAATTTATGAAAATTTAGTAGGAGTTTTCTTATGCCTTTTTCATAATAAAATTGAATGTACTTTATATATATTTATTATAGATAATGACATCAAACATTGCACCTAGTGTGTCACTACAATCGATCCTTAAGAAGGATAATGTAAATGGGATTAACTTTCTTAATTGGTATAAAAACCTAAGAATTGTTCTTAGGAAAGAAAAAAAGGAATATATCCTTGATCAACCTATCCCAGAGGAACTAGCTGCTAATGCTCTTAGAGCACAAAAGGTTGCTTATAGTAAGCATCTTAATGATTCAATTAATGTCACTTGTCTCATGCTTGGCTACAACTGATGGAAATGTAGGCTTATACTATAATAGGCCATCTCAAGGAAATGTTCCAAGAGAAAGCCAAAATCAAAAGGTTCAATACCATTAGGGCATTGCTCTCTTGCAAGTTAACTGTTAGCGACTCTGTCAGTCCTCATATTCTCAAGATAAAGGGTCATCTTGAACACTTGGACAAGTTTGGTCTCAAGATTGAACAAGAATTGACTATTGATATCATTCTCCAATCTTTGCCTGAAGCTTATGATGGTTTCATCATGAATTTCAATATGCATACTATGGACAAAACTGTTTTAGAGTTGTATGGGATGCTTAAAACTATTGAAAAGAACATCAAGAATTTCGCCAAGGATGTTCTAATGGTCAATAAGGGAAAGGGTATGAAAAAGGTTAGAAAGGGCAAGGGCAAGGCTCCCAAAGGCTTTCAAAAGCCAAAGCCAAAGCCCAAGCCCAAGTTTAAAGTCAAACCCCAAGCAAAGCCACTAAAAGGGGGAATATGTTTTTTCTGCAATGAGCCAGGTCATTAGAAAAGAAATTGCAAGCTATATATGAATGATCTAAACAAGAATAAGGGTAGTGCGACTACTTCTTTAGGTATTCATATTATAGAAATTAATTTGTCTACTTCTGATTCTTGGGTATTAGATACTAGATCAGGGTCTCACATTTGTACTAATGTACAAGGTCTAAAAAGGAGTAGATAATTAGCTAGAGGTGAAGTGGACCTACGAGTTGGCAATGGAGCAAGAGTTGTTGCTTTAGCTGTAGGGACTTATAAGTTAACTTTGCCTACTGGACTTGTTTTAAATTTGGAAAATTATTATTATGTGCTTACTATATGTAGGAATATTATTTCTGTTTCTTATTTGGACAAGAAAGGTTTTGAATTTATTATTAGGAATAATAAATGCAATATTTATCATGATAATATTTTCTATGGATTTGCTCCACGCACTAGTGGTCTTTATATTATAAATGTTGAAGACACTAATGAAAAACCAATCTATAACATTGATACAAAAAATTTTAAATCTAATGATTTAAACACTACCTATCTCTAGCATTGTCGTTTAGGCCACATAAATGAGAAAAACATTTCAAAACTTCACCAAAATGGGCTTTTGAATTCATTTGATTATGAATTATTTGAAACATGTGAATCTTGTTTACTAGGAAAAATGACTAAAATGCCTTTTACTGGAAAAGGTGAGAGAGCTACTGATTTATTGGGCCATATACATTCAGATGTATGTGGACCATTAAGCTCAACTACTAAAGGAGGTTTTCAGTACTTCATCTCTTTTATAGATGATTTCAGTAGATATGGCTATGTCTATCTAATGAAATATAAATCTGAATCTTTTAAAAAGTTCAAAGTTTCAAAGAATGAAGTACAAAACCAACTTGGTAAAAATATTAAAACACTAAGATCTGATCGAGGTGGTGAATATTTAAGCCAAGAATTTGTAGATTATCTTAGAGATTGTGGGATTATTTCATAATTGACTCCTCAAAGTACACCATAATGGAGTGGTGTGTCTGAACGGAGAAATTAAACTTTATTGGATATGGTTTAATCAATTATGAGTGATAACCCATATCAATATCCTATTCCAATAAGGGTTATATTCCCCTAAAGAGGAGGATTACTTGAATAAGAAGAAAGCTTAATAAGGAAGTCTATTTCAATTAGGAAGACTACTCTACAAAGGAAGTCTCCTCCTCTCCTAAATAAGGCAATCCTACAAGACTAAAGAATCATATTCCTAAGAGGTTTGAGTAATACCTTCTCCTATAAATACATCTAATGGCATCTTATGTTAGTCATGTTTTCATTCTCATCATACAACATCACCAAGACATTATTCTATCATTCCATCACCACATCATCCAAGCAATCGCTCCTTATTCTATATTCTATTATGCCTATTCACTTTATCATATTTCTTCCTCATACCATTATTGATTTAAACTTTAGAGTGTTTATGGAGGAAACCCCACCCATTTACCCGCTCTCCTCATTGATGCAAGTTCCACAAGCAAAAATATCAATTATAAGTTATCAAGTGGCACCGTCTATGGGAAAACCTAGCTCTTCTTATTTATTTCAAAATAAGAAAGTCAAGGGCTAGGCATAATCAAATTAAAAATCCAACTTATCTTTGATTGATGGAAACCTAGCTTTGTGACTCAACCTTCAACCAGATCAACAAGAAGAAACAAGAAGACTTAGTTTAACTTGTGAAAGCTAAAGAAGAGCTTTAAAAATACAATAAGAGTGGAATTGATTAAAGCTGGTAAATGAGATGATTCCTTTGCAAGATCCAAGGCATTCAGACAATAATACATATATAAAAAAAAGGGGTACACTTCAGAGAATTCAGGGTTTAAAAGCATAAGGTATCAAGCATTAAGGGAGTCATACATATCCACTCACCAAGCATTATGCTATGAGCACCAAACATGGAATACCCATAAAGCACCGAGTTTTGAATGATGAGCATCTACCATCAGGCTCCGAGCATCAAGCACCCTTCGAACATGGAGAACTAAGTGCCGAGTATCAAGAATCAACTTTATAAGCACTCGGACTCTGAGTAAATGCTCAGCAGTTTCGCTTTCATTTTGAGATAAATTTCCTAATACAGAAGGACACAAACACTGCTATTTATAAGTCTAGTTGACTATGGCCCCCTTAAGATTTATGGTCAGCTGCAGTCTTGAAGGCACATTATTTTGGCATTCACTGATTGATTTTCATGGTCCAATCACATCATTTAGGGAAAATTTTGAATGGCTAAGAGTGACCATCCGTCTCAACCAACTCACAAGCCATAATGCAAGGAAGATATGAAAATTAGATCTTTGACAAAACCTGCAGCTCAAGATGTATAAAAAAAAAAAAGAGGAAGTTAATAAAGATAGAATGAGGCCTCGAACAAGAATTGTTTTTAGGTCAGAAACTAAGTTCTGATTACAGAGTACTCACCAAAGCATCAATCTCTAAACATTAAGCATTCATCGAAGCATTAGGTATCCGAGCATCATCTTCAAATGAGCATTCACTGGGCATTGACTCCATAACTACCTAATGAGCCCCAAACTATGAATCTTAAAGATAATTTAATCATTAGATTTATCATTCTTTAGCTTGCAGTATCCCTCGAAACACTTGATTCAAGGAAGCAAGCTGTCTCTGAGAGCTGATGTGAAGAACTAGTGGGTGATAAGAATCAAAAAGCTATGTATAAAAGAGGACACCAAAGGCAAGCCACTTTGAACACCAAAGTCTTGGATATTAGAACATCCACCAAGCTCCGAGCATCAACCCCATCACTAGACATTGAAAGTCAATCTAACCACACAACGAGCACTACAACACTCAAAGATAGACATCTAATTCTTGAATATCAAGTTTCAGACCGGTCAGAATTAAAGTTACATTTTATACAAAGTCATATAAACAGCAAGGCATAAACTAAGCTTCAAAGCACCATGCTTCTAAGCATTGAGTTTCAAAGCACCGAGATTCTGAATATCAAAATGTGGAGACTATAGGACACCCGGAACAAGCACTCAGGTACCTACCAAGCTCTGGGCATCCATTGAGCATTGGGCTTTTTAACACTAAAGATCAATAATAATTAAATACCTGAGTCTGACCCTCGTTCGATGAACACTACATAAAGCCTTACAAAGTTGAGATTGAATGCTGATGTCCATTCACAGAGCATTCGAACAACCAGAGTACTATCCACTAAAGCCTTGGAGATCTAAGCATCTAGGACTAAGCTTTTAAGAATTTGAGCATCCGAGTCTAAACTTCAAAGAGTTTAAGCAATAAGAGTTTGAATTATAGCACTGAAGCTTATCAACTCTAAAACATCTGAGTATTCGAGTCTATTATCATAGCCTTAGATATCCAGGTGGCATCAAGCACCAAAAATAAAAATATCAAAGCATCTGAAACCCAAAGATAGCCAGACATTAAGGCTTGATTCTCAATTATTCAAGTTCTAAACATGAGTCTGAATTATTTTAATTTTATTCCTGATGAGCATCGAGTACTCAGATATCAACTCTCAAACATCCGAATATGAAGATAGTCATATTCAAAATTGAAGACAGGTAACAAGGAGTCTAATATAGCAAGGATATTCTTGGACAATCAAATGATGTAGATAAAAAAGATCATGGAGAGACCTTCAAATACATCGACAACCACTGAGCGACAACGAACGTAAATATTTGTCTATTCAGAAAGGAGACGAGCACTACAACAAGGTGTTAATTTCATAGCAATATATTTTCATGCAATTGGATACACACAAACTTAGGTAGCATCTTCAAAGATAAGGTCATTCAAGTAACAATTGAAGCAAACGACGAACATAAATATTCGTGAATTCGAAGGCAGGATAAGAGTACATCAGGAGATAAGTTTCTCTAGTTTCTCTTGATATTATTTATTTTTATATGAATATTTATAGCTTGCCACACAACCACGCTTACACATTTACACATAAATGCTCGTCTATATACACATGATTATTATTCATGCAAAATATACATCAATTACATTTGATATATTTATTACATAAGGATTGACCATCAAATGAGATCGATTATACGATCCTAAAACTATTACTCTTTTATCTATCACTGTAAATAAGGAAAACGTATTTATTGAAGATGCTACTTTAAGCACCCATTAGTCTAAACGATTGAACACTCTGATCATCTCATTTGGCATTAACATGCAGAGATTGTCAAAAGACATTAAACACATTGCTAGGCAACACTAAGGCGAATAAGCACTCACTCATGCTCATACAATAAATGGTGGTTCCCACTCAAAGCTAGATCAAACAGCACTCAGGCAAATCTTACTCTACCTCAGATCTTTGAAATTTTAGAGAATATCTAATAAAAGAAATTCAAGAATGGAGTCAAGTATATCCGCTACATAGCCAGATAAATCAAAAGGCAATTCCAAAACATCCTAGCCAGCATCACACATTATCCTTTATTTTAAAAGCAGTGCAATATTGACCCTTTACCTAAATTATAAATGCTCATTTTATAATTCAAATTGGGCAAACCCAAATTTTGGTCCTTTAAAACCCACCTTCCATCATTTTAAAAACTCTCACTAAATTACTATCCCATATTACAGAGCTCAGATTGAAAGGGTTTAGACTCACTACTAGTATCCTAACATCCTACCTTTTGCAAAAATACCACCAATAACAAATGCTCAAAAAATCAAACATCTGCAGCAATAATGTCTGGACTCAATATCAATCATTATTTTGACTAGGCAGCTGCCATTGATTGAGTTATTAAAGTTTATAAATTGAGCAGCATTATACAACACTCAGGCTGCGCTTCTAATGCACTGAGACTATACGGCACTTAGGCTGCGCTTCTAATGCACCAAGATTAAGTCCAATGACTGAAGCTGGCACCCTCGGGTCACTTCTATATTATTGAGGTTCTAAGCACGTAAGCCTTATGTCCTTGCACTGAGCATCTAAACCTCACACATTAGTCCAGTGACTGAAGCTGGCACCCTCAGGTCGCTTCTATAGTACTGAGGTTCGGCACTCGAGCCGCGCTTTTAATGCACCGAGCATCAAAATTCCAATGACGACTAGTTCTGTCACGTTGCCTTCCCACTAATGGGTTAATCCATTACATATCCTTTTTTATTGCAGATTTTTTGCACTCAAGTCCAGCTGGCACTTCAACAATATTTTTATATGATAATTTCAAGACTTGGTATCGAGCTTTATCTTTTCCAGTGACTGAGGCTAGCCACCTCAGCTCACCCTTCCATATCAGATGCAATTACTCAAGCAACCTCTCTCTCCAGGCAGATACAATGATATTTTCCATCATCTTATAGACCCGGATACATCGGATATAAATATCAAAACATACTTTCAGGGGGGACTCTTGATAACCCATATCAGTATCCTATTTTAATAAAGGTTATATTCCCCTAAAGAGGATGATTACTTGAATAAGAAGAAAGCTCAATAAGGAAGTCTATTTCAATTAGGAAGACTAATCTACAAAGGAAGTATCCTCCTCTCCTAAATAAGGCAATCCTACAATACTAAGGAATCATATTCCTAAGAGGTTTGAGCAATACCTTCTCCTATAAATACATCTCATAGCATCTCATATTGTCACGACCCAAAACAGGGGCCATGACAGGCACTAGGGAACGGGAATTCTTTCGAATCCGGAACCCGTAGCAAGCCTAAAAATAAAATAAACCTGCAATAGTAATAATAACAATATATGATGCAGCGGAAATAAAAATCATAAATATCCAAAATAATATCCATCTCCCATATATAAATCTTTTCATACAAATCCAGTTCAAGTATAATACAATATCTCGCATAAATATAATACATAAAATCCCACAATTAATTTACAACTACTGCAGTGTCTAGATTATAAAAATAAGACTCAAGTAAGCAGTTTACACAAAGAAGCCGGGGCGGAAGAAATCCGGCGTATAGGTCTGCTACTGAGGTCTGAAGATGTTGACTCTCCTGAAAAATGGTCAACGGAGGGGAGTCAGACCTCACTGAGTGAATTACTATAATATATATACATGCACACTAAATGATAATGCATACAATCAATAGTATATATCTAATATGTATATATACAGACAATACACACAGATGTTGTAAAATCATTTTATATATATTTTTTATTGAAAATCACAGTTTATGAAGGATCACATAGAACCCTAGAATATCGCAACCTCAAAGCAGTGTTAGACAACACTCTAGCCACACAGGCTCACTTATTCCAAAATATATCCACTTAATCCATTTAGACAGTAGACTGGCCCCGAGACACTAAGTCAACCGAGCTCCAGCAGTCTGATTGCCAGTATGATTGGCCCCGAGACACTTGGTCAACCGAGCTCCAGCAATCACACCTCCAAACCATATCTCACACATCAAATAATCATATCCAATCAATACCGACAAATGGTTAGTAATATAGCCTAAATGCTATAAGCGCATCGATACCTACTCGGTCCTAGTGCTGCCCACTAGGTAGCACGTTCTATTGATATCCTTCATTAATAAATATAAAACATCCATTCACAAATAAATGATGCATGAATTTAAATAAAATAACAATATAAACCATATATATACCGAAAATATACCAAAAGTAACCAACGTATATTTCGAGTATATATACGTCAAATAAATCCGATTAAATTACAATTTAAACTAGAAATATATTTAAAAACATTTTAAATATAATTTATTTATAAAACATGCATATAATTTAATATATACCACAAATAAACCAAAAATAAACTAAATATAAACCTAAGTGATAATCAAATTATTTATGCATATTTAATCAAAATAAAACATGCATTTCTAAATCATGCATCCTAAGCATATATATATAAAATAGCAACTCATAAATTAGTGCGCTCCACGAGATAGATCCGACGGGCCTGGTCCACTAGGCCTCGGTCTCGGCGCAACTAAATAAATAATAACGACAGAAATCAGAATAACCCTAACAGAAATCCTAGAATTTGATCTAGAATATTAAACACAGAAATAGAATTAGGGTTCGACTGGACATCACGTTTTATGAGAATTCTACCGAAAATTCGGCAGAACCTCCCCTGTAAAATGGACATCTCTCTACTTAAAGAGTAGAGCTGACCCTGCAAAGAAACACACTTCGAAATTCAAACACAAAACACACCCAAAACCCCTCGGTCGGACTCCAAACTACAGTCTACCGACCGGGGTCCACAAACACAGAATAATTTTAGAAATACCAAAAATACCCTTATAGCATAGAAATTCATTTTATAAATAAAAATTACATAATTAACCTTTAAATACAGTAAAAACCGATAAAAACTCATTTTATTAGTAAAACCGTATATTATATATATAATTGAAAATAATTCCCGAAAAATAGTTTTAATTAGTTAAAAATACTAAATAATTTGTAGAAATCATTTTTATACCTTAAATAACTATTAAAACCAATTAAATTACATTTTTAGCCAATTTTGTGTAAAACTACCAAAATGCCCTTATATATATAAATAAACTATAATTACTTCAAAAATTCACCAAAAATAGTATAATTATCCAAAAATTAATTTCTCAACATATTTATCAATAATATCAATAATTAAACTCAATTTACCAATTAATTTCAAATAAAAACATATTTAACCTAATTTTCCCAAAATTACATAAACTCAAATAATTCAAAATAAATACTTAGAAATTCATAAAAATTCCAAATAAATTTCTATAATTCATTTCAACACCTAATTTAACCATAAAACACAATTTCATAATTTATTTAATTAATTTCCGAAAATTAGAAAATAATATTAAAATATTCAAAAATACCCAAAAATCAAAATAACCTCCAAAAATTCCATAAAAATTCAAACTTGTAGATTAAGCTACTAGGATCAACATTTATAAAGGGAGTTTTCATGAATCAATCAATTCAAAGCTCAAAAAAATCAAAAACCCTAATGTGGCTGAAATCGAAAATTCGAAACCTAAGCAAATCAAGACCATTTAAGCTCAAACCAAAGCTAGAATCACACTCATCGGAGCTCAAGGAGAAGAAAGAGACTGGCAGTGTCAAAAATGGTGGCCGAAAAGTTGATGAACAGCGAGGAGAGGAAGTTTCGGCCAAAATGGGGAAAATGGGGCTAGCTGGCGCCGGGGAAGCAGCTTGGGGCGGCGGAGCAGCTGGCTGGGGAAGGCGGAGCTGCTGGCGGCACACCGATGGCAAGGGAATGGCAGCTGCAGACGGTGGTTGGTGATCAAGCACGGGAAGGAAGAAGAAGAAAAGAAAAGAAAAGAAAAGGAAAGGAAAAGAAAAGAAAAAGAAAAAGAAAGAAAAAGAAAAGAAAGAAAAAAAAAAGAAAAAAGAAAAATAAATAAAAATAATAATTTTTAATAAAATATTTGGGAAAAATCACACACCACACATTATTATTTACAATTTAATAATAAATAAAATAATTAAATAACAATAAAATTAATAAACAAATAATAAAATATTAGGGTAATATTAATTAAACCCTAATTAAATAAATAAGTACACATAGGCTTTATTTAGTAATTTAAAAATACGTATGAGTTCATGCAAGTCCGTAAATATATTTAAAATAATTAATAATAAAATATTTACGTAAAAATTTCCCCGAAAATGAAAGTCTCGGGAAAATTTTACGTAAAGCACTTAAAATAATACACAATAATTAAAATAGGTTTTAAATACATATCAACTCGTAAAATATCATAATATATATACAAAAATTATTAACACTGTATATCCCGGTACTGTATTAAAAATGTTTAAAAACACGGGATATTACATATATCATTCATGTTTTCATTCTTATCATACAACATCACCAAGACTCTATCATTCCATCACCACATCATCCAAGTAATCACTCTTTATTCTATATTCTATTATGCCTATTCACTTTATTATATTTTTTCCTTATACCGTTACTGACTTAAGCTTCAGAGTGTTTATGGGGGAAACCCATGGAGTTATCAATGAGTCAATCTAATCTTCCAATCTCTTTTTGGGGATATGCTTTAGAAACTGTTGCATTCATTTTCATAGAATTCCAATAAAGGCAGTTGAAAAAACAACATACGAGATATGGATTGAAAAACCTTCCAGTTTGTCTTTTCTTAAGATTTAAGGATGTGATGCTTATATGAAGCATCAAATCTCAAATAAACTAGCACCCAAATATGATAAATGCCTTTTTATGAGATATCCTAAAGAAACTAAAGGATATTATTTCTACAATGCTTTTAAGAACAAAGTGTTTGTTGCTTAAAATGGACAAATGTTCATTCAAACCCTTCAACTTGTATACTCGAGGCATATAGGCTAAATTTGAACTTTTACAACAATTAAGTCTAAAACTTCTACTTTTAGGCCTATTAAACCCAAATCTCTAGCTTTACAGGGCGCGTGGTATGCATGGTAACTGCAAATATATAATCAAATGACTTTAGAATTATATAATAAAAAAATTGAGCATAAATAACTCTCCTTTCCTAATTTATGAACCTTAATTCTCATCAGCATCCACTTCCATCACTACCCATAACCACCTCTTCATCACTATCTCACTACCGCCTCTTCTATCACTATTCGCCATAGCCTCGCTTTTACCTTTTCACCGTCAACCACCAAAAACCAAGATAACTTTACTGAAGAATCTATCGATTTAAACCTCCTCCGCCTTGGTTCCACCTCTACCAACACCACTTACTTTCATTCTTCATGCATCGTATACGATTGTTCTTTTATGGTTCTTATTCTTCTCTTGTTATTCCGAGCAACTACTACTTCTGCTACTGCTACAACCACTGCTTTAAAGGCAATAACCGCTTCTCTGCCTCCACATCCACCATTGCTAAGGAGGACTGCCTCTGACCCATCTTCTAATAACAGTGCATCAAGGTCATCAAATTTTAATGAATCCGCTACTAATTTGACCTCAAATTAATTCTAATGCCTCTACTGCTAATCTTTAATTGATTCTATATGTTCTAATGAAGAAATGAACTTTCTTCTTATTTTAGTCATCTTTATTATTTTTTTAAATTTTAGTCATCTCTGTTGTTTTTAAAATTCTGCTCTTTTTCTTGATAATTTACACTCTTTTTATGTTGGTCGCTTTTAGGATTTTGCAGAGACTCTATATTGTTGAAATTTTATAGAAAAATTTTTAAACTTTTGAGTTTGAATTTTATGAAAACTCTCGATATTCAATTGATCAGTTTATTTTTTAATATATGAATTATATATTCATGAAAAGGTATATGCTTTAGAGCTATTTTCATTCAGTTGCGAACTTTCATTATCTTATTTAAAAAAAAAACAAAAATCATTGTCTCATTACTTTTTAAAATTCATTCACTTGTAATGCACAATATTCTTCCTTGTAATGGCTACTTAATCAAGCGTGGATTACAGATTTATGATCAATGCTATTTTTGCGGAGCAGATGGTGAAACACTTATCCATATTTTTAAGGATAGCCCTTAGGTTAGAGGAGTCTGGTTCTTTTCCCCTATGGGATTGCTTACTGATAATCTACAGGTTAATAATATATGGGATTGGTTTGCTTATTTGCTCAAAGTTTGGTCCTAAGAAATTTTGTCTTGTATTGTTTATCAATGGTCATTCATTTGGTATAATCACAATTTACTTCAATTGGGCCAGGATGTCTTCTCGATGGAGGGGTTAGTGAGTCATGCCTCTTCCCACTACAACCAATTCTAATTCATACTAGGTCTCAACACCATCTGGAAGTATTGACTTCTATTCCGGATAAATGGACTTTACCACCACAGGGTGTGATTAAAATTAATTTTGACGCAACCTTTCTTCAACTACTGATCAATGTGGTCTTGGAATTGTTTCCCAGAACAATATAGCAGAGGTTTTATTTTCAACTGGTTGTTTAGTTAATTCCAAGCTAGATATTAAACTACTGGAATCTCAATCTTTATTAATGGGTCTGCAAAAAACTTTGTTAAATCTCATGCTTTAATCTTTTCTTTTAAGAATAATGGACTTAAGAGTCCCCCTTAAATTTCTTCAATAAAGCCTATAATATTATTTTCTTCATCAAAAACAACATCAGTAGCGGTAGCAGTGTTCTTCCCCCAATAGTGGAAACTTTATAGTGTTCTTCAATATTTTCCTTTTGTATAAATTCTATGTTCTTGAATTTATGAATTATGAATTAGCGACGATAGTCATAATTATAGCAATGGTGATGAATGTGAAAAGGATATAGATGAGGATTGGAAGAGAGTAAAAAACAGAATGTAAACATGTGAAATGAATATTTTTAGTTTATGTTTTTTATTTTTTTATTTTTAAAAATAATACTTTCGTAATATATAGACATGTGGTTGGATAAAGTAATAAAAAATCAATTCACTTTCCTTCAATTGAAGTTGCATTCCACGCTCTAAAATTTGGTTAAAATTTGGATTTAAATGGTCTAAAAATAGAAGTTTTGGACTTAATTGTTGCAAAAGTTTAAATTCGGTCTATATGTCCCGAGTATACAAGTTGAAGGGTCTGAATGACCATTGTCCTACTCAAAATGGTGTATTTTTGGATAGAGAATTTATTTCCAAAGGATCTAGTGGGAGCATAGTCCAACTTGAAGAAATTCAGGACCTACAAAATAGCATTATACCAAGTATGGAACCACAGCTGGATCAACAAGTAAATATTAAACCTGCACAAGTACCAAAAGGCCTAAAAAGGTTTGGTAGGACACGTCAAATCCCTATGAGATATGGATTTATTATAACTGATGATAATGATATATTGATTGTGGATCAAAGTGAGCCCACATCCTATTAAAAGGCCATAAATAGTCCTGACTTTGAGAAATGGTTAGAAGCCATGAAATTAGAAATGCAATCCATATATGATAATTAAGTTTGGACCTTGATTAACCTAACTAATGGCCTAAAAAATATTGGATGCAAATGGGTTTTAAAAAAGAAAACAGACATGGATGGAAATGTGCATACTTTTAAGGCAAGACTGGTTGTAAAGGGTTTCAAATAAACACATGGTATAGACTATAATGAAACCTTTTCACCATTTTCTATGCTAAAATCTATTCAAATTCTCCTTGTTGTAACTATAAACTATGATTATGAGATATGGCAAATGGATGTCAAAATAACATTTCTTAATGGAAACCTACTTGAGGATGTGTACATGACATAACCAGAGGGTTTTGTCAATCTTGAGAATTCTAGAAATAATATTCCATTGTAACGAATTAGTCAAAGAGTTTAGCTTTACTAAGAATGAAGATGAAACTTGTGTCTACAATAAGGTTAATGGGAGTGCAATTATTTTTATAGTATTGTATGTTAATGACGTACTACTCATTAGAAATTATATCCCTCTTTTACAAAATGTTAAATCATTATTAGGGTATTGTTTCTCAATGAAAGACTTAGGCAAAGCTGCTTATATATTAGGCATCAAGATCTATAGGGATAGATCTAAAAGGCTTATTAGCCTAAGTCAGAGCACTTATATTGAAAAGTTATTGAATAGGTTTAGCATGTAAGACTCTACGAGAGGATTCTTGCCAATGTTATATGGCATTAGTCTCAGCAAGACTCAGTGTCCTATGACACAAGATGAGCAAGACTGCATGACTAAGATTCCATATGCTTCTGATATTGGATCTATCATGTATGCAATGTTATGTACTTGAACTAATGTTTTATATACCTTAAGCATAATGAGCAAATACTAGTCAGACCCAAGTGAAAGTCACTAGATAATAGTTAAAAATATCCTAAAGTACTTGAGAAGAACTAAGGATGCATCTTTACTGTATAGTGGTAAGGAAGATGAGTTAGTTGTAAATGGTTACACGAATGCCAGCTTCTAAACTAACAAAAATGATTTTCAATCATAATTAGGTTATGTGTTTTATTTGAATGAAGGTACAATGAGCTGGAGGAGTTCCAAGCAAGACACCGTTGTTGTTCTACAATAGAAGCTAAGTATATAACTGCCTCAGAAGCAGTTAAGGAGGCTGTTTGGATCAAGAAGTTCATAACTGGACTAGGTGTTATTCCTAATATATCAAATCCAATGAACTTGTATTATGACAATAATAGAGCTATACCTCAAGCTAAAGAGCCCAGATCACATCAGAGATCCAAACATATACTTAGACATTATCATCTCATTTGAGAAATCATTGAGAGAAGAGACATGAAGATATGCAAAGTACCTACAAATGATAATATTATTGATCCACTAACTAAGCATCTTCCAAAACCTAAGCATAGGAGTTATACTAGGTCCATGGGTATTAGTTTTAATATAGATTGGGCCTAGTGCAAGTGGGAGATTGTTAGTGATATGCATTAAGTCAATAATGTATGACTATGTTTTGACTTTATCATTTTATTTAATAAAGAGGAATTCATTATCGTTTTGTGTTATGATAATTACTTGAATTATCAATTCTTACTAAGGTCGTCAAGTATATGACTTGATTTTAAAACCCTTAGATTAAATATGAGTTCTATTCAAATTATGCCTAGTCATAACAATGTATTATGGCTAGTATGGTGTTGATTGACGATTATGTTTTACTAATCATGAATATGAGATACTAAGTTAACTCATATGTACTTATTTAAGAAATAAAGTGCTAGATTGACCCATCATGAGAATACTATATAGATTATTGTCATAAGCAATTCTCATTATAGTAATATTGGCTTAGTCCTCTAACCTTAAAATCACCATGGATTTCTATATAACTATTTTGTATTTTGACACAATTTTACATTATCTTTAATTGAATGATAAAATAGGTTGTTGTTGGATATGAAATGAGTTATGTAAGGAATGTGAGTGATTGATAAGGAATTTATCCCTCATTTAATCTGAGTAAGATATCTATGGGCTCCTTGATAAGATAAACTGAGGAGAATGCATGGCCATGCTAAAGTAAACTAATAAAGAGTTATCAATCTCAATTTACTTGGAATCAAGAAATAATATGATTTAATTCTATAAGGATGACATAATTTATGCCTTATACTCAATCAAGATATCATATGACAAAAGGACTAGAATATTCACTGTATATTAGGTTATGTTGAATTATTGACTGCACATGACTTAGGTAGTCATAATGCGTTAACCATTTCCATGATCAAACTCTTAATTTTTGGACTTTCACAAATAATTTTGATACTAATAATTTCAACTAAGTGTTTAGGGAATTATATACCAAATATATACATTTTTGGATATACAGTGATTTTTCGGGCACATTCGACCTCTGATATTCAAGAAGGTTTTTTATATCCTTAGAAGTCTATAATGAGAAATGATCTTCACTTTTGAAGTAGACATCTTAAGCTTTTTGAATTGAGCTTATTTGTTAAAATCCAAGCTCATTTGTGTATGCAAATCTTAAGTCAAAGTTAGCATATACAGCTTTCATTTCAATTTACATAGCTTTTAGTATTTCAGCAATATCTTGAGCTACAAATGTCCAATTCAGGTGATTTAAAGTTTTATGGAAATATAAGATAATTATATACAATTTTTATGAAGAATTTTTAGGCTGATTCTATTATCCTCAGTCCCGTTCATGAGCATCTTATGAGCTAGTCATGAGTTGTCCTTGAATAGTGCCTTAGGAGCTCATTTTTAGCAACATAGGCAGAACTCCTCATGAGCGCTCCTCACAATCATGAACCACTCTAGAGCACACCTATAATAGAATTCAATGGATATTTTTGAATGCAACAGTCGTCAAATGGATGCTCATGAGCCAAGATGGCTTCCTCACAATCGCGAGCATCACTTAAGCTGCAAAAAGTCCAAGGTTAATTCAAAATCAATTATAGGCATTGGAAACATATTTGATTGTCACCACCCAATCTAAAACCCATAGCAAGCCTTAAAAAAATAAAATCATAAGTAATAAACAAGTAAAAATATGCCAGAATTAAAATCTTTAATTACTATAAAAGAAATCTTTATAAATGTCATATCATAATAAAAATATTCATACAGTATTTTGATACAGAATTCTCAAAATCCAAAAATAATACACTACTACTGTAGTTTTCTAGAATACGATAGGAGTTCAAATAATAAAACTACATAATCTAGCTGGGGCTAAAGAAGATCGGCGTAAAGCACTACTGGTGAGGTCTGAAGAAGAATCTCCTGAAAAAAAATATTGAGGGGAGTCAGACCTCATTGAAGTGCATCGGAATTCCATAATTCCAACCAAAATTATGTAATCCTGGTCAGAATTGAATTCCTCCGTTTTCCTATTTTTAAACTACTCTCTCAATTTAGTGTTTTAATTAGTTTAAACTTCCTAATTAATTCATTCCTAATTGGTTCAAAATTCCTGAATACACTTTAGGAATTAGAATCACATTAGGATTAGGGTTAGGCCTCCTGATTTTACTAAAAAAGAAAGGGGGGAGGAAAGAAAAAGAAGGAAGAAAAGAAAGGAAAAAAAGCGTAAGAAAAAAAAAGAAAGGAAAAAAGCGTGAAAAGGGAGGAACAGAAATAGAGAGAAAGGCACAAGAAAGAAGAAGAAGAGAAGAAAAAAAACATGATTTTATTCTTCTGATTTGTTTTTACGAAAGATTCTTTTTATTCAACGTTTAATTCAAGACTCGTGAAGGATTTTTTGACGAAAAAATTCGAAGATTTGTCAAAAATGGTGAACTATCAATCTGAGGCGCACCCTAAATCATCCATAAGGATATCATATTCTTCTATTCTTCTTTTATTTATTTATTTATTTATTATCATTTTACATTATTATTCTTATTATTTTATCATACTTTATTTATTAATTATTATTTTATTTTATGTTTTGTGGTGATTATGGAGGAAAACGCATGGTAATCATGTGAGGGAGATGAATTTCATTAGAAGATTGTAGATTATGAACAAAGCTCCGTAGAGACTTAGTTTCTAGGGTTTTATTTTTTTATTTTTATTGTCTTTATTTTTCTCTTATTATTTATTGTTATTTTATTAATGGTTTTAGGAATTAATGTAATAGCCCCAATAGTGGGAATAATAAAATTATGTGTGTGGTTGGATGTTTATTTTTATTAAATTGGTTAGTAAAATTAGGTTTCAATTTGGTAATCATTTAAAATCAATGGAGGAAGTAGATTAATTTGGATTGTATGTTAATAAAAATTAGGATTTTAGTAAGGATTAATTTAATTATTTGTTTGATCTTATTTAATTGTTTCTTTTATACTTTTATTTGTTTTTGGGTTTATTTATTATTTTTGTGTGTTTTGGGCCTTAAGCCCACTTTAGGCCTTGATTTATTTATTTAAGTTTAGATAATTCTTTTAGCTCATATCACTTAATAATTAATTAGGTTTCGTTAAATTAAAATATATTTTTAGGTCCATAATTAATTAGCTTTTAGATTAGAAATACCTTTAGGCCCACTTAATTTAATTTAATTAATTTAGACTTAACTCACTTAATTTAAGCCCTTTTTCATAATTTGTAGATTTAAGATCATTATTTAATTAAATCATGTAGACTTTAACTCATTTATTTAAAATCCAACTCATTTATTTAATTTAGACTAACTTAGGGGTTATATGATTGAATGCATTATTTACTTGGATATTTCATTACTAGTTTTCCTTGGAGTTTATTGTTTTTGGGTTTATATGAAATTGCAGATAAATAGAGGATAAGATAGTAATTCATAAAGTAATTCTAAATTAACACAAGACTGAAAGAAGTTGGTATTCCGTATCCAGAATCTCCTGGTTGTGGTGCTAGCTTTCTTTTAGGGAATCGAGTACCACCTTTTCGATTTGTCCCAGTTATTACCCTGGGTGGCGACTCCTCATCTCCACGCCATGTCTTTGTGACAGTGGTTAGTGTGTTCTCTAGAGCCCTGAGCTCAAACAGTGTCGCGGTTGCTAAAATCTTGGACACGTGCTAAACCCCGCCGTCTACAATAGGCCTCGATCTCGACGCAACTAGAAAAAAATAATAATGATAATGATAATATCATAATAAATTCCTAACTCATACTTCTAATAATTCTAAAGGAAGACTCAGTTTAATAATTCAAAACTTGGTCAAACATAGAAATTCAAGATCGATATGATGTTACGTTTTACGAGAATGCCACCAAAAAATCGACAGAACCTCCTCTGTAAAACAAACATCTCTCTACTAAAAGTAGAGTCAATCTTTCAAGAAAACATACTTCTAAAACATATAATGCTCAACACCTCGAGTTGGAACCCTAAACTACACAATTCCCAACCGAGGT
Organism: Mallotus nudiflorus; assembly: GCA_947683625.1. Taxonomy (NCBI): domain Eukaryota; kingdom Viridiplantae; phylum Streptophyta; class Magnoliopsida; order Malpighiales; family Euphorbiaceae; genus Mallotus; species Mallotus nudiflorus. The sequence goes on along the minus strand of CANTUR010000082.1, from coordinate 810,344 downwards.
TCACAATACGCGATAAAAATAAATAGTTAATAATAATATATTAAAATCATTAAAAATCCATAAAATCAATAATAAATCACAATATAATATTTTTAAACATTAAAACAAATAAATATACTTATTTTCACAATAATTAAATAAAAATCTCAATTAATTATATAATATTAATAAAATCCCAATTTTTCAAATATTCTACATAAAATAGTAAAATTCACATTTAATTACTCAAATAGTTTAAATATATTATAGAAATAGTTAAAAAACCTATTTAATCACAAAATAGTAAATAATTTTCTTATTTGAATATAATTTTTGAACATTAGTATTAATTGGTTAAAAATAGTAATTAATTTGTAAAAATTATTTTAATACCCTATAAAATTCTAAAATCATTTAAAACATATTATTTAACTATAATTTCAACAAAAATACACAATTAACTCATATATTCAAAATTCACATAATATAATATATTTTCCAAAAATTATATAAAATTACCAAAAATTATTTTATCAATACTAAAATTACTAACTTAAATTAATAACACTAACTAAATCAAATTTCCATCCAAAAATAATTAATTAACATAATTATCAAAATTTAATTTTAAATTATTAAAATATTCAAAAATACCCATTATTCAAATTATTCAAAAAAATATACAAAAATTATTTTTGAGAAGCTTAAGCTACATGCAACAATAATCTCAAAGTAAAAATTCATGGATCAAACCCAAAAATTAAATAAAAATTTGAAACCCTAATGTCACCTAAACAAAAAACTTGACATAACTCAAAAATAAGGGAGGTTAAACTCAAACTGAACTTGAAATTCAACTCACCGATGTCAAGGCTTTCAATAGAGACTAGAATTAAGAGCTCTCATGGCCGAAAACTTCACCGACAAAAATGGTGGCTCTCTCGGTCTCTTTCGTTATTTGCTAACTCCGATGGCTTCTACAGGTGGAGGACGACGGCTGGAGGTGGCTAGTGGCACAATGACGGCTCCAGCATGGCATGGGGTGGTGTTGGGTTGCTGAATCATCAAAGAAGAAGGAGGAAAATGGTAAGAAGGAAAAGAAAAATGGCAGGGCGAAAAGAAAAGGAATGGTTGACCCGTGCATGTCCCTTTTTTACCATCTTCTGTTATTTTATATATATATATATATATACACATAACTTTACACTTGTCACATACACACATATATATACTACACATGCACAATATATTAGCAACAATATAGTAATAATAATAATAATAACACATGAATGCAATAATACTATTAATAATAAATAACAATAATAATAATAACACTAATAAAAATATTAATAATAATATAATATCCTGAGTTTTTAGATAATTATAAACTGCGTCAGGATATGCAATGTTAATTTTTATATATATTTATGATTATTTTCATGAGTTTATTCTTTATTAAGTCATTTTAATTATTTTTAATTATTTAAAGTTCTTTACGTAAAATTTTCCCAGGAATTTTATTTTCATAGAAATTAAGACATAAATAATTTAATATTAATTATTTAAAATAGTTTTATGAATTTGCATGAGCTCATGTGTAATTTTAAAGTGTTAAATAAAATACATGTTTGTGCATGCATTTAAAGTTAAATTAGGGTTTAATTAATTAAATTAATTTTTATTATATAGTTTTAATATTAATTAATTAATTATATATGTGTATATATTATTAAAATATGTGTGTGGTGAGTATTTATTGTGTGTGTGATATTATATAATATTATAATATAAAGTATAGATATATATATACATATAATATTATAACTCAAAACAAAGTTCAACTTATTTACAATTATGCCATTGCCTTCACCTTCTTCTTCCCGATCGTCCTCCTTCAGTTTTCGGCGTCTGCAACTTGATTTTCTTCCCGTCACTGTGCCTTTCAGCATTCCTCCTCCCTTGCCAACCATTTCCACCACCTGAAGCCTCCTTCTCCGGCGTGTTTTGACCGAATTTCTCAAGAGTTGCCGAAAGTTCCTTCCCTCGTCGATCATCGACTTTCCGACCACCAAAATCGACATCACTGGTCTCTATCTTCTCCTTGAGCTCCGGAGAGTTCATTTCCAAACTTTGTTTCACTTGAAACGGTCTAGATTTCCCTAGGTTTTGATTTTTCATTTTCGGCCTATTAGGGTTTTCAATTTTTTTGAGCTTCGATTTGGATGATTCATGCAAACTCCCTTCACAAACATTGATCCTTGTAGCTCAATATACCTTTGTGAATTTTTGAAGAATTTTTGGGAATTATTTTCATTTTTATGAATTTTTTATTATTTTATTAATATTTTCTAATTTTTGAAATTTAATTAAATAAATTATGAAATTGTGTTTATAGGTGTAAAAATGAATTTTATAAATTTATTTGTAATTCTTGTGAATTTTATATAATTATTTTGAATTTATTTAGTTTATGTAATTTTGGGAAAATTAGGTTAATTATGTGTTTTATTAAAATTAATTGGTTAATTGAGTATATTTATTGATATTATTGAATTATATGTTGAGAAAATTAATTTTGAGTAATTATACTATTTTTGGTGGATTTTTTATTAATTTTAGTGAATTTACGTAACTAGGGGTATTTTGATAATTTGACACTAAATTGGCCAAAAATGTAATTAAATTGGTTTTACTAGTTATTTGACGTATAAAAATGATTTCTACAAATTATTTAGCATTTTTAACTAATTAAAACTATTTTCATAAATTATTTTCAAATTATATATATAATATACGATTTTTTAAAATAAATGAGTTTTTATCGATTTTTAGTAAGTTTTAGGGTTAATTATGTAATTTGGATTTATAAAATGTATTTTGGTCAATATTTATGAATTTATTGAGAATTACCGATTTTTAATAATATTATATTAAAATTAGGGTTTTTGTGTATTTATCGGTTAAATAAATATTTTTAGCGTTTGAATATTTATATTTGCTATATTTTGAGTATCGAAGGGTATTTTGGTATTTTTGGCATTTTTCAGTATTTCTGTGATTATTTTGTGAATTGTGGACCTCGGTTAGTGAATTATAGTTTGGAGTCCGACCAAGGGGTTATGAATTGTGTTTATTCTTAAAGTGTATTTCCTTGCAAGACTGGCTCTACTCTTTGAATAGAGAGATGTCCTTTTTACAAGGGAGGTTCTGCCGGATTTTTGGTAGAATTCTTATAAAACGTGATGTCCGGTCGAGTTTTGATTCTAATTCTGTGTCTAGTATTCTAGATCGAGTTTCTAAAAATGTTGATAGAATTATTCCAATTTCCTGTGATCATTTGTTTGTTTAGTTACGCCGAGACCAAGGCCTAATGGACCAGGCCCGTCAGATCCATCTTGAGGAGCGCAATAACAGTGAGGTGTTAATTTATATATATACATATGTTTTTGGGTGCATGTTTTAGGAATGCATGGTTTATTTTAGTAAAGTATACATAAATGATTTAAGTATTACTTAGGTTTATTTTCAGTATATTTTAAACTATATGCATGTTTTATTAATGATTTATACTTAAAATGTTTTTAGGTATATTCATAGTTTATTTCTTGTTTATTTTATGATTAAATTGAATTTATTTGATGTATATATACTCAAAATATACCTAGTTTATTTTTGGTATATTTCTAGTATATATATGGTTTATGTTGTTACTTTATTTAATATCATGCATCATTTTTTTTATGAATGTATGTTTTATATATAAATGAAGGATATTAATAGAACGTGCTACCTAGTGAGCAGCACTAGGACCGAGTACGTACCAGTACACTGATAGCATTTAGGCTTCATTACTAACCATTTGTGGATATTGATCGGATTGATTTGATTTGATATGAGATGTGATTTGGGAATGTGATTGTTGGAGCTCGGTTGACCAAGTGTATCGGGGCCAATCACACTGACAATCAGACTGTTGGAGCTCGGTTGACTTAGTGTCTCGGGGCCAGTCTAGTGTCCAAATGGAACAAGTGAAATTATTTGAAATAAGTGAGCCTGTATGGCTAGAGTGTTGTCTAACACTGTTTGAGGTTGCAGTTTTCTAGGGTTCTATTTGATCCTTCATAAATTGTGATTTTCAGTAAAAATATTTAAAATGATTTTGTTGCATCTGTGTGTAATTGTTTGTATATATATTTATTATATACACTATTGACTGTGTGCATTGTCATTTAGTTATGCATGTATATATATTATAACAATTCACTCAGTGAGGTCTGACTCCCCTCCATTGACTATTTTTCAGGAGAGTTATCATCTTCAGACCTCAGTAGCAGACCCATATGCCGGATTTCTTCTGCCCCGGCTTCACTATGTAAACTGCTTATCTGAGCTTTATTTCATAATCTAGACACTGCAGTAGTTATGGTCAGTTATGAGATTTATGTATTATGTTTGTAAGAAATATGTATTTTAAAGATTTGAACTGGATTTGTATTAAAGGATTATTTATATATGAGATAAGGATGTATAATTAATTTTATTGGCATATTTATATATTATTTTTATTTATGATTTATGTCCACTGTAAAATATTTTATTTATGTTATTATGACTATTGCATATTTCATTTTATTTTAAGGCTTGCTACAGGTTCCAGATTCGAAAGAATTCCCGTTCCCTAGCATCGGTCATGGCCCCTGTTTTGGGTCGTGACAAATAATATTATTAAAAATATTAACAATGAAAATGATTTTAAATACTTTAAATAATAAAACTCACAAATTAATTATTTTATGTAAATAAAATATTTAGAATAAAATAAATGAATAATATACACAACTCATGATAATATATAAATAAAATTTAAAATTTTATTAACATTGCATATCCTAAAATAATTTTATATTATTTAAATATTAGGTCATTACATTGATACATCCAAAACCATATTTTTGAGTGTTTGTCTATATAAACACTCCATAGAGTTCAATTAAAAGGTTAACAAACTTGTTTATCATTCATTCTCTCTTAAGCATTCAATTGAGCTCTCAAATTTCTATTAAATAATTTTTTGTTTGTATCACTTTTGTGAGAGTTGGTTGTGTTAGAAATAGAATTTCTCTTCATCTTAAATCTTGGGATAAATTAGAAGGGAAGTGAGATTTATTTCTAAATGAATTGGTTTAAGTGTTGTCCATTGAAACACTTAGGATTTGGTTTTTGAGTGAGTCTTGAAAACTCAAGTTGTAAGGTTGTAAGAGTGAGCCATAAAACTGTTATGTAATCTTAATCTTGTGAATAAGATTGTGGGTGATTGAAAATCCTAACTTGGGGATAAGTTAGGTGGAGACGTAGGATTGTTGTTAAATCTGAACTCCTTACATCTTTGTGTTCTTCATTCTTCCTTCTCAACATCCATTCAATTCTTGTAAAGAATTCTTTTAATTTCCCATTTTTATTTGATAGTCCTATTCACCCCCCCCCTCTAGGGCTCTTTTTAATTGGTGTCAGAGCTTAAATTCTAGGTACTTCATTGCTAGAATACAAGATTTTGGGGAGTGAATCACAAAACATCTTTTCTCTTAGATCATTCTTTAATGGTAATGACTATCCACATTGGAAATTCAAAATGGAATTATATCTTGATTATGATTCCATTAAACTTTGGAACATTGTCCTAAGAGGTTGGGACCACCTATAACTATCATTGATGGTATGGTAACTACTCTTGCAAGAAGTCAATGGAGCATTAATCAAAAGGAAGAAAATCATAAAAATAAAAAGGTTATGATTACTGTAGTCTCATCTATGATAAAAGAAGAAGGAGGCAAGCTCTAACATTGCATTTCGACTAAAGCAATTTGGGAGACTTTAGAAAACCACTATGAAGGCAATATTCCAATAAAAAGTAGAAAGGTTCAACTTCATATGTATGAATATGAACTCTTTAAAATAAAGCCTTAAGAATCAATTATGGATATGACAAACCGTTTTAATGCTCTCCTCACAGCCCTCAAGAAACTTGGAAAACATTTCTCCAAGGAAGAGGTAAATAACAAGATTCTAAGAATCCTACCTAAGACGGATTGGGAATCTCGTGTTACTTCAATTGAGGAAGCTTAAGACCTCTCAACTCTATCAACCGATATGCTCATTGGTAAGCTCTTAACATATGAGCTCACTATCAAGCAAAGAGGTGAAGAACAAGAAGAGAAATAAGAAAAGAAAAAGTGCATTGCTCTAAAAGCTCTTCAAGAAGATAGTGAAGAGGAAAGCATCAAAGATTCTAATGATGAAGATAGTGACATTACCATGTTCACTAGGAACTTCAAGAAGTTTTTAAGAAAGAAAAACTTCTCAAGAATAAGGGACTTTAATAAGAAGTTTAAGGGAGATAAGAAGAATAAAACCAAGGAGGTTACTTGCTATGAATGCAAGAAATTGAGACATGTTAGAAGTAAGTGTTCCAAACTCAAATTCAAGAGCAACGGAGCAAAAAATAAGAAGAAGGCATTCAAAGCTACTTAGGATGATTCTTCCAAATCTAAAGAGGAAGAGAAACAACAAGAAGTTGCCAATCTTTGCTTCATAGCCCTTAAAAATGAAAATGAGATACCATCCATTTCTTATTCTTCCATTAATGATTATGATGATGATGATGAGAGCTCTATTATGAGCAAATTACTTGTTAAATGCAAAAGTTTATTATCTGAGAAGAAATAATATAAACATGAGTTAGCTAGCTTAAATAAAGATTTTAAATGTTTAAAAAATGATTTTACTAAACTTGTTGCATCAAATGAAAAACTTGTTAGTAATGTTAAATCTTCTAATTCTTTAGAAGATCAACTTAAGAAAACAAATAATGAAAATCATAAGCTTTCTAAGGAGATCTTAGAATTAAAGAATTCCATTGCTAAATTTAAGAGAGGAAAAGAAACTTTAGATAGTCTTTTTGACTCTTAAAAATTTCATGGAAAATACCCATGGAATTGGATATAAATATGGAATGCATTCATTGTCATCACACATTAATTTTATTAAAGCCTCATATGACTCTACTCCTTCTACTTCTGAATCAAATAAGACTTAAGCTTTTAAAGTTAAAAGATCTCATGTGTTGAATAACAAGGGAAAGTCTTATAAGAATCACCCTCCATTACCACAAAGAGGTAAGGCTCAAACTAGAGCACCTCAACCCAAGCATGCTTATATGTACACTAGACATAATTATAATAGGCTTGCTATACAACACAATGCACATAAACATGTTGCATAAACATATTAAGAAACACATCATTATTGCCAATGCATGTCTTACTCAATAACACAAAACAATAGGAGATACACATAACACCAAAGGCATATTGCATATACTAGGAAAGCATATCATCCTAAAAGAACTAAATTTAAAAAGATTGTATGTTCTTATTGCATGATCAAAGGATATACTAATAATGTGTGCTTCTATAAAAGACTACACATGAATTTGCTTCCTACGGATTATTTTGAAACTAACCAACCTAGACCAAGAAAGGTTTAGGTTCAAAAGAACACTTAAATTGCTTTATGTAGGTGTGCTTGAAATCCACAAGAATAAAAAGTAAGTGGTATATCAATAGTGGAAGTTCAAGGCACATAACGGGAGATAAAGAGTAATTCAATAAACTTAATACTAAGGATGGAGGACACGTTACTTTCAGAGATAATGAAAAAGGAAAAATTATTGGAATTAGAGAAATAGGTAATCCTCAATCCTTATCTATACATCATATGTTGTTTGTTGATGGTCTTAAACATAATTTGCTTAGTATAAGTCAATTATATGACATGGGAAATTAAGTAACTTTTTATCCTAAAAATTGCTTTGTTAGTAGTCTTAATGAAAATAAAGTTATTTTAGTGACGAAAGAGTAGACAATGTTTTTATCATTGATTTGAATAAAATTGATAACAAAGACATAAAATACTTAGTGTCTATCTCCTATGACCCATGGATATGTCATAGAAGGTTAGAACATGTAAATTTTAAGCTTTTGAATGATCTTTGTAAACATAAACTTGTGATTAGTTTATCTAATCTTGAATTCACTAAGGATAAACCTTGTTATGCTTGCTAAAATGAAAAATAATTCAAGTCTTTATTTAAGCTAAAAAGTGTAGTGCCCATCTCTAGGCCACTTGAACTTGTACATATGGATTTATTTTGACCAACTAAAGTTGCTAATCTTGGAGGAATGCACTATGCATATGTATTGGTTGATGTCTACTCTAGATTTACTTGGGTATGTTTTCTTACTCATAAGAATTATGCATTTAAAGCTTTTGAAAATTTTTCAAAATGAGTTCAAAAAGAAAAAGGATTTTGTATTTCATCCATTAAAAGTGATCATGGAACCGAATTTGAAAATGAATTTTTCCAAACCTTTTGTAATGCAAATGGTATTTCATATACGTTTTCATCTCCTAGAACTCCTCAATAAATGGCGTAGTTGAAAGGAAAAATAGAACTTTTGTGGAAATGGCTAGAATAATGCTTCATAAGTATAATTTACCTCTATACTTTTAGGCGAAAGCCATTAATACATCTTGTTATATTTCAAACAGAGTTTTTAAAAGATCAATTTTAAATAAAACATCTTATGAGCTATAAAATAATAGAAAACCCAAAATCTTATATCTAAGAGTATTTGGATGCAAGTACTTTATATTGAACACTAAGGATAATCTTAGGAAATTTGATTCCAAAGCTAATGAAGGAATTTGCCTAGGCTATTCTATTTTTAGTAAATCATATAGGGTCTTTAATAAGAGAAATCTAGTAGTTGAAGAGTCAATACATGTTGTATTTGATGAATCAAATTCACTTGATGCTAGAAAAGATGTTTGTAGTGTTGATGATCTTATAGGTGAAAATGAAATTGTAGAAGCACAAGAAGAAAATGCTAGTAAAACTTTAGAACTTGAAAGTCCAAGTAAGGAGGAACAAGAGGAGACATCTCAACCTGCCTTCAAGGATGAACTTCCAAAGGATTGGAAATTCAAGAAATTTCATCCTCAAGATCTCATCATAGGTGACACTATAAAAGGGGTAACTACTAGATCAAAATTTAAATCTATTGTTAATCTACCTTTCATTTCTCAAATTGAACCAAAAAATGTTAATGATGCTTTGTGTAATGAGTTTTAGGTCCTTGCTATGTAAGAAAAGTTAAATCAATTTGAGAGAAATAAGATTTGGACCTTAGTTCCTAGACTTAAACATCATCCTTTTATAGGCACCAAATGGGTATTTAGAAATAATATGAATGAATAAGGTGTCATAACTAGGAACAAAGCTAGATTAGTAGCTAAAGGTTATAATCAAGAGGAAGGTATTGATTATGATGAAACCTTTGCCCCCGTTGCAAGGTTAGAATCTATTCGGATGTTACTTGCATTTTCATCATTCATGGATTTTAAACTTTATCAAATGGATGTTAAAAGTGTATTTTTAAATCGTGTTATTGAAGAGGAGGTGTATGTTGAATAACCTTCTAGTTTTGAAAATTTTAATTCTCGAAATCATGTGTTTAAACTTTCAAAGCATTATATGGATTGAAATAAGCTCCAAGAGCTTGGTATGAAAGGTTGAATAACTTTTTATTAGAGAAAGGTTTCTCTAAAGGAAAGGTTGACAAACTCTTTTCATAAAGAAATCCAAGCACGATTTATTAATTGTTCAAATGTATGTTGATGATATTATGTCAATTTTGGAAATATAGGTTATATATGTATTTTGTTAAAATTAATTGGTTAATTGAGTATAATTGTTGATTTTATTGAATTATATGTTGAGAAAATAATTTTAGAGTAATTATATAATTTTTATTGAATTTTTGAGTATTTTTAGTATATTATGTGAATTTTTATATACTAGGGGTATTTTGATAATTTGGTAGTAATTTTATTTAAATATTATGTTTAATTGGTTTTAATAATTATTTGAAGAATAAAAATGATTTTTACAAATTATTTACTATTTTAACTAATTAAAACTATTTTTCAAAAATTATTTTCAAATTATATATAATATACTATTTTTGTAAATAAATGGGTTTTTAGTAATTTTTAGTATGTTTTTAGCCTAATTAAATAATTTGGATTTATAAAATGAATTTTCATTAATATTGGTCTATTTATCGAGAAATTCAATTTTTAATAATATTATATTAATATTAGGGTTTTTAAGTAAATATCGGTGAAATAAGTATTTTTAATGTTTAATATTTAAATTTCTATATTTTAGTACTTAAAGGGCATTTTCGGTATTTATGGAAATTTAATATATTTTGTGTATTTTCTTGTGAAGTGTGAACTTTGATCGGTGGAATTTGCAGTTTGAGGTCCGATCGAGGAGCTTTGTGAATTGTATTTCAAAGTGTATTTTTCTTGCAGGACCAGCTCTACTTTTTAAGTAGAAAGATGTTCATTTTACAGAGGAGGTTCTGCTGAATTTTTGGTAGAATTCTCGTAAAATGTGACATCGGGTCAAATTAGAATTCTCACAGATGTTCCGGTTGCGTGTGAGTTTCCTGATGTTTTTCCCGAGGAGTTGCCAGGTTTACCACCTCACAGAGAGATTGAGTTCTGTATAGATGTGGTTCCAGGTGCTACTCCTATATCTATGCCACCCTATTGTATGGCTCCTGCAGAGTTGAGAGAATTGAAGGAGCAGTTGCAAGAGTTGTTGGATAAAGGTTTTATCAGACCTAGTGTTTCTCCTTGGGGTGCACCAGTCTTGTTTGTGAAGAAGAAGGATGGTACCCTAAGACTGTGCATTGACTACAGAGAGCTGAATAAGGTGACAGTGAAGAACAAGTATCCTCTCCCGAGGATAGATGATTTGTTTGATCAGCTACAGGGTGCACAGTTCTTTTCTAAGGTTGACTTGAGGTCGGGTTATCATCAGTTGCGGATCAGTGAATCCGATATTCCTAAGACAGCGTTCCGCACTCGATATGGTCATTATGAGTTTCTAGTGATGTCTTTTGGTTTGACTAATGCACCAGCAGCTTTATGGACTTGATGAACAGAGTATTCAGACCGTATGTGGATCAGTTTGTGGTAGTCTTCATTGATGATATACTGGTTTATTCGAAGAGTATGGAAGAGCATGTATATCACTTGAGGATTGTACTACAGACATTGAGAGATCATCAGCTTTATGCTAAATTCTCGAAGTGTGATTTCTGGATGGAAAGTGTTTCCTTTTCTTGGACACGTAGTGTCTAAAGAAGGTATTCAGGTTGATCCACAGAAGATTGAGGCAGTATCTGAATGGCCTAGACCTACTTCTGTCACTGAAATTCGGAGTTTTCTGGGTTTAGCCGGGTATTATAGGCGGTTTGTGTAAGATTTTTCCAGGATAGAAGCCCCTATGACTCGCTTAACTCAGAAGAATGTTAGATTCGAGTGCTCAGAAGCTTGTGAGAATAGTTTTTAGTTGTTGAAGGAGAAGTTGACCACAGCGCCAGTGTTAGCTTTGCCTAATAGTGTGGATAAGTTCACAGTTTACTGTGATGCCTCTAGAATTGGTCTTGGTTGTATGTTGATGCAGAATGGAAGGGTGATAGCCTATGCTTCGAGGTAGTTGAAGAAGCATGAGCAGAACTATCCTACACATGACATTGAGATGGCTGCAGTGATCTTTGCTTTGAAGATCTGGAGACATTATTTGTACGGGGTGACTTGTGAGATATTTACTGATCACAAGAGCCTTAAGTACATTTTTCAGCAGTGAGATCTGAATCTGAGGCAGAGGAGATGGTTGGAATTGTTGAAGGATTACGACTGTGAGATTCTATATCATCCGGGTAAAGCTAATGTGGTAGCAAATGCCTTGAGTAGGAAGTCCTCAGGTAGTCTTGCTCACATCGGTATTGAGAGGAGACCATTGATCCAAGAGTTGCATCTGTTGGTGGATCAAGGTCTAATGATGAAGATTAGTAGATCAGGTGGACTGCTAGCTCAATTTAAAGTACGATCTGTACTGAGGGATAGGATTAAAGCAGCTCAGAGCCGAGATCCTATTATAGAAGAACTTACAGAGAATGTCAGAGCAGGGAAGTTCACTGATTTCACACTCGATGATGATGGTGTATTGTGGATCAGTGGTAGATTGTGTGTTCCTGACGTGGATGACTTGAGAGAAGAGATCCTAGAGGAAGCACATTCTACAGCTTATAGCGTACATCCAGGTGTCACTAAGATGTACCACAGTATCAGAGATCTATACTGGTGGGATGGATTGAAGAAGGATGTCGCTGATTATGTTGCTAAGTGCTTGACGTGTCAGCAAGTGAAAGCCCAACATCAGAAGCCTTCTGGGAAGCTTCAGCCTCTCGTTTTTGGCAGAAGTTGTAAGAAGCGATGGGCACTAGGTTGGATTTCAGTAGTACTTTTCATCCTCAGACAGATGGCCAGTCTGAGAGGACGATCCAGACACTGGAAGATATGTTGAGGATGTGTGTCCTGGATTTGGGAGGTAGCTGGGGATGATCATTTGTCGCTCGTTGAGTTTGTATATAATAACAGCTACCATAGTAGTATTGGTATGGCACCATATGAGGCATTGTATGGAAGGAAGTGTAGATCCCCGTTGAGTTGGGATGAGATTGGTGAGAGAGCTTTGACTGGACCTGAGATGGTTCAGGATGCTGCAGAGAAAGTCACCGTGATTAAGCACAGATTAGAGATCGCAGTTAGCAGATAGAAGAGTTATGCGGATCCTAGGCGCAGAGATGTGGAGTTTCAGGTTGGAGATTTTGTTTTTCTGAAAGTATCTCCGATGAAGGGTGTGATGAGATTTGGCAGGAAGGGTAAGTTAGCACCGAGATATATTGGACCGTTTGAGATTCTGAAGAGAGTTGGCACTGTTGCATATCGGTTGGATTTGCCTCCGAGTATGTCACAGGTGCATCCAGTATTTCATATCTCGATGTTGAGGAAGTATATCTCAGACCCTTCACACGTGTTGCAACCTGACAGTGTAGAAGTGAGTGAAGATTTGACGTTTGTGGAAGAACCTGTGGCGATCGTTGATTTTCAAGTTCGATAGTTGCGATCGAAACAGATTCCAATGGTCAAGGTTCTGTGGCGTAGCGACAGAGTCGAGGAGCATACGTGGGAGACTGAAGCTGAGATGCGAGCTTCTTACCCGTATCTCTTTCCTTCCTGATTCTGTAATCTTTTCTTTTTAGAATTCGGGGACGAATTCTTGTAAGGGGGGAAGACTATAATATCCCGTGTTTTTAAAATATTTTTACACTGTACCGGGATATACAGTGTTAATAATTTTTGTGTATATATTACGACATTTTCATGAGTTGATATGTATTTAAAACCTATTTTTAATATTGTGTATTATTTACAGTGTTTTACGTAAAATTTTCCCGGAACTTGCATTTTCGAGGAAATTTTCACGTAAACAATGTATTATTAATTATTTTAAATGTATTTTCAGACTTGCATGAACTCATACGTATTTTTAAAATACTAAATAAAGCCTATGTGTGTGTATATTTATTTAATTAGGGTTTAATGTATTATCCTAATATTTTATTATTTATTTATTAATTTATTGTTATTTAATTATTTTATTTATTATTAAATTATTAAAATTATTTTATTATTATTTTATTTTTTTCCTTTTTTTCTTTTTCTTTTTTCTTTTTTTTTTTTTTTTTTTCTTTTTCTTTCTTTTCTTTCTTTTCTTTTTTCTTCTTCTTCTTCTTCTTCTTCTTCTTCTTTCCTCCCGCGCCCGACTCCCTTCCCTCCCGCTGCAACTTCGGTCACCTACCATCGGTGTGCCTCCCGGCTTGCCACCGTCATTCCCAGCCATCCCCCGCCGCCAACAGCTCCCTTCCCCGGCGCCGACAGCCCCTGTTTTCCTTTTTGGCCGAAAAATCTTCCCTTTGGCCGTTTCTCCCATTTTTGACAACCGTTTTCAACACCACTGGTCTCTTTCTTCTCCTTGAGCTCTGGTGAGTGTAATTCTAGCTTTGGTTTGAGCTAAAATGGTTTAGATTTGCTTAGGTTTCGATTTTTCGAATTCGACCACATTAGGGTTTTCGCTTTTTTTGAGCTTCGAATTGGTTGATTCATGGAAACTCCCTTCATAAATATTGTTCCTAGTAGCTTAATCTACATGTATGAATTTTTGTGGAATTTTTGGAGATTTTTTGGATTTTTGGGTATTTTTGAATATTTTAATATTATTTTCTAATTTTCGGAAATTAATTATTTAAATTATGAAATTGGAGTTTATGGTTAAATTAGGTGTTGAAATGAATTATAGGAATTTATTTGGAATTTTTATGAATTTCTAAGTATTTATTTTGAATTATTGAAGTTTATGGAATTTTGGAAAATTAGGGTTAAATGTGCTTTTATTTGAATTTAATTGGTTAATTGAGTTTAATTATTGATATTATTGATAAATATGTTGAGAAAATTAATTTTGGATAATTGTATAATTTTTGGTGAATTTTTGAAGTAATTTAAGTATATTTATATATATAGGGGTATTTTGGTAAATTTACCCTAAATTGTCTAAAAAATGTAATTTAATTGGTTTTAATAGTTATTTAAGGTATAAAAATGATTTCTACAAATTATTTGGTATTTTTAACTAATTAAAACTATTTTTCGTGAATTATTTTCAATTATATATATAATATACGGTTTTACTAATAAAATGAGTTTTTATCGGTTTTTACAGTGTTTTAAGGTTAATTATATAATTTCTACCTATAAAATGTATTTTTAGGTTTTAAGGGTATTTTTAGTATTTTCGGAATTATTCTGTATTTGTGGATCCCGGTCGGTGGACTGTAGTTTGAAGTCCGACCGTGGGATTTTGATTGTGCTTTGTGTAGTTTTTCGAAGTGTGTTTCTTTGCAGGGTCGGTCTACTCTTTTGAGTAGAGAGATGTCCGTTTTACAGGGGAGGTTCTGTCGAATTTTTGGTAGAATTCTCGTAAAACGTGATATCCAGTCGAACCCTAATTTTGTTTCTGTGTTTAATACTCTAGATCGAATTCTAGGATTTCTGTTAGGATTATTCTGATGTCGGTTATTTATTGCTTGTTTAGTTGCGCCGAGACCGAGGGCTAGTGGACCAGGCCCGTCGGACTCGTCTCGTGGAGCGCACTAGGTGAGTTACTATACTATATATATATGCTTAGGATGCATGATTTAGAAATGCATGTTTTATGTTGATTAAATATGCATAAATAATTTGATTATTTCCTAAGTTTATATTAAGTATATTTTTGGTTTATTTTTGGTATATAATAAATTATATACATGTTTTGTTAATAAAATATATTTAAAATATTTTTAAATATATTTTTAGTTTAATTTATGATTTGACTGGATTTATTTGACGTATATACACTCGAAATATACCTGGTTTACTTTTGGTATATTTCTGGTATATATATGGATTATATTGTTATTTCATTTACGTTCATGCATCATTTATTTTTATGAATGAATCTTTTATATTATTAATGATGAAGGATATCGATAGAACGTGCTACCTAGTGGGCAGCACTAGGACCGAGTACGTACCGGTACGCCTATAGCTTTAGGCTATATTACTAACTATTTGTGGATATTGATTTGATATGATTGTTGATATGTGTGAGATGTGGTTTGGGTGTGATTGCTGGAGCTCGGTTGACCAAGTGTCTCGGGGCCAATCACACTGGCAGTCAGACTGCTGGAGCTCAGTTGACTTAGTGTCTCGGGGCCAGTCTACTGTCTAAATGGATTAAGTGGATATATTTGGATTAAGTGAGCCTGTATGGCTAGAGTGTTGTTTAACACTATTTTCTGAGGTTGCGATATTCTAGGGTTCTATGTGATCCTTCATAAAAGATGATTTTCAATAAAATATATATAAAAAATGATTTTTCTGCATCTGTATGAAATTTGCATGTATATATTTACATATTATATATATATTGTTGACTGTATGCATTATCACTTAGTGTGTATGTATATATATTATAGTAATTCACTCAGTGAGGTCTGACTCCCCTCCGTTGATAATTTTTCAGGAGAGTCAACATCTTCAGACCTCAGTAGCAGGTCGATACGTCGGATTTCTTCCGCCCCGGCTTCTTTGTGTAAATTATCTACTTGAGTCTTATTTTTATAATCTAGACACTGCATTAGTTATGAATTAAAGTGTGGGATTTCATGTATTTTATTTAAAGAAATGTATTATATTGAAACTGGATTTGTACTGAAAGATTTTATATATATATGTGATGAGATGAGACTTAATTTAAATCCAGTGGTGAAAATGTTATCATTATATTTATGATTTTTATTTCCGCTGCATATAATATGATTATTGTTATTATTGCATGATTTATTTTATTTTTAGGCTTGCTACGGGTTCTGGATTCGAAAGAATTCCCGTTCCCTAGCGCCGGTCATGGCCCCTGTTTTGGGTCGTGACATTCTTGAATGTATGTTTTATATTAAAATGAAGGATATCGATAGAATGTGCTTCCTAGTGGGCAACACTATGACCGAGTACGTACCGGTACGACAGTAGATTTTAGGTTAAATTACTAACCTATTGGTGGATTATGACTTGTTGATTTATTTGATTAATATGAGATGTGATTAAGAGTGTGATTGCTGAAGCTTAGTTAACCAAGTGTCTCGAGGCCAATCACATTGATAGTCAAACTGTTGGAGCTCGGTTGACTTAGTGTCTTGGGGCCAGTCTACTGTCCAATTGGACTAAGTGAATTATTTTGGAACTAAACGGGCCTGTGTGGCTTAAGTGAGTTCTATTAATATTTGAGGTTGCGAAAATATAAGGTTCTATTTGGTCCTTCATAAACTGATGGTTTTCATTATAAAATGATTTTTTTTTTTGCTTCTGTGTGTATTTACCTGTACATATATTTATTATATATAACTTTGAGTGTTTGCATTTGAAATTTAGTTATGCATGTATATATATTATAATAATTCACTCAGTGAGGTCTGACTCCCCTCTATTCATATTTTTCAGGAGAGTCTTCATCTTCAGACCTCAGCAATAGACCTGTCCACCGGATTTCTTCTGCTTTGACTTTATTATGTAAATCACTTACTTAAGTTTTATTTTGTACTCTAGATACTGCAGTAATGGTTGTACTTAAATCTGTTGTGGGTTGTTTTTGAATTATAATTGTATAAGATTTTAAACTTAGAGTGTTACACTGAAATTTGTACTTAAAGATTTTATTATATATGAGATGTGATTTATGTTATTAAAGAAAGCTGAGAATTATTTTATTATTATTCGAGATTTTATTTTTGCTGAATAATATTTTATTTATTTTATTTTATTGCATGCTTTTATTTTTTTAAGGCTTGCTACGGGTTCCAGATTCGAAAGAATTCTCATTTCCTAGCGCCAGTCATGGCCCCCTGTTTTGGGTCGTGACAAATTTATTTTCCATAATTTTGTTTATGTATACATAGTAATAATGTAAATGTGGCTAGTTTTGCACTTGCGATAAAAAGCTTTGTTTTGCTTACTTTGTTTATGTATGACATGATTTTTATAAAGATTTTGTGTATTTTTATTTTCATTGTTTTGATTATTGATCTTTTATTCCCTCTAATTTTTTTTTGGTCTCTTTAGAATCATTTCCCCTTATATCTCTTTTTTTTTTCTTTTTGTCTTTGACAAAGGGGGAGAAGAAGATAAATAATTGTGTTTGTGTTTATTATATGCTAAGTGCCACACGATTATGTATGATTGATTGGCTAGCTAAATTCTTCATGATCATGTGATGTTTCAATATAAACATATGTATTATTTTTATGATGCATTACATATATGTTTAAAATTACTTCATGTTGTCTAGCATGATTTTTTAATGATCATATTATCATCAAGTTATCATGTTTTTAACACATTTGTTATATTAGACCATATTCTTGATAACATGATTATGTTGTCTTTTTTTTTTGACAAGAAGGGGAATAAAATAAATTTATATTTTTTATCATGTCCAAAAAGGAGGAGAAATAAAGAAATGTATTTGTTAAAGGAAATAAATATTTTTATTTCAATTGGTATCTTTTAAAAAATTATCTCCTTTATAATTATTTAATTTTTAAAAACATGCTATATCAACCCTTATACATGCTATAATAATTCATTTATTTATATGCTCTAATGCATGATAACTATTAAATTTATGCATATGTTTAGGGGGAGTAAAATATTTTCTCATTTTGCATATATTTATTTTGAAAGGGGGAGCTATTTTAAATAACATGCTTATACATGTTATTTATTTTTGACACACACACACACACACACATTATTTATTATCTTTTCAAATTGGTTGTCAAGCCAAAAAGGGGGATATTGTTGACCATTTGCATAATCAAACTCCTAATTTTGGACTTTGACAAACAATTTTGATACTAATAATTTCAACTAAGTGTGTAGGGAATTATATACCAAACATATACATTTTTGGATATACAATGATTTTTAGGGCACATTTGACCTCTAAGATTCAAGAAGGTTTTTGATCTCCTTAGAGCTTTATAATGAGAAAATAATCTCCTTTACTTTTAAATTAGACATCTTAAGTTTTCTGATTTGAGCTTACTTATGAAAATCTGAGCTCATTTGGGTATGCAAATCTTGAGTCAAAGTCAGCATATGTAGCTTTTATTTGAGTTTGCTTAGCTCTTAGTATTTCAGTAATATCTTGAGCTACAAATTTCCAATTAAGGTGATTCAAAGTTTAATGGAAAGCGAAGACAATTATCTATAACTTTTGTGACTAACATTTAGGCTGATTCAATCTTCTTCAGTCCCGTTCTTGAGCATCTTATGAGCTAGTCACGAGTTGTCCTTAAATAGTGCCTTAGGAGCTCATTTTTAGCAAAATAGGCAGAACTCCTCATGAGTGCTCCTCATAATCATGAGCACTTACATTCAATGGACATTTTTGAATGCAACGGTCATCAAATGGATGCTCTGTAATATCCCGTATTTTTAAATATTTTAATACTGCATCGGGATATGCAGTGTTAATAATTTTTAAATATGATATTGATATTTTATAAGTTGTTAATTGATTAAAATTGATTTTTAATTTTTTATTATTTCTTTAAGTGCTTTACGTAAAATTTTTCCGGGACTTACATTTTCGGGGAAATTTTCACATAAATATTTTATTATTAATTATTTTAAATAGATTTACGGACTTGCATGAACTCATACGTATTTTTAAATTACTAAATAAAGCCTAAGTATGTATATATTTATTTAATTAGGGTTTAATATATTACCCTAATATTTTATTATTTGTTTATTAATTTTATTATTATTTAATTATTTTTATTTATTATTAAATTTTAAAATATTAAATATTAAGTGTGTGGTGTATATTTAATGTGTGTAATTTAATATTATTTTATTATATAGTATAAATTATATATATATACATATATACATTTAATATAAATAAAAAAATAAAGTTTGAAATAATTACAAAACTGCCCCTCCCGTTCCTCCTTCTTCCCCGACCGTTTCCCTCACCGTCCGCCGCCTTTCATGCCGTTTCCTTGCCGTTGGTGTGCCGTCCGGCGTGCCACCACCTTCCCCAGCCTTCCTCGCCGCCTGTAGCAGCCGTTTCCGGCGTCTGGAGATCGATTTTGGCCGGAGAAGCCGAATTCTACTTCACCGTCGATCACGACGTTTCTAGCCACTATTTTCGACATCATCAGTCTCTTTCTTCTCCTTGAGCTCCGGTGAGTGTGATTCTAGCTTTGGTTTGAGCTTAAATGGTCTTGATTTGCTTAGGTTTCAAATTTTTGATTTCGGCCATATTAGGGTTCTTGAATTTTTTGGACTTCAATTTGATTGATTCATGAAAAATCCCTTCACAAATGTTTTTCCCCTTAGCCTAATCTACATGTATAAATTTTTTTGCAATTTTTGGAGATTATTTTGATTTTTGGGTATTTTTTAATATTTTAATATTATTTTCTAATTTTCGGAAATTAATTAAATAAATTATGAAATTGTGTTTTATGATAAATATAGGTGTTTAAATGAATTATAGGAATTTATTTTGAATTTTTATGAATTTCTAAGTATTTATTTTGAATTATTTAATTTTATGTAATTTTGGGAAAATTAGGTTAATTATGTTTTTAATTGAATTTAATTGGTTAATTGAGTTTTAATATTGATATTATTGATAAATATGTTGAGAAAATTAATTTTTAATAATTATACTATTTTTGGTGAATTTTTGAAGTAATTATAGTATATTTATATATATAGGGGTATTTTGGTAATTTTATATGAAATTGGCTAAAAATGTAATTTAATTGGTTTTAATAATTATTTAAGGTATAAAAATGATTTCCACAAATTATTTAGTATTTTTAACTAATTAAAACTAATTTTCGTGAATTATTTTCAATTATATATATAATATACGATTTTTCTATTTATAAAATGTATTTCTATGTTATAAGGGCATTTTTGGTAATTCTGAAATTGTTCTATGATTGTGGACCCTGGTCGGTAGACTGTAGTTTGGAGTCCGACCGAGGGGTTGTGAATGGATTGTTGTGCCTATTTTTCGAAGTGTGTTTCTTTGCAGGGTCGGCTCTACTCTTTGAGTAGAGAGATGTCCATTTTACTGGGGAGGTTCTGTCAAATTTTTGATAGAATTCTCATAAAACGTGATGTCCGGTCAAACCCTAATTCTGTTTCTATGTTTAATATTCTAGATTGAGTTCTAGGATTTCCTATTAGGTTTATTCTGATTTCTGTCATTATTGTTTGTTTAGTTGCGTCGAGACCGAGGCCTAGTGGACCAAGCCCGTCGGATCCATCTCGTGGAGCGCACTAAGCGTGAGTTACTATTTTATATATATGTGCTTTAGGATGCATAATTTTAGAAATATATGTTTTATCTTGATTAAATATGCATAAATGATTTAATGATTACTTAAGTTTATTTTTAGTTTATTTTTGGTATATATTAAATTATATGCATATTTTATTAATGAACTGTGTTTAAAATGTTTTCAAATATATCTCTAGTTTATTTTGTAATTTAATTGGATTTATTTGACGTATATATACTCAAAATATACCTGGTTTACTTTTGGTATATTTCTAGTATATATATGGTTTATGTTGTTATTTTATTGAAATTCATGCATCATTTATTTTTATGAATGTATGTTTTATATTATTGATGAAGGATATCAATAGAACGTGCTACCTAGTGGGCAGCACTAGGACCGAGTACGTACCGATGCGCTTATAGCATTTAGGCTATATTACTAACCATTTGTGGATATTGATTGAATATGATTATCTGATGTGTGAGATATGGTTTGGAGGTGTGATTGCTGGAGCTCGGTTGACCAAGTGTCTCGGGGCCAATCACACTGGCAGTCAGACTGCTGGAGCTCGGTTGACTTAGTGTCTCGGGGCCAGTCTACTGTCTAAATGGATTAAGTGGATATATTTGGATTAAGTGAGCCTGTGTGGCTAGAGTGTTGTTTGACACTGATTTGAGGTTGCGATTTTCTAGGGTTCTATTTAATCCTTCATAAACGATGATTTTAAATAAAATATATATAAAATGATTTTATTGCATCTGTGTGTATTTGCCTATATATATACATATTAGATATATACTGTTGATTGTATGCATTGTCATTTAGTGTGCATGTATATATACTATAGTAATTCACTCAGTGAGGTTTGACTCCCCTCCATTGACTAATTTTTTCAGGAGAGTCATCATCTTCAGACCTCAGTAGCAGGCCTGTACGCCGGATTTCTTCGGCCCCGGCTTCTTTGTGTAAACTGCTTCTCTGAGTCTTGGGTTTATTTTATCTAGACACTGGAGTAGTCATTAAATATATAAAGAGATGTTGTATTATATATTTGAACTGGATTTGTATTAAAGGAGTTTATATATATATATGTGATGATGAGGATTTAATTTAAATCCAGTTGGTGCATATGTTAATATTATATTTATGATTTTTATTTCCGCTGCATTATATATTGTTATTACTATTGCATGTTTATTTTATTTTATTTTTAGACTTGCTACAGGTTCCGGATTCGAAAGAATTCCCGTTCCCTAGCGCCGGTCATGGCCCCTGTTTTGGGTCGTGACATGCTCATAAGCCAGGATGGCTTCCTCATGATCGTGAGCATCACTTAAGCTGTAAAAAGTCCAAGATTGGTTCAAATAAATAATAGACATTGGAGACATGTTTAATACATCCAACAACCATATTTTTTTAGTTTTTTTCTATATAAACACTCCATAGAGTTCAATTGAAAGGTTAAGAAACTTATTTATCATTCATTCTCTCTTAAGCATTCAATTGAGCTCTCAAAATTCTCTTAAATAATTCTTTGTTTACATAACTCTTGTGAGAGTAGTTTGTGTGTTAGAAATAGAATTTCTCTTCATCTTAAATCTTGGGATAGATTAGAAGGGAAGTGAGATTTATTTCTAAAGGAATTGGTTTAAGTGTTATCCATTGAAACATTTGGGATTTGATTTTTGAGTAAGCCTTGAAAACTCAAGTTGAAAGGTTATAAGAGTGAGCCATAAAACTCTTATGTAATCTCAATCTTGTAAATAAGATTGTGGGTGATTGAAAATCCTAACTTAAGGATAAGTTAGGTGGAGACATAGGATTGTTGTTGAATCCAAACTCTTTAAATCTTTGTGTTCTTCATTCTTCTTTCTCAACTTTTATTCAATTCTTGCAAAGAATTCTTTTAATTTCTCATTTTTATTTGATAGTCCTATTCATCCCCCCCCCTCTAGGACTCTTTTCATAATGTCTTGCTAGAGGCCACTTATGACTTGTAGGCCTAAATAGAGATTTAAGGCCCATTACCAATATCATGTGAACCTATTGAACAAGCCCAAAATGAATATGGGTTTAACAAGTCCAAATAAGCTCTATGGAAAAAAATAAATAAAATATTTATTTATTTAAGGTAATCGTTATCTTAAATAAATAGAAAATTATTTCTAATTTAATTTTAAATAAAATCAGAATAAGAATAAGTGAGAAATTACCAAAAGGTCATTTGGTAAGTAAACCCTAATATAGAGGTTTATAAATATATTATATTCTCTAGGGTTTTACTAACACACTCTCATTATTCTGCCACCCAATTCATTTTCTCTCTTTTAGAAAATAAAAACACAGAGTTCTTTTGATTCTTAATTTGTAAGAAATCAAGAGAAGGTGCTAGCACACAAACATTCATTTTTCAAATTAAGGGTTATGCATGTGGACACTTGTGGAGGATTCTTTTGGAGACGTCTTAATCTGAACCGCCAAATTAAAAGCTCGAGGTAAAGTGTCACCAGAGTGAACCTCCTCTTTTTCTTTTAGAAATCCTGCCCCTTCTACATTTGTGGTAAGATTTTGAAAACCTAGATTTAATCAATTAATTGAATTACTTGGATCCAGGTTCGGGTTTGTGATTAAAATTTTATTTTTTTACTGTGTATGGAATCATGAAACCCAATAACCCTCCCACAGATTGATTGCTCTACCTTCCTCATCATCCGAGTTCCAAATGTCCAAGACATTCACTTCGACCTCTACATGCCATATTTTTGGATTGAGGTTTTCTGGTTTGGATTTTTAGGTGTGTAGGTGTGGTGTTAACAAAAGGAATTCAAAATTTGATCTTCTGTTAAACTAGTGTTAATGGTAAGGATAGATTGATTTAGTGGTGGCATGTTTCAGTAATTGGGTAATTGGTTATTTCTAGTGTTGGGTTTTCTATTTTTTGGGTCAGTTATTTTGCTTGAGTCGATTAAGTCTTGCACTTTGTGCTTCAGGCGAGTATAGTTGTCAGTGTCATGGGCTATGGCTTAGTGGTATTTGCAATATAGCTTTGGGTCAGCATTTGGGAATGGTAGTCTCTATAGTAGAGGTCATAGCAAATTATTCTCAATTAGTTTCTTTAAAACCTTAAAGAGAGGCCTGCCTATGTTAGAAAATCTTCTAGGTTGTTGGATATCATTTATCTGAACACTGCTACCAAATATAATCCTATTATTGGATCCAAGCCCTTCTTTACCTGAGGAGCTTCCACTGAAGGATTTTCTTTCTTATGCCAAGTCAGATTCTTTCTGAACTCTGAACCTGTACAACTCTTGAAAATTTTGAATCCCTAAATCTTTCAACTTCTTAGAAAGTGGGAGTACGCATCCCTCAATTGCTATCACTAGTTGGTCACTCTCGGAGGGTTGATGCTTCATCTGTACCGGTTTTGCTCTCCACATGATTAAAAAGTCAATGAAAGGCTCATTAAATCTTTGCTTGATGTTCTGTAAATCTCTTAAAGATGCTTCAATCTGGATATTGAGATTGTACTATTTTACAAATGTTACAGATAATGCTTCCCAATCATCTTGGATATTAGCTTCCAAAGCGTAGGACCATCTGATGGGTGCTCTTTCTAAGGATAGAGGAAATTACTTAATAATTTGAGCCTTGTTCAAGCTATTTGTTCTCATACAAGTTATATACTATTTGAGATGCAAATGAAGATCTTTAACACTAATGAACTTCTTCGTATCAAGAAACCTAAACTTCCTAGGCAGTGGGTCATCATCTTCTCCTAAACTCAGGTCGAAATAATTTATCAGTGCATCCATCCCCTTTTCTTTCATCATTAATTACATCTGATCCATAGACTTAATAAGGTCTTTAGTCCAATCTGGCTTCTCTGTATTCTCATGGGTATTTAAACTCTATCAGGTGACTGGTTTTACTAATATAGTTTGCTGATCATCTTTCATTCCTTACCTTTCTGGATTCTCAGCATCAAGATCAAATGGTGGTGGTGGAGGCACTGATGGTTTCTCTCTGGTTGAGCTCATCTTTACTATCATCTCTTACATAATTGCTCTAGTCTGTTTGGCCATCTCTGTCTTGAATTATTCTGGATCAAAACTTGCTGATACTATCTTTTTCGACATTCTGACCAGGCAACCGGTGTTAGAGCGCATCCAAGTGTATGACTGATTCGGATCTATATCTGCAACCAACCCAAATTAGAGACATGCATAGCATGTATGCATGATACATAGGGCCTAAAAAAATATAATAAGAAAACATGTCCTATTTACATGTAACAAATAACAAAAGACTAAGTTCTTCAAAAGATGACACTTCCACCCTTATTTTCCTACACGCATATTCAATGGTGAGTTTCTTATTTTAGGATTATTGGCCAAGTTTTAACTATCAACAAGGGATAACAAAACCATCGTACATGTAAAAAACTCTCAGGACGAAGCAAACAAGTAACAATTCCTTTAAAATAAAGTCGAAGTCCATTTTAATAGGTCATAATGGGCTTGAAAAGCCCAATTTTGACATGGTCTAATTACAAATGGGCCATGGTGCGCATGAAAGGCCCAATTTTGGCATAGTCAATTTACAAATGGGCTTGGGCTTTATGAAAAAGCTTGCTAAATGGCATAAAACACACACGTTTGGAAAAATCTTAGTGGGAATTGCTAAGTCATTTACATGAGTTGAGTCGAAGGTAATACGCTACAACTCCCATAACTATATATATCCATTACATCTCCCCACTCAAGGGTTCATGCAACACATATAGTATGTGCCATAAGTGACAATAATTAAATACTTTGCCACCTGGTTTGCATGAAACACAGGCAACAAAGCAAAGACCATTGTCGGTTATTTAAGACTGTGTGCTCAATGTGTGCGATCGTGTAGTGAATGCAATAATATGCAAAGGAAACAAAAAAACAATCAAGGATGATAAATTACAAAACACTTGAAATTAGTTTTTCAATCCCCAATAGAGTCACCACTGTGGGCATCGGGGTTTAGGCTACACACCCAAGTGTATGGTGACCACTATACTGTGTAGGCTCAAGGCTCACTAGGATTACTAAATGGGTTTTTAAGGCCCAAAAGGAGATGGAGTTGCCACCCGAATGGAAATCAAGACACTTTATAGTAACTAGATTCTACGGAGGTTCCTAGAAGCTTATTATTATGGGCTCAAGGCTTATTATTATGGTTTGCAAACGTTTCCAATTTTATATAATTCAATTTAAGTTTGCACATTAATCCTTTTGCATATTTATTACCTTGGAATTCAAATCAAATATTGAAAATGAATTTACAAACATTCATTCCAAATAAATGGGGAAGGGGTTAGGGATTACAGTAATATGTATAATTATTACAAATGAAACCTCTCAGGAACTAACTAATCCACTAATTACATAGTGATTAAAAATCACTAAAACCTATAATAAATAAGGGTCAGTTCCACACTTAAATAAATAAATTTATTCACAAGACAATTCAAATTATATCAACAAAAACATTAGCATGTAGATTCATATGAACATGTATTAATCATTTAATTAATTTTGAAAGTATAATTTTCACATGCAATATTAAGAAAAAGGCAGCATATACATATTGTGTACTAAAAATATGCCAAAAAGATACTAAAATAAAATAGTGTTATACGAGACTCTATAGAGGCAATCGCCTCTAGGTCACTCTTCAACATGCACAATCAGCATAAAAACACAAGTTTCTTAAATCCTAAGCAACTCAAATATTCAAATAAACCAACATAAACTAATAACTAAGAACTTAATGATTCATATGTTTAAGCTCTAAATGCAATCTTAGGAAATCAATAAGCACAAAAAGATGTAAAATGAGGAAATAGAGCTTCAAGTAAAATAAAGAACTTAAAACTCAAAAATAGGGGTTCTCACTGATTTGGACCCGTTTGATGCTCCAAACTGAAGCCCTAAGATTTGTTTGGTTCATTTTTGAAATGTTGAATACAAAAGTCACCTTCTTTCCTTTTTAAAAATGGATTCCTAACTTCAAGTTCTTTCTGTTCCTTCTTCTTCCTTTTTCTTTTCTTAAGAACCTTTTTTTTTTTTTGCTCTTTTTTCTCTTTTTTATTTTCTCTGGTTTTTTCTTTAGAAGCCCCCTCCTTTTTTCTTTTGAATGGCCAAAACTCCTATCTTTTAAACCCCTACCCTCTTTCTTCTCATTTTCTCCAAAAAGTCAAGGTTATTTTCCACCTTGCATTCTCATCATTGCCTTCCTTCTTTTCTTATCATTTCATGCCTCAAAAGTCCTATTTTTTTCTTTACAACTCCAAACTAAAGGTAAGAAAGTCAAATTTTATGTCAAATGTAGCAATAAATAGCATTTATTGCTATAGGGGACAGTTGTGAAGAGGCGAAGCCTCTTTGGTGAGGTGTCGCCTCACCAATGGCTGAAGTGAAAAGGCTATCGCCTCTTCACTAGGCCTGCTGGGCCTAGTTTGGGCTTGGCAAATGGTTAATGGGCTTAGTGTTTTGGGCTTTTGGCTAGATATGAAAGTTTTGGGCTAGGTTTAACCTATCAAATCCATTCTAAAGAAGATCTCGGGCTCTTCTCGCATTTAGAATTTGGACTATCTCATCACCGGGCTTTTGTTGCGGGCCAATCAAACTAAGGGTGTCCATAAGTATATACCTTTGTATTACTACTCAACAAATTTCAACTCGCAGTGATAGAGACACTAAGCAAACCAAGCTTCAAAACTTATGCTTTGAAAAGCTTCCACCCTTTTTTGAAAGTTTTAATTTTATAACTTTAAACTTCTGCCACCAATCGTCTTTGTACTCTATGTATAGGCATATATACATAGAACAAAACACAAACATAATTATTTAACACATGTTAACAAAAAAATTCATTAGACATGTAATAGTTATATAACACATATAAACACTGTGTGCTTAACATTGTGTTCATAAAATGTAAACACAAATCAAAGAAAAAAATATATGAAGAGAAAAAAAATCATTTGATAAAGCCAAATAATTTTAAAAATATATTATTTACAAAACAAAATTACAAATCTAAAAAAAATTATATCTTTGTCCAGAGAACATAAAAGATTTTTAAAAAAATTAGACCATAATTTTTTTAAAAAAAATATTTACAAATCATTAAAAAATTAAGTCATCTATTAACAAACTTTATATCTATAGTTAATAAAAATGAGATCAAATATAAATACACAATAATCATTCCAGAACAAAAAAAATTATAAATCTATTAATAAATGTTACATATTCATTTAATTTAAAAGATATAAAATAGAAAAAAAATTTCCTTATAAAATTTTTTTTCAACAAATACCTTTTCTTACATAGATATATAAACAGATCATATAAATCTTTACAAGCAGACCATTTTTCAAATAAAAAAAAAATTTCAAAATAACATTTAACATAAAACATAAACAAAAAACAACATAGACTATTTTAGAAAAAATTATACACTCTATATTTTAAAAAAATAAACTTTTTTTTAAAAACTCGCCAAATATTTAAATATTACAAAATCCATTAACAATCAAACATATATTATTACTGCAATTACCATAAATAGATAGATCATCTATTTGCTTAATAGCACTGAGAATCAAGAAAAAAAAAAGATAGATTGAAATAGATTTTGAGAGAACAAAAGAGTATTTGATGAAGATTAAAGGTTAAAAGGGTAGATTTATATTAGATTGAAGAACCAATGGTCGAGAGAGGATATAGAAAGACAGAGGGTGAAGGTGAAGGTTAGGTGAGACTGAGGGAGAAAAGAGAGGACAAAGCTTTTTTAGATTTAAAGAGAGTAGAAGCGGCTAAAGGAAGAGAAGTTAAATGAAAATTAGGGTTTTATTTTATCAATATATATAACCCTCTTAATACTAAAACGATGTCGTTTAATTGTATTAGTAAAAATTAGAAATTTGGTCAGGTCGGAAGATAACATGCTTCCTCTGACCCGTAATCTGATTTCCGAATCAACCCATTTAATCCATCCAAACCGATTAATAAAATAACTCGACAATTGAATCAGAACAAAAAAATCAGGTCAAACTGAATCAGAATATTAGGTTCGGTCAAATATTACTCACCCCTAGAAAACATAGTTGTCTAACAATATCATTATATAAATCATAAAATTATGAGAGATTTTTATCTATACTCGATATATTATACCATGGGATAAAATTTATATTAAAAATAGAATATATCTCTTTTTATTACATACGTCTGTGCTGAATATAATATACCAGTGTGGACAAGAATTTGCTTTATATCCCGTCCCTCTTCTTGTTGGGGCTAAAACAATCGGATAAAACGCAGTTGGCATTAGTCCCAGTCAACAGGCCCATTTAAAACCACTAACTATCCCATTAAACCCTAGTGCCAAACGCACCCCAGTTGCATATTCGTCGCATGCGTATTTTTTCCACCCTCATTGCCTCATCAAGTTCCATTGGCCACCATTTGCGTTCGCGACATCTATTTCGACACTTCCAACCAATGGCCACAACAGCTGAAAATTCTCTGCGCAGAGCCCTAGCGGAGAACTTATCCGCCGTCGAATTTCAAGGGAATGCAGTCCGTGCACTTAAAGCCTCTAAAGCGGCTAAGGCCGAAATCGACGCTGCAATTGAAGCTCTTAACGCCTTAAAGCTGGAGAAATCTTCGATCGAGAAGCAGCTACAAGCAGCCGTTAGTGGAAATGGTCCTGATAGCTCCTTCAACAGGGAAGCCTTTCGTCAAGCTGTGGTGAACACTTTGGAGCGGCGTTTGTTTTACATTCCGTCATTCAAGATTTATAGAGGTGTAGCTGGGCTTTACGATTACGGTCCTCCTGGTTGCGCTGTTAAGTCCAATGTTCTTGCCTTTTGGCGCCAGGTATGCTTGCCTCTACCTCATCAAGCTGATTTGTTTTGATCATGGGAAGGGTGTTTGGAATTGATCGCGTAATTTAATTCAATTCTTGCGAAGTCATTCCATTTTTAGCGTGATTTCATTTCTTCGAAAATGCCAAAAGATTTAGTTTTTAGCAACTGGCTAACATGAGAATTTAGTATACATAATTCAATTGAATTGAACGCTTGCATTTGTTGGCTTTCCATACACACATTTTCTGAAAATTATACAAGTTAGTGCTTGACCTTCCAGATAAGATAATGTGTATTATGTTCAAAATGAACTGGCCATTGTGATTTCTGAAAGCTTTGTCATTGGTGTTGCTTACTTTGTTTGCCAATTCATAGTTTAATTAATCTTTGTTCTGCAGCATTTTGTTCTGGAGGAGAATATGCTAGAGGTTGATTGCCCCTGTGTGACCCCTGAAATTGTTCTGAAAGCATCTGGTCATGTGGATAAGTTCACGGACTTGATGGTTAAGGATGAGAAAACTGGCACCTGCTACCGGGCTGACCACTTGCTGAAAGATTTCTGTAATGAGAAGCTTCAGAAGGATCTTAGCATCACTGCAGAAAAGGCTTCAGAACTGAAACATATACTTGCAGTCTTGGATGATCTCTCTGCCGAAGAGCTTGGTGCAAAGATCAAGGAGTATGGTATTACAGCTCCAGATACAAAGAATCCTCTTTCTGATCCTTATCCATTCAACTTGATGTTTCAAACATCAATTGGCCCTTCTGGTTTGAGCCCTGGGTGAGTGCAATTTTTAATGTTTTCATTTTCAGTGGCAATGTGCTGTGGGATGGGGCTCCATGTTATGATATTGGCAGTGTTTCAACAGCATGTAATCTTTGTTCTTTTTTGGGTGCTGAAGCCATGTAGCGTTTTATCTGCTGCAGTTATATGCGTCCTGAAACAGCACAGGGCATCTTTGTAAATTTCAAGGACTTGTACTACTACAATGGGAACAAACTCCCCTTTGCTGCTGCCCAAATTGGTCAGGCCTTCAGAAATGAGGTTTCTTTTAAACTTTAGAATTTGTCAAACTGCTTTTCTGTACATGAGAAATTCTTCCTTTTAAAAAAATAAATAAATAAATAATGGCAGTTTTTATGTGGTGTTGAAAATTATTTTGCAACATCCCCCTGGGTTTTCATTGTTCGGAGTGTAAGCTATGCCTGTTAATGTGGTAAGAATTGACTTATTTTTTTCCTTTTACATATGCATAGATATCCCCTCGCCAAGGTCTTCTGAGAGTGCGTGAATTCACATTAGCAGAGATTGAGCACTTTGTTGATCCGGAAGACAAATCTCATCCAAAATACAATGAAGTTGCAAATCTGGAATTTTTGATGTTCCCAAGGGAAGAACAAATGTCTGGTGGATCTGCTAAGCAAATTCGGCTTGGTGAAGCTGTTTCGAAGGTTAGTTTGGATAAAAAAAAAATTTTAATTTGCATTTTTTTTAATGCATCTTCTCTTTGTACTGATGCTGTGATCTATTGATATTCAGGGAATTGTCAACAATGAAACTCTTGGCTACTTCATTGGGAGAGTTTATCTCTTTCTAACCTGTCTTGGCATAGACAGAGAACGATTGCGATTTCGACAGCATCTTGCAAATGAAATGGCCCACTATGCTGCGGACTGTTGGGATGCTGAGATTGAGTGTTCCTATGGTTGGATTGAGTGTGTTGGTATTGCTGATAGATCTGCATATGACTTGCATGCTCACACGGTGAGAACCTATCTGATATATGAACATGAAGAAATACTAAGAAGATTGGATATGCATCCTTTTACTTCTGAGGTCAATTGGATTTGGCTGGGGATGTATATACCATGAACTCTTAGCTGTTAAAAAGTTGTTAGAATGCTAATTCTGTATTGTGAGTTTGTGACATGTCAAACTTTTCCCGTCACATGCATAATATTTATATCACCAAGATATAGAAAAAATTCTATAATTTTAAGAAATTAGTTGTTATCCCTGTTGAACATGGAAATCTTTCACACTTGTTGAGGATTGTTTGTTGTGTTTACAGGAGAAAAGTGGAGTTGCTCTCGTGGCACATGAAAAATTTTTAGAACCTAGGGAAGTGGAGGTAGTGCTTCATGTTACTCTCATTTGCTATGTTTTGTAAATTGTTCCACAATGAATATAATTTGCCTATATTACAAAACTTTATGATTGACTATCACTGGTTAACTTATATGTATTATTTCAGAAACTGGTCATAGCTCCAGTGAAGAAAGAGCTAGGCCTTGCATTTAAGGGAAACCAAAGAATGGTGGTTGAAGCATTGGAGGTAAAAATGGAATTTTTTTTCATGGGTCTGTAACTCAGAGAGGCTGAGTACAGAAGTTTGATTGTAATATTCTTTCTTTGTTAGGCAATGAATGAAAAAGAGGCCATGGAAATGAAGGCCTCTCTGGAAACTAAGGGAGAAGTAGAGTTTTATGTATGCACTCTTGAGAAAAATGTGAGCATTAAGAAGAACATGGTTGCAATTTCAAAGGAGAAGAAGAAAGAACACCAGCGAGTTTTCACACCATCAGTGATTGAGCCATCTTTTGGCATTGGTCGGATTATATATTGTCTCTTTGAGCATTCTTTCTACATGAGGCCTAGTAAAGCTGGGGACGAACAATTGAATGTTTTCCACTTCCCTCCTATTGTGGCACCTATTAAATGTACTGTTTTCCCACTTGTTCAGAATCAACATTATGAGGAGGTTGCCAAAGTCATTTCCAGGTCGCTGACTGCTGCTGGAATTTCACATAAGATTGATATTACAGGTAAGTGACTAAAATAAATTATCTTGGTGGTAGCTGTTGGCAGGCTGATAATATTTTTAGGCAGAAATTGATATAAGGTTTGGCATGTTTTATTAGCATATAATTTTTTTTTATCATGATGTTGGGTACTGTTAATTTGATGCATTGTTTTAGTGGCGTGTTAGGAAGTCTTCTGACTGATGAACTTTGTATTCAATTTTTTGTAACTATGTCTGCAGGTACTTCAATTGGCAAGCGATATGCAAGGACAGATGAACTGGGTGTACCATTTGCGATAACTGTTGATTCGACATCTTCTGTGACAATTAGGGAGAGGGATAGCAAGGATCAAGTCCGTGTTAGTGTGGAAGAAGCAGCATCAGTTGTGAGGTCTGTGACCGATGGGCTGCAGACATGGAATGATGTGTGGGCAACTTTCCCTCATCACTCCTCTGGTTCCACAGAAGACTGAATTTTGGGCAATGACAACGAGACTATATAGGTTACACTGCAAAATCCTCACACTGGTTGGTTGAGCAGAAGAAATGAACTACAGAAAAATCTAGCTTCTATCTGTATTTTGCTACCTCCTATTATCAAAAAGGTTTCTCTACATTCTACTATCTGGTTTTGAGACCGAATAATTGAAAGCATATCTCTGTAAAATGCTGTAACTGGCAGCTAAATCTTCTTTTTTCTGAATGTTGTGCTGAGTTTCATACTGCGAGAGTGTTCCACTGCCTTTGTTTTTTCTCATTTAACTTTGAGCATGGCTCAATAGCCAAGTAGATGATATGCTGGGCAGCAGAAGTTGGAAAGCTATAGTGATATTTATTTATGAAGATGAGCTCATCTTCTTCAACATTTTTGTTTGTGTTTTTCTTTTTGTTGAACAAAAATCATGAGAAGATATTTGGAAACTCTGTGGGCACTTGTATGTAGCACATAAAAGTCATGGTCGCGGATGCGCTCATGACAGAGCGATGGATGAAAATTGAGTTTTATTGTGTGCTGCTTGAATTAGAATGCAATGCAACTCACTTTTTTCCAAGCAGAACGCCATCATTAAAAAAAAAAACAAAAAAATAATAATCAAAGGTCAGGAAAGAGGTTTGTTAAGAAGTTCAAAAAAAAAAAAAAAAAAAAAAGGGGAAAGGGGAAAAAACGTTGGGCAGAAGTAGGAACGACGTCGTTTATTAAAAGGAGAAGAGTAGGTCTGTTGTGTATTTTGTTGGACGCCTGGGCTGGGTTGATTAGCGGAAAGGGAGGCTGCGTCTCAGAAGAGAAAAAGGGGGAAGACAGAAAAGCGGTCGACGATACGAAGATGCTGAGGATAGCAGGGAGAAGGGTGTCGTCGTCGTCCATACTTTGGAGATCATCTTCATCTCAAGCAGCCGCCTTCCTCAATCAATCTCATCCTCATCCTCTCTGTAGCGATGATTCTCCCTCTTCCAGATCCACGATCCTCTCTCCCTATCATGTCTTTTTCTCTCATAATCTAATCAGAGGTTTGCTTCTTCTTCTTTTTAGCTTTTTCTTTCATCGCCTCAGCTTATTTACTTCTTTTTGTGTCTTTTTTTTAATGCTTTATGATTCTCTTTGCTCCTGCATTGGATAATCGCAGGTGCCTGCTTTTTTTGCATATCATTATTCAATAATTTCTCGTCTGTATTGAGAGAGATAAATAGATTGAAGCCTTTCTTTTTATGCATTTCCATTTTGGATCTGAACTTATCTTCATACGAATTGCTATGGCCTCTGCTTTTAGAATTCAAATGCTTTTTTTTTTCTTTTTTCTTCAATGCTCTTGAACCAAATGGTTGGCTCGGTCAACAATTCATTAATGGATTTTAATTTAAAACTTAAATGTTTGACCCTTGAATAATTTGGCTCTTTGTAATTATCTTTGCCTCTTCTCCTAAACAAGAAACTGTAGCATTAGTTTAGGGCTAGCTGAATTCACT
This sequence comes from Mallotus nudiflorus, assembly GCA_947683625.1. Taxonomy (NCBI): domain Eukaryota; kingdom Viridiplantae; phylum Streptophyta; class Magnoliopsida; order Malpighiales; family Euphorbiaceae; genus Mallotus; species Mallotus nudiflorus. The sequence continues at coordinate 775,731 of CANTUR010000082.1, read as the reverse complement.
GTTTTATATTCCATAATATACAGCATTCCATTTCCAGGCCGCAACTGTTTGTCTAAGGAAACCATGTACACCACAGCACAGATACGGCTGCTATCTTCTCATCTATATTTCCCTGGTTTGTTCTTTTTAGTGGACTGCTTTGCTATCTAGCATAATATTTTAGGATGATTCTGTTGTTTTGCAAGCAAAAGCATTTCGATCATTTTAGGGTCTTTTCACTTCTTTTTTCTCTTCATTATGACCTTTTTATATATCTTATGTTAGGACTGCTAACCAATTTTATCTGGAGATACAGATTATGCAGAATGCTGCAGACTTTGGAATGTTTTCTGTTTATTCCTTTCTCAGAATTTTTATCTACACTTTTGTTGTGGTAGTAGAGATGGACAGGCTAGCTGTCCTTATTATGTATCTTTCTATTGAAAATTTTTTGTAAGGTTGGGTTGTTGTGTAATGAATTTTCAAATTGTTGATTATTTCTTCCAGGGTTTTCATCTGAAGCCCTTGCACCAGGACATGATCTGGGTATGATCTCTGACCTCCCAGCTACTGTTGCAGCTGTGAAGAATCCTTCTTCAAAAATTGTCTATGATGAGCACAATCATGAGCGTTTTCCTCCAGGTGACCCCAGCAAGCGTGCCTTTGCCTACTTTGTCTTAACTGGTGGGAGGTTTGCATATGCCTCCTTAATTCGTCTTCTGGTCCTCAAGTTAGTTCTGAGCATGTCTGCCAGTAAAGATGTCCTTGCCCTTGCATCCCTTGAGGTAGACCTCTCCAGCATCGAGCCTGGGACCACTGTTACGGTCAAGTGGCGTGGGAAGCCAGTTTTCATACGGAGACGAACCGAAGAGGATATTAAACTGGCTAACAGTGTTGATGTTGCATCCCTTCGTGATCCTCAGGAGGACGCTGCCAGGGTTAAGAATCCAGAATGGCTCGTGGTGGTTGGGGTCTGCACCCACTTGGGGTGCATCCCATTACCCAATGCTGGTGACTTTGGTGGTTGGTTTTGCCCATGCCATGGCTCACACTATGACATCTCTGGAAGAATACGCAAGGGGCCAGCACCTTTTAATTTAGAGGTTCCCACATACAGCTTCTTGGAAGAAAACAAGTTAATGATTGGGTGAGAATTTCAGCCTGCAATTCTCTTCAGAATTTTAGGTTGTTTTGTGATGTCACAAATAGACATTCTCCCCCTACACCTGGGAAACACAGATGACAGTTTTGCAAATTTACTTCATTTTTCTATTGGTTTTTTGCTTAATGCTCTTTCAATTTGGATAATATATCCCTGCCATTACTTGATGGGGTTACGGAATTGGAAATAATACACCTGGATATTTGTTAACTATTTGCAGCTTAATTAATTATATGGACTTAATTGTATCAAGAATCAAAAACTGTCCATGTTGCTCTGTCTTCATTAATTCCTTGTTGAAGATTTCTGCGGTCACCCATGGTTATCTGCTGTGTCTGTATGTTTTATTTTCTTAAACTTATTTATAATCAATTCTTTTTAAGTGATTTTTTTTAAATAGAAATTTTTGTGACATAATATTCTCTACCTGAGTCCTACTCTTAACTCATTTCTGCCATATGGCTAATGATAAATTTGGATGATTACTTGGTTTTACATGTAGCGGTTTTGTGTGCAAAATGCTGTCTTTATTTCTTTTTTTTTTTTTTTAGAAGAAATTGCTGTCTTTATTTCTTGATGCCTCATTTTCATGTTTCAGTATTTTCCAAAAATGCATATTAAGAAAGATGAGCATCAAAAGGTAGGATTCTAATTTTTACAAAATTATCATTTCAGTCCTATTTCTGCACCGACATTAAGCAAGAAAAACACATTGAATCATCATTTCTGGAGGCCGCTTTTATAACGGAGCAAATAACTCCATAGAGAGTCTTGAACAATTAAAACATAAATAATTCAATATAGTTGTGGTTTGGTTGAAACTTCAAAGACTATAAATCCTTAATAGAGCTAATAGAAGAAGAAAATGCAGGTATGGGCCAGGCAGCTAGCGTTGCTGTAATGTCTGGCAGCTGGACAATGGCAGCACAGTAAGTTTTCATTTTCGTTTTCCAGTAAGCCGCAAGTCTGACTACTTAGTTGTCCTGTATAGGAACTAGTGATAGTTTGCCTCCATATACATCAGGGAGCTGGCTCTCATCGATGTCCGCTAGCAATGTAGAAGTCAATTTTTTGTTCTCTACAAAAGCTATCTGCGAACATGCACAAATATGTACTACGGTTAGCTCACTGCATACTATTTCAATCTTCACCAGCCTATACTAAAACATCAAAGATTTTGAAATTTACAGCATTCAAGGCTTAAAATAGTGGTGCATCCTAAGATGTATATTTTAATTCATTTCAACTTTGTTTTCTGGATCATTCTTTGTCAATATTTAGACATTGTAGAAGTCAATTCATGGCTCGAATGAAAGCTCTTAACAATATTATGATTCACAAACAGCTATACTAATCTTGTTAGAGTCAAGTCTTCCAAAAAATTTTATAAAAAGGAAAGTATATTCCTTGCACAGAATAACATTTAATACCTTCTTTTTGGTTTTGCTATCAATGAATGGGTAAATGACCTTCCATGCAGTCATGAATATGTAAGGCACATGGACTATATACAATTTGGCTAACCTCTCTGGATAACAGTCCTGCCACAGAAACATTCACATTAGCAATTGCTCTGATGAACATGCAGTCTGCTACCTTGAATATCTCATTAGTTAATATATTAGCATGCAAAAGATACGGTTACAACTGTAATGATTGTAAGGAATGGTGCACGGTCTGCAATATAAAACCTGAAGTATTGATAAAGCTGCTAGATATCCACGGATATCACTGTTTGTGTATCCCCATCCTTCAATATCCGCAATGGCCACAAACTTTTCCTGTCCAGTTGGCATCCTGCAAAAGCAGCAAGAGATTACATAAAAACTTGATTTATCGAACAATTTAAACCAACACTCGGTGAAATAATTGGCCATGTTCTATCTAATTTATGAGGAGAAGATTGAGATGGAAATTATGAGGTTTCGTAGCATCAGAGCATGTGTGATGTAGGATACATTCTTAGAAAATAAACATCCAGCTTATTAATTCACATGGTCAAATTTTTTTGCAAGGGATGCATCAGCTAATCATATAATGTCATAATAGTCAAAAACAGAGAGAGAGTTACCTGGTACATATTCTGTCGAGGGTGAAGACTACAAAACCTGCAATTTTTTTTTTTTAAAAGAAACATAATTGTGTCAGATCAAAGTTATTTCAACTAAAAGAGTTCAGCTCTAAGTCCCAAGATTAATAACTCACGCTTGAACTCTTCCAGGTGTCCTTTATAGGGCTTATGTTTGCCACCAAAAACAACCACAATGGGGTGATTCTTCTTGTCAACACCTTGCATAAACAACTTGTTTTGGGCAAGTTCATTAGGAATTTCTGATGGAGATATAAGGCCATCAGGGATAAATGATCTCCTCCAGCTTAAATACTTGAGAAATAAGGCAGAAGCTTTCTCGATGTCATGCTCACGAGCACGCAAAAATCTTCTGATCATCAAATCATCAACTTCCTGACATTAAAATTGGTACCACTCAGACAAAAAACATGAAGTGGGTAATCAAATGCAAGCTGGAAGTTGAGATCTTTATTGTTTCATTTTTCCAGTTTGACAAATGTGACGGCAAAAATAAAGTTAAAAATCGGAAACATTTTCTGTCATAAAAGTCAAAACAACTTTGATAGGTGCAATCGCCATCTTGCACTTTCTGAACGACTCATCCTTCACCAACTCTCTTTGACTAAAAAATCAAAATTGAGATACTTGAATAATCTGCTAAGTTTGAATCGAAATGAAATGATTAAGCTGCAGGCACATTCATATCATACGCACATGATGCAAAAGCTCAGTAATCTGAAGAGTCAGCACGATTACAGGAAAGAAAAGAAAAGCAGGTGGATAACAAGAGGAAGAGAAATTCGCAAAACCAAGAAACAGCAAAATTTAGAAACATAAACGGGTGAGGTAGCAAAACAATTCAATAGCTATATATGAACAGCGACAGGATAACAGCATGTAAATGAAAAAACTAATAATAATAAAACTGCGAGGGAATTAATTGGAAGAAAATCAGTTGAACCCAGTAGCAGTAATAGAAAAAAGAGAAGAAAGGAAGTTGAAAGGAGGAACCTTGGCAGAGGGATCTTCTCTTTCGACATGAACTCTCATAATCCGGACTTTTCGTTGCTCTATCTCATTATCATACCCTCCATCTCCATTGATCTCGTCGTGATTATTGTTATTATTATTATTATTATTATTATTATTATTATAAACATGTGATGCCATGTTTGAAACTTGCTTCAGTTAGCAATCAATCTTTGTTGCTCAATTGTTCAACAAATCAAAGAACAGAAACAAAAAAAAAATGAAGAGATTGCAGAATGCAAGAGACGGAAAACATAAGAGAAAAGGCCTCTTGGAAGGAGTAAAACTAAATGAGCCGACTCAGCGACATATATATATTTGTTTCATTTAACAGCTAAGTTTAAATAATATAAAAGTCATTGTTATTTAGTTATTGAGGTGGAGATACAATAGTGATTTCTCTTGAAAAGCATTTTGAATTGTGGATTTAAAATTTTACACTAAAATTTGTGAAATTAACTTTATTTAATTTAAAAAGAAAAATTATTTCTAATTATGGAGCCTATTAATACTTTTTTTAACAATTAGTTTAGATGATTAAATCTTTTAATTTGAAATAAAATAATTGAATAAATTAAAAGATTGAATCTTATTTTCAACAAAATATTTTTATTTTATAAAAAAATTTTATAATTTTTTATTATCTGTTGTAAACCGATTAGACCGTTGTCTATTAATACTTAAATTATATAATCACTTGTTGATAATAAAAAAAAAAACATTGTTGTTTAATCAAAGATTAAACAAAATGAAAGGATTGTTTTGTGTGGCAGCCATGTTCCCCATGTGACAACAAAAATAAAAGCATAACTTAATCTTAATGTGCCGGACACAACTTCCGAATACATAACTTAACCTTAATGTGGTGAATAAATTATCAATACTCACTAAAATTGTCGATTGTGAAAAATTTTGATTAATTCCGATACATATTAATATATGTGGCTATAAGGTTTCTGGAAATGAAATGAGGTAACGTCGTTTAAATGTGACCCCAGAGTGTTAGGAAGTCATTATTTAATCAGCAAATGCAGCTGGCCTACAGCAATATCATCTATTTAATCAGTCATTATTTGTTTCATGCACGCCACAATTTTCTTCCTCCATATTAATGTTTCTTCCAGATTTTAAAGCAACTCAACCTCCACATAAAATCATCCGCAAAATATTCATCAACACATGTTAATTAAAAAAAAAAACAATAAAAATCCAATTAAGTCTAATATAGTTAAACCATATGTATTTAAATCTACTAGATTTTAATTAATCCAATTTTATATTGGATTATATCTTAAGGATGGTAAAAATGCGAATAACTGTTTATTAGCTGATTCTAATAATTATCAATAACTAAAAGAAATCACTAAAGTAAAGAAATGGTTTTAACAAAAACATATGCAACTTTTGAGCTAAAACAGAAGAAAAAAAAAGAAAAATTTTATTTATTTTATAAATTTATTTAATTTTTTTTGTTAAGGATAAATTTATTTAATTTAAATATTAAATTAGTGAACATTTTTATAATCAGCGGATATAAGAGTAATCATATAAAAACATATGCATTATTAAAAAAAAAAAAAAAAAAAAAAAAAAACATATGCAACTCTTGAGGTAAAGGTTACAAATTTGATTCTGGAGTAGATGAAAAGTAAGAGGCGGAATGGAATTGAATGAGGTTTATTGAGAAGGGGAGGTGTGACTTGTAGACTTTTCTGGAGCTTCCTTTTTTTTTTCTTACTTTGTTGATCGGAGCCTCCGTAAAGTGGCAATTTCTGTTAGTATTCAACTTCGACGTCAGGAACAAAAACGCATGCAATTTCAAAGCTCCTTGTTTTTGTTAAATATGACGAAGAAATGAGGAGGTGAAAATGGGATAATATGTGCCACCACGGACTCTTCTCCATAGAAACCAACTACTTTATTGTCATGATTCAACAACTATGCTTTATCAATTTCTTCGTGATTCAACCTTTTTTCTTTTTTTTTTTTTTAAAATGCATCAATTTTGGTCATTATTTTGATTTAATACCCAAATGAAAGGGATTGAATGACGGATTCAGAGGCGGTGAGAGGAGCCATCGCCCGTGTGTTTATTAGTAATAATTAATAATAGAAATTCCCATTTTGATCCAATTTACTTGCCTCCTACATGTAATTTTAACACATTCACAAAATTATTTTTTACTAAAGAAATAAAATGTTATTGTAATTTAAAATATTTTATATTATTGTGTGATATTTAAATTATTTATGTTTAAATAAAAATATTAATTATTAGTTACGATGAAGTTTATATATTCTAATGTTTTATTATAGAAGTTTTTTTATTTCCCCCTACAATATCCATTGTATTTGAGTAATTATTCTTGTAATTTTACTCAAATAATATGAGTAAAATGTTTATAATATCTCTAACACCATAAGCATGTTTCTAATATCTATGAATAAAAAAATTATATTATTTAAATATTTATAGATGATATAATAAAGGTAGTTTTTTTAATTTAAATCCACAACAACATAATTTAAATTTTATATTGCAAAATATCTTTAAAAAAAGTTATTATTTAACTATTTTTTACTGGTTTAAATCTACTATAAAATTGTTAACTCGAAAATCTGAAATTCTACTCAAAAATAATGAAAAACTGATGGAATATATAAAAAAGTGTGGATGAGTTGACTTGAAATTCTTTCAGTTTAATAAGATGTCTCGAGATTCGAATTTTGTATATACAACTATTTTAAAACTTTTGAGGTAGATATTTATCGTCAATTGAGGTTCTTTTTGAGTTAAATTTAGATTAATCAGATTCTATATGATATCGGATGATCAAATTAAAAAAAAAAAAAAACTGTAGATGGAGCAGGGCGCAGGATATAAGCGGCCAGTAGAAGCTTGGGAAAGACAAAGGAAACATTTTTAATTATAATTATAATTATAATTTTGTAGAGTGTTTGTTAATGGGAAAGGAAATGAAGTGAGATGGACCTGTCATCAAACTGGCAAAGCAAACACACCTTTCACTAACCCACATTACCATTGCCATTACCTCATTTTTCATTTCGAAGTTACGTTCCTTACCTTCTGTAATTGTAAATTTGTAATTGTTTGCTGCTGCTGCGTTTTTTTTTTTTTTGGTTTTTGCATGAAAAAAGAATGAAACTTCTTTCTCTGTTTCTTGAAGCAAATTCTTCTTCTCTGTTTGTTTGATTTCCTTTTCAAATCTCCATTTTTTTTTTCAATTTGCTCACTCCCCATTAGCATTACCTACTTTCTAAGTTAACTTCTCAACCTCAACTACTTCTTTTACGACATCCCAACCAAAATACAATACAATACACACTCTTCTCTTCTCTTCTTAAATAATGCATTTTCTTTCTCTTCTGGACCGATCCTTCCCACCCATTTCGGTTTTCAGTCGAGGGTTGAGGGCCAAACAAGATGAGCGTATCTACTTGCGACTTCTTCTTTATTCTGCTTCTTGTTTCTGGCTTCATTGATCCACTTTTTTCTGATAACAGACCACGCACAGAGAGAATTTCAGGTTTATTCTTCTAGTTCAATGTTGGTTTCCTTAACAATGGATGATTATACTCCATATTTTTTATTAATTGCCAAGTTAATTTTAATTTTGCAATCACACCTGATGCCTAGTAGTGTGCAACTGACTTGCAATTAAACTAAAGGCCTTTAAACCTGTATTACAAGTTTTCACACTTTGATTTGGTTTCTTTGTTACTTAATCAAATACTCTTCTTGTAGACTTATCAGCTATTTGAGGTGAGGTGAAGGCTAGTAGCTAATTTCATATGTAATGTACGTAGTTTTACATTCCTTAGAAGGCCATTGTTGCATGAATGTTCTGGTAGCATTAAGGATTTATGGACCATGAATCTGCATTCTAAAAATTGTACGAGAGTTATCATTCTCTTTGTTTCTGGGATGGCCTACACGGGCCATCGATATCTCTATCCTTGTATGAGCTGTTTTGTTTTCTCTCCTTATGGATAGCAATTCCATTTCAAAAAAATAGTGCTTTTTCGGTTTCAATAATGCAGGAAGTGCTGGTGATGTGTTGGAAGATGATCCAGTTGGAAGGTTGAAAGTTTATGTGTATGACCTCCCAAGCAAATATAACAAGAAACTTCTGCAGAAGGACCCGAGATGTGTCACCCATATGTTCGCTGCTGAGATCTTCATGCACAGGTTTCTCTTATCCAGTCCTGTTCGAACCCTTAATCCTGATGAAGCAGATTGGTTTTACACCCCAATATATACCACTTGTGACCTTACACCTACCGGCTTGCCCTTGCCCTTCAAATCTCCACGGATGATGAGAAGTGCAATACAGCTCATCTCTACCAATTGGCCTTATTGGAATCGCACAGAAGGGGCTGATCACTTCTTTGTTGTGCCCCATGACTTTGGAGCCTGTTTCCACTATCAGGTATGATCCTATCCTATGCATATATGTTTGGAATAAGTGTCTTCATCCCATGATGCCACATTACACAATTATCAGATCAAAATTAGTTGCAGCAACGGCCTTTTCTCATATCTGACATTTCCTTCTTTTAAATCAATTAATTGCTATGTGATTGTTTGTTTTTTAATCATTCAATTGCACCAAGTGCAACAGAATTTTCTCTGGCAATCAGTTGCATTGTTAAAAAAAATTTGTGCTTACTCAAATAATGCATTGCAGGAAGAGAAAGCAATTGAACGGGGGATTTTTCCATTACTCCAGCGTGCCACTTTGGTTCAAACTTTTGGACAGAGGAATCACGTGTGCTTGAATGAGGGTTCAATTACAATTCCTCCGTATGCTCCCCCTCAAAAGATGCAAGCCCGCCAGATTCCCCCAGAAACTCCACGATCCATCTTTGTCTACTTTCGTGGATTGTTTTATGATGTGAACAATGATCCAGAAGGTGGCTACTACGCGAGGTATGTTCATTTGAAAAGAGTGAATCGGGTTAGGCCTAAACTAACCTGCTTCTTCAATTCCTTCGCATTTAATTTCTAAAATTTCTGTGGAACTGACAGAGGTGCAAGGGCAGCTGTTTGGGAGAATTTCAAGAACAATCCTTTGTTTGACATCTCGACAGAACATCCAACTACATATTATGAAGACATGCAGCGAGCTATATTCTGCTTGTGCCCTCTTGGCTGGGCCCCATGGAGTCCGAGATTAGTGGAAGCGGTGGTTTTTGGCTGCATTCCTGTCATCATAGCAGACGACATTGTTTTACCCTTTGCTGATGCTATACCATGGGAGGAAATAGGAGTGTTTGTGGCAGAAGAAGATGTCCCCAACTTGGATACCATTCTTACGTCTATACCAACACAAGTGATTTTAAGGAAGCAGAGGCTTCTTGCAAATCCTTCGATGAAAAGAGCCATGCTCTTCCCACAACCTGCACAATCTGGAGATGCTTTCCACCAAATATTGAATGGTCTAGCTCGTAAATTGCCACACGACAGTAGCATTTACCTGAAGCCAGATGAAAAGGTCTTGAATTGGACAGCAGGACCAGTAAAGGACTTGAAACCTTGGTAAATTTTGTCCTTGTACTCATGTAGATATTCATGCTTGTACATCCGAGGATATCAATACACGATGGATGCACCATATACATCTTCTGTTGCCCTCTTTGGCAGCAATTGTTGTGGTTTTGGTGTCTGTTTCAATGTTTCTTACTCTTCACATCTAGGCTCGTGGAAATCAACTAGTAGTTTTCAGCTGCAATGATAAACTTACACGCCAAATTTCGATTCTAATATACCTATAGATTGAAATCTTAAGAAAAAGTGACATCTGCAGTGAGAGTTGGTTGTTGGGCCAGAAGGGATGTATTGTAACATGTATTTTCAACACATTGAGTTCTGTAATTTCTTTGAAGTGGTCTCATATCCTAAGCTAAAAATGAAGCAATCCACTCGGTAGCAGCAGGAGGAGGTTGGTCTAAACTTTTGGGACGTCGAATGAATGACCGGACTGAACATGAACATGCTAGGAAATACTGTAAAAAGTTTATGAATATAAAAGAAATGTTAAGGGAGACACTAAAAATGGTGATGTTCTAGCAGGACAAATGACTGATATTTCATAGAAGTATTGATAGAGCAATGTGGATGGGATGGCAAAATAAATAAAAGAAAGGCCCATCTTCTAAGAGGAAAGAAAGGCGGGCCTTTCAGGGGTTGGGCTTTGCAAGCAGTCACGGTGAAATTAAATTCTCCAAAGCAATGAATTGAGCATCACAGACACAGCAATTGAGCAACTTTTCCCAAAAAGCCAAAATCCCATTATTTTGACCTTGACCCTTTTTTGGATCTGTTTTTGTTTGTTTGTTTTTTTTTTTTTTTTCAATAAAAAGTAATTTTATCATATCAAAGGCGACAAGGCCTCCGTTCCTTGGATGGCCGTGAATCTTTTCCATTTTCAATAATAAATATGGATGAATTATTAGAAGAGTAACACCCTTACTTATTATTATTACCTCAATGAGTTGCCACCTAACGGCTGCTCTGATGTGAAAATCATAAATAAACACATATCTCAACATCTTACCAAACTTTAATTCCAAGAGAAAAAAAAAAACAAACATCTTACCCAAATTTAAATGGTGAATTGGCTTGGCTTGGCTGCTCAAATAGAAAGAAGAGGAAGGATTTGTTGTAATAATAAATAAATAAATAAGCAAAACAACTGTGTTTCCAACTGTATTCCTCCTTCTCATCCTCATCCTCCAAACTTTCAATAACCATTAATATTGAGATTTGTCATTCTAATTCCAATCCTAACAGTATAGGTGCACCTGAAGGTCCCCATTCTGTTTTTCCAAAATGTTAAGTTCTTTCACATCTCCTCCCTTCCTATCAACCTGGTCCCTTTACTCTTTTCACCTACTAATTCTTAAAAATAAAAGCTAGTTCACATTGATAATAATTAATTATTAAGTAAATTTGAAAATAAAATTTTTAAAATATTGCAAATTTAATGAGCGAATTAAGTGTTCTTTTTTATTTTTAGAAAAAGTAACAATCATATGTTTTATATTTTAATTATCAGATTAATAATCTTATATTATATATTTCTATTTTTTAACTATAAAAATGATAAAATTTTATTAGTTTTTTAAAAATAAAATCAATTGATGCATAATTTATTTTAAATAAAATATGGATTAAATCATCACCAATTGATTATAAAGTAAATCAATAAAAGATAATTAGGAGTAATTAATGCGATGAAATTGTATTTTTGTTTATTTATATTAATTAGTAGGTGAGTTAAAAAAAGAAAAAGAATGAAACCTACCAAACCTTCCGCCGATAGTCGGCAGTCAAATTATATAATAATTTTGTTTTTAAAAGCCGCACCCTTCCTCTGCATCGTTCGTATCGTAGGTAGCCCTCACCAACCCTGACCCAACTTCCTCTTATTTGATTTCATCCCGATCCATCTACCTTCCTTCCTCTGCGATCGATCACCGCACTATGGCTACCATTTCGAAGCTTGCAAATCCAACGCTTTCTTCTTCTTCTTCTTCTTTCAATTCCAGATCATCTTCATCTCCTTCTCTGCGTTTCCTCAGTTTCCGAAACAATGATACCTCTTTGCTTTCCAGAGCCACAGCTGCAAGGTTATCCCTTCCTAATGTCCAACCTTTCAGGGCCTCTTTCATGTGAGTATCTTCATTATTTTTCTTCATCTCTCTGTTTTTTTTTGTATATGTAAAGATCATCTGAGCTCTCTTGTTTTAATTTTACAATAAAGTTTTAATTCAGTTTAGTTTAGTTAGCGTTGTTCCGATCCTGTAAATCTGGTTAGATTCATGCCTTTTCCGCTTCGCTTTGTTTTATTCTCTCCTTGTTGATTTTTTTTTTAATCCAAAAGGAATTGCATTAAGAAGAGCTGTCAACAGCATTTACATCATGAAGGAAGGGAGGAAACTATGCCTCCCATTCCATGGCACCAGACACAGAATCGGCTGCTCGTGCCAGGAGATGAGCAGCACGGTTCGCTGTACGCCTTACAAAATGGCAGTGCACATTGGCAAACTGCGTTAACAAAGTTTGGCAATCCTATGTAATTAATCCAAAAGCAGACCTATCATCTTTTGATTTCTGCAGACTTTGAATAACCTATAAAGCATCAGATTCCAAGATGAATCCATCTAGTCTCTTTCTCTTAAGCCAACTAAGTGCTTCTCGAATCGAAATAGCTTCTGCCTCCTTTGGACTGAAACACCTCACGAAGCTATTTGAGAGAGCTGCCACCATAGCACCTTCATAATTTCTGACGTCTCCTTGTTGATTGTTAATTAGTCATTTTTCGAAAATAAACCACTCCAACCAACCAGTGCCTGTTTTGTTATATTTTACACTTCATAACTCCTGACGCTTAACACTAGCCTAACATTTCCTTCAATGGATGATATTAATGTTACCACTCAACAATATGGATTCTAATGCAATCTCTTTTACAGTGTCAGGTGTTCTCAATCCAGTGGAAATGGCAGTGCTGCAAAGAAAACAACTCTTCACGATCTCTATGAGAAGGAGGGCCAGAGTCCATGGTATGATAACCTTTGCCGGCCTGTTACTGATCTCATCCCTTTGATTGAGAGTGGTGTTCGAGGTGTAACTAGCAACCCAGCGGTAATTTCTCATATTTCCCTTGCCCCCTTTACCATATTATTCTCATAAGAAAAAGTTCAAGAAAGTTTGTTAAATAAATAAAAAACTAGAAAGATTCAAATAAGTCAGAAAGTTGCAGCTTAACTTAGAGACTCTGTTGCCCTTTTATTTTCTTCACCATTTGGCATGTGATCAACTTTTTCAATTATGTGGTCGCAGATTTTCCAGAAAGCAATATCGTCCTCAAATGCTTACAATGATCAGTTCAGAGAACTTGTTCAGTCAGGAAAAGACATCAAAACAGCATACTGGGAACTTGTGGTGAAGGATATTCAAGATGCATGCAAACTATTTGAGCCTATCTATGACCAAACAGATGGTGGTGATGGTTATGTTTCAGTTGAAGTGTCTCCTAAGCTAGCTGATGATACTAAAGGGACAGTTGAGGCTGCAAAATGGCTCCATAAGGTGGTTGATCGCCCCAATGTGTACATTAAGATTCCTGCCACCGCTCCATGCATTCCCTCAATCAAGGATGTTATTGCAAATGGCATTAGCGTCAATGTGACTGTAAGTGCTGCCAGTCCGGACATTGTTCCAAATACCAATCTTGAACTTTGGTGCACTCTGTTTTCTATTCATAAATTATAATTCCTATTTAGTAACATTCTGACATTCAGTTCTCATTTGTTTGCTTGCGCAGCTTATATTCTCTCTTTCTAGATATGAAGCAGTCATTGATGCCTACTTGGATGGCCTTGAGGCTTCTGGCCTGAGTGACCTCTCCAGAGTAACTAGTGTTGCTTCTTTCTTCGTCAGCAGGGTGGACACTCTGATTGACAAAATGCTAGAAAACATTGGGACCCCTGATGCCCTTGATCTTCGAGGGAAGGTAACTCAATTGCAATGTGTTTATCCTTCAATTTGGTATGAAAATGTAGTAGCATAAAACATAAATTTTTGTCCATGTTGTTTGTTTTAGGCTGCAGTTGCTCAAGCAGCACTTGCATTCCAGCTGTACCAGAAGAAATTCTCTGGTCCAAGATGGGAGGCTTTAGTGAAAAAAGGTGCCAAGAAGCAGAGGCTGTTGTGGGCTTCAACCAGTGTTAAGAACCCTGCCTACCCGGACACTTTATATGTTGCTCCGCTTGTCGGTCCTGACACGGTGAGCTATTTTGCTTCTTGTGGTTTTGAACTGCGAGTCACAATCGGCTGATTTTGTCTATGTACTTGCACCTTATGCAGGTTTCAACGATGCCTGACCAAGCTCTCCAAGCATTTATTGATCATGGAAGTGTTGCTAGGACAATTGATTCGAATGTATCTGAAGCTGAAGGAATTTACAGTGCCCTTGAGAAGTTGGGAATTGATTGGGGTTATGTAGGAGATCAGCTTGAAATTGAAGGAGTTGATGCATTCAAGAAGAGCTTCGACAGTTTGCTGGACACCCTGCAGGAGAAGGCAAACTCTTTGAAATTTGTTAGCCTTTAAGCCACGTGTATCTTTTTTTTTTTTTTTTTTAATTTCAATTTAATTAGTGTTGCGATGACAATAAAAGGGGTTGCAAGTCCTGTATGAGAGGCTCCAGTGGTTGGTGGGTGTATTGCACCAGAACAAATTATGTAATCATAAGCATTTTGGTAACTAATTATGTACGGTTGCTTTTGTCTTTTTATGCATAAAAATGAGAATGCTATTTTCCTTTGGACCGTGAATCTTCAGCTTCAAAATGAACATCACTCTGGATGCCATGCAATTGCTCATCAATCCAAAATCCATCATTCAATATTTGCTGATCACTTGTAATTCCGGTAATTTTTTAGACGACAGGACTATAATTTTTAAATCTCAGCTTAATGCAATTGTTTCCACCCAAAACAATTGCAACAACAACAGGGATTCCTTCAGAAGTGCCATGAGAGGTCTTCATCGAGGCAGAAGAATTCGCTTTTTAGGTTTAGAATTTTATATGGGACAGATCTTGTTAGTCCAAGCAGGTTATAAACAGAGCGTTGCATGAGAAATATATTGACCAGTTACATTGCAGGGAAGCGAAGAGAATGACAACATTTGCACATGCAGAAAAGGAGAACAGTAGGCAGGTTAGCATTCAGAAGACAGATGGGATTAGAGCTGCAAAAAATGCCTTGGTTACTGATGCAAGAGATGCTATCAATAAGATCCAGCATTTGCAGGCCAATGCCAATGGTGACTCTTCTGACATTAATGATGATGATTTTTGTTGATAGTTATGGAGATGAATATGATGGATCCTGATTAATTTTGCTAACAGTTCAGCATTTTAGCAAAACAAATAAAAACTGCTTTGTATAATTGCTAATTCCTTGATCCTTTGTTTTAGAATAATCTAGTACTAAGCTTATAGTTTTCATATATTAGTAAATATTTTCCTGGCAATACTCAAGTTCTTTCATTGCCAAGATTGTGCAGCTTCTGAGTTGAACTTGATTTATGGTTGCTGTGAGAGGTTTGATAGGAGTGTCACTAGTGTCACTATTTTAATCATTAATACGAGAACTAAGTAGATTATATGAGTGGTATGCATGATTGCTTGATTTCCATGACCATGAATTCTAACTTCTTGCTGTTACACAGGATTTGTAGATGCATGAACATGAAGAAAGATTCTGGTGAATATGTGTCACGACCCAAAATAGGGGTTATGACCGACACTAACGGGAATTCTTTTGAATTTAAAACCCGTAACAAGTCTTAAAATAAAATAAAAGTAAAAACATGCAATAATAATAACATAAATAAAATATCTCGCAGCGGAAATAAATCTCATAAATAAAATAAAATAATAATTCATCAACAGATTTAAGTAAACAAACTCATCTCTTATATAAATAATCTTTTAATACAAATCTTTAAAATACATATCTCATACAAACATAATACATAAGTCTCACAATTGACTACAACTACTGCAGTGTTTAGATTATAAAATAAAGTCAAGTGAGCAGTTTACATAGTAAAGCCGGGACAAAAGAAATCCGGCGTAAGGGTTTGCTACTGAGGTCTGAAGACGAAAACTCTCCTGAAAAATAGTCAACGGAGGGGAGTTAAACCTCACTGAGTGAATTGTTATAATATATATACATGCATAGTTAAATGACAATGCACACATTCAATAGTATATATAATAAATATATATACAGACAAAAACACACAGATACAACAAAATCATTATATATATATATATATATATATTCTGAAAATAATAACCGATTATAAATGATCAAACAAAACCCTAGAAAAATCGCAACCTCAAATAGTATTAGACAACACTCTAGCCATACAGGCTTACTTATTCCAAATAAATTCACTTGTTCCATTTGGACAGTAAATTAGCCCTGAGACATTAAGTCAATTAAGCTCCAGCAGTCTGACTGTCAATGTGATTAGCCCTGAGACACTTGGTCAACCAAGCTCCAGCAATCACACTCTCAAATCACATTTCACATCAAATAAATCAATCCAATCAATATCCACAAATAGGTTAGTAATATAACTTAAATTCTATCGTCGTACCAGTACGTACTCGTTCCTAGTGCTGCCCACTAGGTAGCACATTCTATTGATATCCTTCATTTATACGTAAAATATACATTCATAAAATAAATGATGCATGACTTTAAGTAAAATAACAATATAAACCATATATATACTAGAAATATACGAAAAATAAATCAAATATATTTCGAGTATATATACGTTGAATAAATTCAATTTAATTATAAAATAAACTATAAATATACTTAAAAACATTTTAAGAATAATTTATTAATAAAACATGCATATAAATTAAAATATACCAATAATATACTTAATATTATACCAACAATAAACCTAAGCAATAATTAACCCATTTATACATAATTCATAAAATAAATCATATATTTCTAAAACATGCAATCCTAATAAAAGTATATATAGAATATGTAATATCCCGTGTTTTTTAAAAAAAAATATTTTTACACTGTACCGGGATATACAGTGTCAATAATTTTCATGCATTATACGATATTTTTATGAGTTGATATGTATTTTAAACCTATTTTAATTACTGTCTATTATTTTCAGTATTTTACGTAAAATTTTCCCGGGACTTTCATTTTCGGGGAAATTTCCACGTAAACAATGTATTATTAATTATTTTAAATGTATTTACGGGTTTGCATGAACTTATACATATTTTTAAATTATTAAATAAAGCCTGTGTGTGTATATTTATTTAATTAGGGTTTATTATTACCCTAATATTTTATTATTTATTTATTATTATTTGATTATTTTATTTATTATTAAATTATTAAAATTTATTATTTTATTATTAATTATTTATTAATATTTAATTATTTTAATTTATTTTATTTTTTTTCTTTTTTTTTTTCTTCTTTTTCTTTTCCTTTTTCTTTCTTTTTCTTTTTCTTTTTCTTTCCTTTTCTTTCTTTTTCTTTTTCTTCTTCTTCTTCTTTCTCTCCCGCGCCCGACGCCGACCACCATTTCCTCACCGCCGTTTCTCCCTCCTCCGGCCACCGTTTTCGACACCGCCGGTCTCTATCTTCTCCTTGAGCTCCGGTGAGTGTGATTCTAGCTTTGGTTTGAGCTAAAATGGTCTAGAATTGCTTAGGTTTCGATTTGAAAATTTCGGCCTCTTTGGGTTTTCGATTTTTTTGAGCTTCGATTTGGATGATTCATGGAAAATTCCTTCACAAATGTTGTTCCTGGTAGCTTAATCTTCATGTATGAATTTTTACAGAAATTTTGGAGATTTTTTGGATTTTTGGGTATTTTTGAATATTTTAATATTATTTTCTAATTTTCGGAAATTAATTATTTAAATTATGAAATTGGAGTTTATGGTTGAATTAGGTGTTGAAATGAATTATAGAAATTTATTTGGAATTTTTATGAATTTCTAAGTATTTATTTTTAATTATTGAAGTTTATGTGATTTTGTAAAATTAAGTTAATTGTGTTTTAAATTGAATTTAATTGGTTAATTGAGTTTAATTATTGATATTATTGATAAATATGTTGAGAAAATTAATTTTGGATAATTGTATGATTTTTGGTGAATTTTTGAAGTAATTTAGGTATATATATATATATAGGGGTATTTTGGTAATTTTACCCTAAATTGTCTAAAAATGTAATTTAATTGGTTTTAATATTTATTTAAGGTATAAAAATGATTTCTACAAAATATCTAGTATTTTTAACTAATTAAAACTATTTTCCGGGAATTATTTTCAATTATATATATAATATACGGTTTTTCTAATAAAATGAGTTTTAATCGGTTTTTACAGTGTTTCAAGATTTATTATGTAATTTCTACGTATGAAATGTATTTTTATGATTTAAGGATATTTTTGGTATATTTGAATATATATTCTGTGTTTGTGGACCCCGGTCGACAGATTATAGTCTGGAGTCCGACCGAGGGGTTGTGATTGATTGTGGTGTTTATTTTTGAAGTGTATTTTCTTTGCAGGGTCGGCTCTACTCTTTTGAGTAGAGAGATGTCCGTTTTACAGGGGAGGTTCTGCCGGATTTCCGGTAGAATTCTCGTAAAACGTGATATCCAGTCGAACCCTAATTTCCGATTCTGTGTTGAATACTCTAGATTGAATTTTAGGATTTCTGTTAGGGTTATTCTGATGTCGATTAATTATTTCTTGTTTAGTTGCGCCGAGACCGAGGGTTAGTGGACCAGGCCCGTCGGACCTGTCTCGTGGAGCGCATTAGGTGAGTTACTATATTATATATATATGCTTAGGATGCATGATTTAGAAAATGCATGTTTTATTTTGACTAAATATGCATAAATAACATGATTTATATTCAAGTATATTTTTGGTATATTTTTGGTATATAATAAATTATATACATGTTTTATTAATAAAATATATTTAAAATGTTTTTAAATATATTTTTAGTTTAATTCATGATTTGATTGGATTTATTTGACATATATATACTCAAAATATACCAGGTTTATGTTTGGTATATTTTCGGTATATATATGGTTTATATTGCTATTTCATTTATATCCATGCATCATTTATTTTTGTGAATGAATGTTTTATATTTAAGAATGAAGGATATCAATAGAACGTGCTACCTAGTGGGCAGCACTAGGACCGAGTACGTACCGGTACGCCTATAGTATTTAGGCTTTATTACTGACTATTTGTGGATATCGATTTGATTATGATTATTGATATATGTGAGATGTGGTTTGTGGGTGTGATTGCTGGAGCTCGGTTGACCAAGTGTCTCGGGGCCAATCACACTGGCAGTCAGACTGCTGGAGCTCGGTTGACTTAGTGTCTCGGGGCCAGTCTACTGTCCATATGGATTAAGTGGATATATTTGGATAAGTGAGCCTGTATGGCTAGAGTGTTGTTTAACACTATTTTTCTGAGGTTGCGATATTCTAGGGTTCTATGTGATCCTTCATAAAAGTTGATTTTCAGACAAAATATATAAAATGATTTTTCTGCATCTGTATGAACTTGCCTGTATATAAACATATTACTCATATACTGTTGACTGTATGCATTATCACTTAGAGTGTATGTATATGTATTATAGTAATTCACTCAGTGAGGTCTGACTCCCCTCCGTTGACTATTTTTCAGGAGAGTCAACTTCCTCAGACCTCAGTAGCAGGTCGATACGCCGGATTTCTTCCGCCCCGGCTTCTTTATGTAAATTATATACTTGAGTCTTATTTATTTTATCTAGACACTGCAGTAGTTGTGAAATAAAGTATTTGTTTTAAAGAGATGTATTATAGTAAAACTGGATTTGTATAAAGATTATACATTTATGAGATTATATATGCGATGTGATGAGTTTTGAATTAAATCCAGTTGATATGGATGATATTGTAATATTTATGATTTTTTTTATTTTCCGCTGCATATTATATTTTTATGGTTATTATTGCATATTTATTTTATTTTTTAGGCTTGCTACGGGTTCCGGATTCAAAAAAATTCCCGTTCCCTAGCGCCGGTCATGGCCCCTGTTTTGGGTCGTGACAGAATAACAACTCACAGTTATTACGCTCCTCGAGACGGGTTCGACAGGCCTGGTCCACTAGGTCTCAGTCTCGGCGCAACTAAACAAACAAACGACAATATGAAATCAGAATAAATCTAATGTAATTCTAGAGACTCGATTTAAGAATATCGGACACAGATAAGAATAGGGATTCGACCGAATATTACATTTTACGAGAATTCTATCAAAAATCCGACAGAACCTCCCCTGTAAAATGGACATCTTTCTACTCAAAGAGTAAAGCCGGTCCTACAAAGAAACACACTTCAAAAATATACTGCCACAACCTCTCGGTCGGACTTCCAAACTACAATTCTACCGACCGAGGTTCACAATTCACAAGATAATTACATATCACATTAAAAATTTCAAAAATACCAAAAATACCCTTTAATACTCAAAATATAGAAAACTAGGTATTTAAAACATTGAAAATAATTATTTTACCGATAAATATATAAAAACTCTAATTTTAATTAAAATATTATTAAAAATCGGTAATTCTCAATAAATTCATAAATATTGACCAAAATACATTTTATAAATTCAAATTACATAATTAACCCTAAAACATATTAAAAATCGATAAAAACTCATTTATTTAGAAAATTAGTATATTATATATAATTTAAAAATAATTTACGAAAAATAGTTTTAATTAGTTAAAAATAATAAATAATTTGTAGAAATAATTTTTATACCTCAAATAACTATTAAAACCAATTTAATTATATTTTTAGTCAATTTAGTGTCAAATTACCAAAATACCCCTACTATATATAAATTCACTATAATTACTCAAAAATTCACCAAAAATAATATAATTACTCAAAAATTAATTTCTCAATATATAATTCAATAATATCAACAAATATACTCAATTAACCAATTAATTTCAATAAATTACATAATTAACCTAATTTTCTAAAAATCACATAAACTAAATAAATTCATAATAATTATATAAGAATCATAAAAATTAAAAATAAATTTCTAAAATGCATTTTAACACCTGTAAACACCATAAATCATAATTTCATAATTTAATTAATTAATTTACGAAAATTAGAAAATATTAATAAAATAATCAAAAATTCTCAAAAATCAAAATAATTTCCAAAAATTCACAAAGGTAGATTGAGCTACAAGGATCAATGTTTGTGAAGGAAATTTGCATGAATCAACAAAATCAAAGCTTAAAAAATTCAAGAACCCTAGTTGGCCAAAAATGAAAATTCGAAACCTAGGGAAATCTAGACCAATTCAAGTGAAACAAAGCTTGGAAATGCACTCACCGGAGCTCAATGAAGAGATAGAGACCAGTGGGGCTCAAAATGATGGCCGGAATAGTTGTGATCGGAGTTGGGATGAGTTTCAGCCTTTTGATGAAAATCCGGCCAAAACTCGCCTGAAATAGAAGTTTGGGGTGGCGGAGCAGGCTAGAAGGGAAGGTGGCAAGCTGGAAAGCACAGTGACAAGAAGAAAATGGAGTTTCAGTGGCCAGATTGCGTGAAGAAACGATCAGGAAGGAGAGGAAGAAGACAATGGCAAAGTTGTAATTTTGATGAACTTTTATTTTGGTATATATATTATATGTATATATGTATATATATATCTATCTCTTATATTATTTTAATATATAATATAATACACACAATAAATATGCATCACACACATATTTTAATAATATATATACACATATACATATATACACACTTAATTAATATTAAAACTATATAATTTAATTTAATTAAATAAACCCTAATTTTAATTTAAATGCATGTATATGTATATATTTTATTCGACACTTTAAAATTATGCATGGACTCATGCAACTTCATAAAACCACTTAAAATAATTAATATTTATTTATTTACGTCTTAATTTCCCTGAAAATAAAATTTTCGAGAAAATTTTAAGTAAAAGACTTAAAAATAATTAAAAATGACTTTAATAAATGATCAACTAATTAAATAATAAAAAATATATATTAAAATTGTTAACACTGGATATTTCGATACAGTTTAAAATTATTTAAAAACTCGGGATATTATAATATGACTATCACATAGGTTCAATTAATTTACAAGGCCTCATTGGCTTTATATTTGTGTTCTTCCTCTTGTTTATGCAGGCGAGATTAAGTTAAAGCCAAAGCCAACATAGGGATATATGTTTCTCTGTGATACCATGCATAATATTTTCTTGTTATTTGTTGTTGCTCTATGTATCAATTCTGGTTTCTGCTCAACTTTAGTTTATTATTGGAATCGAACAAGGATCAATAAAAGATGATAATCAATCTTGGTAGCATGAAGAATACATAAATGGAAAGGAGTTTCATATTGGATGTAAAAGAACCAGAGAACTTGACATTTTAATTATGGGGTTAACAGTAAATGCCATTAAAAGAAAAAGGATAATGATAATGATTTGTGTAGTGCGTGGCTACCCACTATATAAAGTCAATAATATCTCTCTTTGATTGATTTTTATATTTCATTATTAAAATTTTTTTTACAAACTATGAATATTTAAATTTTTACACGATGAGTTCACATGTGCAACTTAGGTTTTAGATTTCAATATATTTATAAATATATTTTCACCAAAAAATTGAAATTAAAAAAAATAAAAAAATGCCATTTAATTATTAAAAAAAGATTTACAAACTACGAATATTTAAATCCTTACACGATGAATTTACCCGTGTGCAACTTAGATTTTAGATTCCAAAATATATATATATATTTTCACCAAAACATTGAAATTTAAAAAAAAAGAAAAAAGAAAAATAGTACCATTTAATTATTAATTTTTTTTACAAATTACGAGTGTTTAAATCCTTACATGACAAAATCACTCGTGTGCAAATAAATTTCAATTTTAATATTGACAAAATTTATTATGATTTAAAATTATATTAAATCATATAATTTTAAAATAAAATATTATCCATAACAAAAAATACATGTCGTGAGTTGCGACATGTATCTCGATCAAAGAAATAGGGGTTAGTTGCTTCACATTTTGGTTTTAGCAGACAATTTTTTTTTCCCTTTCTATTTTTATGTTCTTGACATTTTATAATACAGGGACTTTTCTAACCGATTATGAGTTTAGATTAGAGATTTGATTGATTCTTTCTTATTTGATTCAATTTAATAAAGGTACCTAAAACAAATCCATATCATAGTGCAACTTTTTGTGAAATAACTATCTATCATGCAAATAGCCTCATTCTTATAGAGGTAGCTTTGCTATTTTGGATTTTTCAAGTACTAGAACCTCTTTCTACATCATTAAATTTATATTTCTCTTTATATTATCTCACACATTTGTTTTATTTTAGATTGGTGTATAAGTGGAAAATCCACTTCAACAAGTATT
Source organism: Mallotus nudiflorus (assembly GCA_947683625.1). Lineage (NCBI taxonomy): Eukaryota > Viridiplantae > Streptophyta > Magnoliopsida > Malpighiales > Euphorbiaceae > Mallotus > Mallotus nudiflorus. The sequence continues at coordinate 752,349 of CANTUR010000082.1, read as the reverse complement.
CAATGACCAAGAAGTGGAAGTATATGCATGATACATTTATTAACAACAAATCAAGATAACAATTGAATAGCACACCAAATGGTTAACTCATCTTTTTAATTAACTTTCCTTTGCAAATATTTGTAGATAATTATATATGAATTATATAAACAATAACTTGAAATTTTAGTTATTTTTTTGTGATTTTTGGATGATGGAAAATAAATGGTTATTATTATTTTATATTCAATAATTATATGAACTCTTATTATTTTATGTTTCATAAATACAAGATTTATATAATCATTTGAATTATTGTTATATAAATTACCTTATAATGCTTTTATATGCTATTTAATTGTTGCTTCACACAGACTTTGGCCTCAATTGAATTTATAGTGCTAGATGTTGATTGTGAGGATACAACTAAGTACTAATAGTGTTGATAGGAGTCGAGCTAGATTATGAATAGTTGAAATAGATATCCTGAAATGCAGTATGTTGCATTAACAGACCTTAGTAATGTATTCAATGACCTTTTTTTTGTGAAATATCTCTTCCCACATTATAGTAAAAACTTTACTGTAACAGCCCAGACCAACCCGTATCAGATATTATCCGTTTAGCCCAAGCCCAACCCGCAGCGCATGGTTTTAAAACGCGTCCAATGGGAGAAGGTGCCCACACCCTTATAAGGAGTGCTTCGTTCTTCTTCCCAACCGATGTGGGATATCACAATCCACCCCTCTTAAGGCCCAACGTCCACGCTGGCACACCGATCCGGTCTCCGGCTCTGATACCACTGTAACAGCCCAGACCAACCCGCATAAGATATTGTCCGCTTTGCCCAGGCCCAGCCCACAACGCATGATTTTAAAACGCGTCCAATAGGAGAAAGTGTCCACACCCTTATAAGGAGTGTTTAGTTCTCCTTCCCAACCGATAAGGAATATCACATTTACTATCACTAATTCACAAAAATTCATTAAAATAAACTAATAAGTTCACTCATGCAATGTGTTGGTATTGGCATAGTATATATTAAAAGGAGAAGCATAATGCCTCATTTCACCACGTTGTGACACTTAACAATAAAATATGTCATATCATTACAACAATTGTTTTTTTTTTCCAACTAAACACTTCAAATTCTCATAAAAAAAAATGTTGCCATTTCAATTTTAATAAAAGAACGTTTCAATAAAAAAAAATAACCATTAAAAAACTAATTGGCACCTATTTAGTAAACAATCACAACCTTTTTTCCAATTTCAGGAACTTTTATTCCCACATTTTTTCTCTTTCTTCCTCTCCTTCTATGATCATCCACATTTAGATGACAATAAGGTATAATTTTTCTTCTATTTTTCACAATTTTTCTTTCTTTGTTTATTATATTTCTCATATATATATTTTTTTCTATAATCATCCACATTCAGACGGCAATAAGGTATAAATTTTTGCTGTTGTTGATGATTCTTCTATTTTTCCTATCTTTCTTATATTTCTCATATATATAAATAATTTGGTACCTTATTTGTGATTTTTACTGAGATTCCAAATTTATATTGTAAGTGAGTTAATTTGTTTTTTTTAGTTTTTTTTAGAGTAAGTATTTTACATGCCTTCATTTTTTTATATATATAACTCAAAAAAATTTCATTAATAAAAAGAAGACATTGATGTGATAAACAGTAACTATGATCAAAGAAGATGGCCGTTTCAATTTTTTTCATCTTTTTTCAAATAAAAATGGATTTTTTTCCTTTTTTTTTTTTTTTTGAATGTTTTGAATTGAATTCTTACCAAAATTTAATGAAAGATTGATTATTTTATAGTTTGTAAAATATTCTTTTACATTAATAAAGTATTTATATCAATGAAACTAAATGTTGTTAGAATTATTTAATGTTATTCAATTTCTCCAAAATATATAGTAATATTTTGTTATATTTTACGTTTTTTATTAATTTTTATCCTATATATACATTTTGGTATCTATTATAGTTATAGAATTTAATTTTTTCTAAAAAAGAAACAAATAAAGGATTAAGTTGTTATTATCACAATTTAATGAAGATTGATTAACATTTTTTAAAATTTTTGAACAAATTTTATTCTTCAAATTCATGTTTAATGAACATGGTGGATAAATAGTTTGTTGTTTTAATTATATAAAAATATTTTTTAATAAAATTATTTTAATTCTTTATTTATACATAGTAGATTAATTATTTCTGCGCATAGCATAAAATTTCATCTAGTATATATTAAAAGGAGAAGCACAATACATCCTTACACAATGTTATGATATTTGACAACGCGTTATCTCTTCCCGCTTTTACACATAAAACTTAATGAAAAAGTGCATATTCATAAAAATCTTTCTTTTATTATCTTTTAAAACCAATTTCTTCTTATTTCCTCCACATTTTTTCACAGGCAACTTTATGAATATTTCTCTAATACATTTAGATACTTAGCCGTTATTAGTTAGAAAAACTAATATAATAAATTGTAATAACATATTTATCATTTCTTTTTCATATTTGAAAATTATTATATCTATGCATTTTATTTGCAAGTCATCACTTACTTTCTCATTTTGTGTTTATGCATGTGTTCAAATACAAATTTTCTATATACAAATATGTATTTATTTACATTCATTTATCTTTTATGTCTATTAAGAGATAATCAATAATTATTAATTTTTTTTTGTAAATTTAGATTATTCAACTTACTATACACATATATTATGAAGAAAAATTTATAGAATAATATCGATTTAAATAATTTAGGAGAAAATATAATATTGTCTTCTTCTTCAAATTATCAACAACACATGTCAATGAACAAATTAGCAGGATATCCACATATTGTTTTCATTTTTATATGCAAATTAAAATGGTTGAAAATCAATAATAACAGTAGATTGGAAACCATTTATAGAATTTGTTAGAAGAAATTACTGGAATAAAAAAAAAATGCATATGTCTCAATGATATTCAATTTCAGAAAGGAGAAAACTATGCCTTAAAATTTTTTACAAAACTTCTTTTATGGAATATAACAACCAAATATTATATAAATTACAAATATTTTTAAAAAAATTCGCGCTATACGACTACCGGCTTGCCCTTGCCCTTCAAATCTCATGAGAAGTGCAATACAGCTTATCTCTACCAATTGGCCTTATTGGAATCGCACAGAAGGGGCTGAGCACTTCTTTGTTGTGCCCCATGACTTTGGAGCCTGTTTCCACTATCAGGCATGATCCTATCCTATGCCCGCATATGTGTTTGGAATAAGTGTCTTCATCCCATGATGCCACATTACACAATTATCAGATCAAAATTAGTTGCAGCAACGGCCTTTTCTCACATCTGACATTTCCTTCTTTTAAATCAACTAATTGCTATGTGATTGTTTGTTTTTTAATCATTTAGTTGCACCAAGTAAAACAGAATTTTCTCTGGCAATCAGTTGCATTGTTAAAAAAATGTGTGCTTGCTCAAAGCAACTGAACGGGGGATTTTTCCATTACTCCAGCGTGCCACTTTAATTCTCTTCTCTTGTTTTGACATTTTTCTTTTTCTAAAAAAGCAGTTTCTCTTTACAACAGAGTTTTAATATAGTTCAGATTAGTTAATGTTTTGATCCTGTAAATCTGATTAGATTCATGTCTTTTCCGCTTTGCTTTATTTTATTCTCTCCTTGTTGATTGTTAATTAGTCATTTCTGGAAAATAAACCACTCCAACCAATAGTTGCCTGTTTTGTGATATTCGACACTTGATGACACCTGACGATTAACATTAGCCTAACCTTTCCTCAATGGATGATATTAATGTTACCACTCAACAATATGGATTCTAATGCAATCTCTCTTCATTGCTTGCCGATGCCATGCTATTGCTAATCAATCCGAGAAACTCTGCGCGAAAATTGACGATGCAAAAAGAGCTAAAAGTTAGCGAGCTGTATTGGGGGTGTCTTCGTCTAATTGTAACAATTTGACTAAGCATCTTGCGAGATAGAACAATATTTATATATATATATATATACAAACACAAAGATATAAAATAAAAAATAATAGTAGATTTAATAGTAAAATAATTTTTATATAATATAAATTATGGGGTATAAAAAACACAGATAGGCAATGATTTTTTTTTTATTATTATTTTAAAGATATGGAAAAATTTTATCCTAAGAAATAAATGAAAATAAAAAGAAAGAAAGAAAGAAAGAAAGTAGGGCCACAGTGGGCCTAACTAAAATGGGAAGCCGAATGATTGGGAAAGGTGAGGCCGTTATCTTCCCGCGTCCTCTCTCTCTCTCTCGTTTACAGGAAGCGAAGAGAGGTGAAGCTGAGAAATAATGGCTGCTGCTTCCATATCTGCAGTTGGTATGTCCCTGCAATCCTTAATGTTTTCCGCCGGGAAAGCTTCAACAAGTGTGCGTAAATTCTTCTCACTTCTCCAATTTCTTTTTAATTTCTTAAACAAACGAACCTCACACGAATAATTGGAGGTTGTTTCAGAAATGGCGCAACAGAGCTATCGCAATCGCTCCTCCTCAATCTCTTCATCAGCCCCATGATTCCTCCCCCCACCATTCCAATTTATCCGGTTTTACAAATTTCTCTATTTTTTTTTTTCTAGTTTAGATGCAAGTCAGATCAAATTTAAATATTTTTGGTTCGCTGTGATGCTAGTTCACACAAGAGATCCTGGAAGAAGAGAAGTGGCCGTAATGTTATCGTTGGGACCTCTGATTCTATCATGGAATAATAATGCTTCAAATGATGGAGTAGCTGCCGCATCTGAATTCGCTGACAGTAACTTAACACATTAATTAATTATTGTTTTATGTTATCTCTTGTTCTTTTCTAAGGTTTACTATTTAATGAACAGCTCACTCAGATCTCTGTCCATATTTTTTGTGTAAAATGCAGTGCCAGCAATCCGAGGGAAGGACTATGGCAAGTCAAAGATGCGGTATCCAGACTACATTGAAACTCAGTCTGGTCTTCAGTTTAAGGTAATTCCCCTCTTCAATACTTGTCTATTAACAATATCCTCGCATGCTCTCTTCGTATTTCTTTCTTTCTTTCTTTCTTTACTTGCATGCTCTACATGTAGAAGCTTAGTCTGTATTTGTGTTTGGATTCATAATTAAATAAGAATGCAGGACCTGAGACTAGGAGACGGCCCCAAGCCTAAGGTGGGAGACACAATTGTGGTAAAGGACTCCTCTTTTTCTTATTTAAATGCATTTCTTTACTTTTCTTCCTATTCTTTTCCAGCCAAATTTAATTGCCTTTTCTTTTCTTCTGCGGAAATTTCATTCTTCAATGTTCAAATAAAACTATCAGATCGAAGGATTCTATTTATTGTGGCTCAAAGTTCAGATTGAAATTAGCAAACAAAATAGAACCATCTGCTGTGTTGAACAACCCTCAACATTGACAAGCTCTGAATTATGATTGAATTATTCAGTTCAAACCTTGAAATTTCAGATAACTGCTATTATGACCACAAACTCTTCAACAATAACTGTGCAGCTTTCTTTCGATTTGTTTGTTTTACTCTCTAATTTTGCATAGTTCAAGTTATTTATGAACTGTGAATTTCTTTCAGGTTGATTGGGATGGTTACACCATAGGATACTATGGCCGCATATTTGAAGCTAGAAACAAGACAAAGGGTGGATCCTTTGAGGTATCAAATGCTTCTCATTGCTTTCTGTAGTTGAGGTGCTTAGATAGCTTGACAGTGATTCATCAATTCCTAATATGCAGGGTAATGACAAGGACTTTTTCAAATTCAAACTAGGATCAGGAGAGGTGAGACTTTATTTCCTGTTTGTAAGACTTTGTTCTTAGGAACTTCTATCATGGTTCGCACTTATATTTGTCCGTCCTATCTCACACTTGAAGTGTTTTTACTTAGTATTTTGTTCCTTTAGAGTTGTGCTTATGTCAGAAGGTGCATTTATTTGTCCATTAGTGCAGTGGAAATGCATGGATATGAATTTTGCTGCATGATTGATACTGATAATTGATAATGTGATCTCCATTACATGGTTCCCTGTTTCTTTGATGCTATATTCATATCACAGTCACAACAAGGCTTCCTATCTCTTGAATTTTCAGGTAATACCAGCTTTTGAGGAAGCTGTTTCAGGCATGGCTTTGGGTGGAGTTAGAAGGTGCTGCATCTTGTCTTTTCAAACATTACAACTGTCGTCATGAATTTTCCTGCCTGCAGCAGTATATAACTAAAATTTGAGTCATCTGATCATTTTATAATTTTAAATTTTATTTTCTCTTCTGTGAACTTACACGCATAATGTGCTCAAATTTCACATATTCTTCACAGTGATGCAGGATAATTGTTCCTCCAGAACTGGGATATCCTGAGAATGACTTCAACAGGAGTGGCCCAAGACCAACAACATTTTCGGTAATACCCAAGTCTTTTTGCTGAGATTGTGTCACCACTGTATTATTATGTCTATTTTAGAAGGAGCAATACTTTTGGTTTTGGCAGGGTCAAAGAGCCTTGGATTTTGTGCTGAGGAACCAGGGGCTGATAGACAAAACTTTACTATTTGACATCGAGCTCCTCAAAATCTACCACACTGAGTTCAAATGATCAATCATCAATGTCAAGATACTCTACTAGGACTTCTAAAATTTAGGTTAGCTCTTATTCCATTGATAATTTCTTTCATCTCAGTAGAGGTTTGTAATTCCTGTATATAATGAGTTTCTTTGTTCAATCCAGGTGAGTGTAGTCAGTTAAAACATATCATGAAACACCACCACTCAAGGGACTTGCAGAGTTTAGTTCAAGAAGCTGGCATCGTTTGCTCTTTCTTGGGGTTTTAATACTTAGATCCAAATATATAGAAATTATTGATGAAATCAAGGACATTAACATTGCTTACTAGCAACTGAAATACTCATGTTTTGCAGTTGGGAATGCCAATGATTCCTAGTTGGTCCTCTAGTTCTCTCAATGCATCAGATAATTGTACTCTATTCTCTCTTTGAAGGCTATGACGAACTTAGGAGCCCTACTTAAATTCGTGATGTAATTTAAGCAGGGCCGTTCCATTGTCTATGTTACAGAACAAAGCAAAACCTGATATTTTGAAGAGAAACTATATTAAAATCATAAGATTTTTTTTGTTGGCTGCATGATTTATGAAAAGACTCATTCGCTGTCAATGTAATTTCCTCTACCAGCCACATCAAATTATTCTCTTAAACGAACCCAAACCAATAAGTAGAGGGATGTAACACATTGGAGGAACTAAAGGCTATCAACAGGCAAGAGGTATCCAAAGATTCCATACTACAATGCAGTTGCTGCAATTTCCAGCTTTACTTTCTTCAAGTCTACCAAAAATTTTGACTAAATTTAACTAGAAACAGTCCAGAATGGATTCCATCATCACAATTCAAGCAGAACCTAAGTGTCACAAGCTACATTAATTAACACAAACCTCTGAAAACTAGAAAACGACAACCAGTTATGGAAGGCATAAAAGCCTCCTAGAAACATAAACAAAAAAAAAACACAAACAAGTCACAGAGAGCATATAATGCCTTAACAACGTTGTTCTCACATAATGCTTTAAAGATCCACAACGTTGTTCTCACTAGTTTACTGAAAGCTCCCTGCGCTTGTAGCGCACCATCACCTTTCCCTTCACACCAACCACCATTGCATTCCAGTCAATCTCAGGAAAAGGAGATACTAGCTCAAGCTCAAAATTCCTCAGCAAATGACTCCATATAGCCTTTATCTGCAAATACGCAAAAGGTTCACCAAGGCAGCCGTGCCTGCCACCACCAAAAGAGATATATGAAAATGCTCCTGCCACCTTATCTTCTTCTCTTCCAGCAGCAAATCTGTTAGGATCATAACTGTCTGGTTCCTTATAGATATGAGCAAGCCTGTTTGCAAATGCTGGTGATGTTCCAACTATGTGGCCCTTTGGGATGTCGTATTCCTTCCCATCTCGTGTTGTCACGCTAAAATCACTGTGAGAGCTGCGTAACAGCATTATCAGGGGAGGATGGAGTCTTAAGGCTTCCTTAATGCACCGATACAGGACATCCATCTCAGACAAAATATCATGATCAACCTTGTTTCCATGTTTTCTCATCAAGGTTTTCTGTTCCTCCAAGACCGCAGATAAATACTCTTTGTAACGGAGAAGATAGGCCCCAGTCCATGTAGAGGTGATGGAACTTGTGTGCTGACCAGCAAAGAGAGCAGCAATGAGCAGACCCGTAACCTCAGATTTAGTTGTCGGGCGACCATCTTTATACTTTGAGTCAATAAAGCACTGCAACATGTCATTCTCTGTTTTGCCAGCAAGTTTACGGGAAGCTATGATACTTGCAAAGATTTCTGAAAGCTTCTTGCGAGCCCTGTCACGGCGACGGTGAGCTGGAATGGGCAGGTATGGGAATAAAACACTGATAGGGAGCATTCCATTGTCCAAATCATGGAACAGAGCAGAAACATCATCAAAAAGCTTATCACGAACTTCTCGACCCAGCAGACATCTACTGGCTGTCAATATGATCAGATGCTCAAGCTCATACTTTAAGTCCACTTCACCACTGTCTCCCCACTTTGAGAAGTAATCCTGCATAGTTCCAAAATGGAAATCCAAAAATTATAACATGGAATTTCTATAGCATATACACAGGTTCAAGTGGAAGCTTACTTATAACCAAATCATCAACATAAAAACCAAGCTGAACAAAGCTAGTTTATAGAAAATATGCTGATAAATGACAGTTGTTTAACAGGCAATGTTAAGTATTTACAGTTCTTTAACGTATATGTAAATATTAAAGAGATATAGGGGAAAAAAATAGTTGAAACTCTGTGCACAAATCCAATGGTGGCTTTGGCTTAAATTGAAGGAAAAAAAAAAAAAAAGCGATGCCTAAAATGCAGAGGACTTGAATGAAAATCAATATATAAGCATCTGTGCACAAAATTAGTGACATAGCACTGACAAACGCAATCTTATTTCACATTTGTATCCCCACTATAAATACAACCTTGGAAAGGTTGCTGGTGAATATAATTACCGCCCTCCTCTTTAGCTGGTGATCGAACTCCAGTATATATGGATCCTAGTACAGCATTTACTAATAGAAATTACCTACCTACCCACCAGTTGAGGAAAATGGGTATTTGGAATTTATCGCCGCACCCCTTTCTTTGGTTGCATTTATGACGCAGAATAGAATTATGACAGATACCAACTTCCATCGAGTATATGTACGCAAATAGTGAAAAAATATATATAGGGAGCCCAACAGAAACAGAGCAATGAAAGTACTAACCTCGGCTTCCATAACCATCTGATCCACATAGCCCTTAAGTTTATTAACTCTAAGAGCCTCGGTAAAGAAGCGGAATTGCTCCTGGCGAATGGAATAATCAACATCAAAGACAACACCAGGTCCAAAAGTAGGAACGTTGAATTGATAGACTTCCTGCTGGCTGAGGTCTGCCTCGGGAGCCTTGAAGAAGTGAGCGGAGACTTCAGGGCCAATAAGAAATGTGATCTTTTTTTGAGCGAGATTTACTGTGAAGACGCTTCCAAGCTTTGGGTACTCATCTCGAAGCAAAAGGATGGGTCCTTTCAAGAAGCGCAATAGGACGCCGAAGAGCGGCCAACCAGGGACAACCGGAGGAAGACGTTTTGTAGATCTAGGCAATATAAAGAGGGAGATAAGCTTGGCGACGAGGAGAGTGGCAGCGATGAGCAGACCCGTATTGAGTAGCTTGTTATCCGAATCCATGGATTGCTGCTGATTGGATGAATTGATTTACAAGTGGAATTGACTGAATTAAGAAAAAGCAAGAATCAACATGAATTCGAATCAACAATTATTTAAGTACTAAACAATAACAATAATAATAATAAGAGAGATCATTCGTGGAAAATAAAAGATTTGAAATTTAAAAAGCAGATCTGAAAAAAACGGAGGCACATTTTGGTAAAAAAAAAAAAAATTGGAGTTGGTTCTTCACCACCGGAGAAATCGAGGAACATTTACCTGATTTGAATTGAACTGAACTGGAACTGAAATAGGCAGAGACACGATGAGATGTGGAGTGGTGGAGTGAGCAGCAGTAAGCCAACAATAACGGCTCTCCTCTCTGTATTTCACCACTACTAGTAGTGTATTTAGAGGGAGATTAGGAGCATAATTAAATGTTGATTATAGTAGATGAGTGGAATGGGGAGTGTGTTTTTAAAAGGGACCACATAAGCTTAGCTGTTAAAATGAGCTAACTATGGTAAATGGCATGGCGTCGAGATGAGATTGAAAGGGCTTTAGGAGGCATGTGAAGTGTAAAATAAATCTCAACTCAACTGGATCTGGATCCGGATCCGGATCCGGATCCTTCTACATGCTTTGTCTGTCTGTTGTACTATACTAAAACAAAAAAACAAACAAACAGGTGTTAGTGCTCCTCAAACAGTGGGCTTCGCATTCTTCCAGATGGTTTTCTTCTCACAATTAAACTAATTTTTGCAGCTGGCACCGGTAGATGATTAAGCTATTTTTCTTTTGCCAACCGCCAAAAGCATATAATCTTTCTTTCTTTGTATTCAAATTTGCAGTGCATGTTTGTCCCGTCTTTACATATTCAAATTTTAAGTCCATAAACATTTATTTCTTTTTGTTCAATGTCGGGGTGCGTTTATACATTAGATGCAGCAACAATAACTCTTCTTTTACAATTCATATCATATATTAATTAGTCAATGCGCAAATTCACACCATCCTCTTAAATCCTCTGCTCTGCGCACCAACGTTCCTAGTATGTTATATGACTCTTCCCCCAATCATGGCTCCTTTTAGATCAAAATACAGTCATCAACAATTTAAGAGAAAATCAACAACACAAGAATAAGAATCAACTTTGAACTTCATGCCAAGCACATTCTAACTCATCATTCAGAATAAAACACCCTACGGACAATGCAACATCCTCAACACAAATCCTCCCTAATTCATGTCCAGCCGGCCATTCTTTCCAATGCAAGAACACCTCAAGGAATACAATTTCTTCATCTTTTATCATTCCGTATCCACCAAGGAAATCAGTATAATAGAGCTCTGGCGAAGGAGCCAAAGCAAGGAGGGGGCACTTACTCCTCGTTTTTTGGTTTCCTCCACTGTCCCTTTGCTGTGCGAATGCCATCATGACCCTGAAATGGGACCCCGCCCTGAATCTAGAGTAGACCGATCTGTTGATGCAGTCCGTTCATGCTTATGTCTTCTTCTTTTTGCGCTTGAATGCTCCCCGGCTTCAGACAAAGAACTCTTGTGTCTGCTACTATGTGTTGAGGCTGCATGTCCCCTTGATGAATACGAGTTTCTGAGGCTAGTGCCCTGGGATGTAGTTGCACGGGAAGATCTACCAGCCATCTGATTCAGTCGTTTTTCTTTCTTTTCAGCTTCTTGTTTCTCGAGTTCTTTAGGCTCAGGGAAATGGACAAGAGAAACTCGCCGTGAAATATTCCCTACTGTAAATGCAGATGCAGGCAACCATGTTAAAGGAGGCACAAAAATACACAATGTAACAAGATTCACACTTTTTGCTGTAACAGCAAAAACAACATAGATTAAGAATGATAATGCTTCCTCAAAATGATCATATCAGATACACTTTCCATGACATCAGCTGACTAAGACACTTCCAATCTGAGGCATCCAGTAATATCATATTTTGAATTAGGTTTTCCAAAGATCACCTTTAACCTCCAAAAAGCAAAGCAAATGGTTGTGTTGAATTTCATATGATGCTAGTAATTTTCAGCATCATTCCAGGAAGATTAGATTATACAATTCAATTGATATACAAAAACACCAATGAGAATCTTTACTCCATGGATGATTGACCAAGTCTTGATCCTGAACACATTTGGTTATAAATCCAACTAACATCATTCAGCTGTCTACACTCCATAGTTATATCCATTTTCTGCAGGCGATATAAACATGCTGCGGGTCTAATAGCAATTAAATCCTAACGCAAGGTACAACTATACAAGTAACACTCACACACAGGATTTTCAAGTGAAACATACTATGGACAAAAATTTTGCCACAGATATCTATAAGAATTATATATGTATCAAAAATCAGAGGAATAAGCTCTACAAAGAAGAGAAAACAACTGAACTGTGAAGAAGTAAATGAACAAAGAAGCAATTCCAAGATCATGCAAAGCCCCCAAAGAAAAAAATACGAGGAATGAAGATAAAGAAGAAAGATGGGATTACCAATTTTAGTTTCTGAAGCAGAGGATAGGAAAACTGTTGCCGCTGGCTCTTGAGCAGCACAACTGACCATATCATATACTTTGCCTGGAGCATTAACAATTTAACATAACATAAAAAAATCACAGAGTTGTCCACAAACAATTTTGAAGGAAGAAAATGGAAAAAGAAAGCTAAAGCGACCTGATGAGCCCTCAAAAGTGGCCAGGCATCCATCGGTATGAAGATTTAAGGATAATTCTTTCCCATGGAAATCAGGAAGCTGCAATAAACAGAAAATGAACAAGAGCAACCGATCAACTTCAATTCAAATTCAAAATGAAATCAATCAGTAAACCATAGTAATAGCAACATACAAAAAAGAAGTGACTGTTTAAAACACTAATACTTAAAAGCAGCAGAAGGAGGGCTTACTTCGTTATGAGGCCATTGAATGAGCCAAAGCTCAGCGGTGGAATCCGACAAAGAAAGATCAAAAAGGGGTTCCCTGGAGTCTTCTTCAAATCCGGCTTCAGGCCTGTAGCCCCTCTCCTCAGCACCATCCATAGCTCAAATAACAACTGCAGCAGATATATAAATAAATAAAGACGAGGAATTTCGTCGAACACCTTGCACTCACAAGTTTCGCAAATGTTCTCTTTTCCTCTACTTCTCGGGCATGAAAGCGAATTTTAAAAACAGAAAGAAAAAGAGAACATCTCCAGAAGAAGAAAAGATTGAGATAAGGAAGAAAGAATTAGAAGTTTATGCATGATGCCTGCACTGCAGTCTGCAGAAGCTGAAGCAAAAGTATAAGCGGCAGCAGCTGCTGCCAATTCCAAACCTAGACGCTAAAACCCTTTGCCCAAACCGTACCGTAGAACGTGCTTAGAATATTTTTTTTATTTTCAAATTTACGCGTGTTTCCCTACGTGTCGACCTATTATTGGTCCATTGGCCATGAATGTCTTTGTTTGTAAAAGGAGTTCTGCACCAGTGTTTATTTTTTTTAAATAGAAGGAAATTTTACATTAATCAGAAGGCATTCCGGATGTCTACAGTAGTATTTATGTATTTCGAAACAAGTAGTATTTATTGATGAATAAATATAAACAAAATAAAATAAAAACAAATATATAATGTTAATATTAAATTAATACATTGGTAGAAATTTGGAGTATTTATATATAGAGTTATTATATTATGGTAAATATAAAAATAATTAGTCAGTGTAAATAAATGAAATAGTTTATTTAAATAAATAGAGGATTTTTAAACATTTTTCTATTATATTCTTTTTTTTTTCTTCTTTTTGAAGAACAGAATTATTATATTCTATGTATATAAACGTACTCAAAACTTAATTTGAAGAAAAGGATTAGTGGTCCACATGTACATGTTGGTAATAGATAGTGCAATTACCTGTAAATGGGTGCAGCTCTATCTGTAATTAATTGATAAATCATAAAGAAGGTGTTGTGTATGTGAGTGAATACAACGAAAACAATCTTTCACAAAAACAGTATACTCTGTGCGGTCCCTTTGTATGCTAACATATGACAAACTAATGAGCTCTCATATGTATTTTATGTTGGCTATGCATTTCAGATGCTGTTGTGGGAATTTCAATTGCAGTCTTCATCATTCTCTTCCCCGTTTAACGATTTGTCACCGACAAAGTAGGCTTGTCCTTTGCTCCAACCATTCCCTTGTGCTTTCTGTTCATCAGCGGCATAAACTCTCCAATCTCTTCATATATGACGAAGATTTGTCCTTTATATCCAAAATATATCATGATTACTTCAAAAGCAATGCGAAGGAAGATTTTTTCTTTTTAAAAAAACAAATCTTTTCTTTTTCTTTTTTTTTTTTTACCAAAAATCTTTTATTTATCTGATAAAACAATATCATAAATATGTACATTTATCATCTTTTATTTTTCAAATTTTTTTACCAAACAAAACTTGAAAAAAATATTTTTAAAAATTAAAAATTCAGTGTGGAGCTAATTAGAATAGTATAATTCCGATCAAAAATATAAAATTCTTATCAAAATTGGATATTCCCGGTTGAAATATGTAATTTCAGTCGAAATTACATATTTCCGATTCGAAATATAATTCCGATAGGAAATTTTTTTTAATTTTAATTTCCAAATAACCCTTGAAAAAATCAAAACTTTTCAATTAGATCTTTAAAGAAAACATTACAATTAAACTCTTAAAAAATGCAATTAAGCTTTGAGATTGATAAATCAGTAACCATAAACCTATTTGCAACAACTTTTTATTATTGGAATTCTCTATCGCATCTATACTCAATTATCTCATAATTGGGTACTTACAAATTTCATTTTAAAAATTTTATAAATAGCCTAATGGCTGCTATATTATTATTATTATTATTATTATTATTATTATAAAAAACTTCTAAATTGATATATATATATATATATATATATATATATATATATATATATATATATATATATATATATTCTATCAGAAATTTAAAGTAAACAAAAGTATTCTAAATTGACAAAAATAAAAATATAAAGATATGTGATGCTGCAAATATATATAACTATATATATATATATATAATTTATTATTATTATTATTATTATTATTATTATTATTATCATCTACATATATACAATATCAGAAACTAAATATAAACCAAAAAGTAATATAAATAAATCACAAAAAAAAAAAACTATCTCATTATATTTTTCATTATCTTTGATTATTTTTATTATTATATTTATTATTATTATTATTATCTACATATATAAAACAGCACCAAAAACCAAATATAAACAAAAAAGCTACTGAAATAAATTACACATAAAAATTTTTTAAAAAGACTACAATCCCTTATACTTTTATTCAGCTCATTATATTTTTTTGTTATTTTTGATTAAATTTTTTTTATCATCATCATCATCATAAAATGGTATCGGAAACCCAACATAAACCAAAAGGCTATAGAAATTAAAAAAAAAAAAAAACCATAACAACATGCTTAACACTTTGTTCACCAATAACACCATGTTGGTTAGAAAGAGACACATAATCATCCTTTTCAACAACCTAATCAAACAAGAAAAAAAAAATCACCCATAAACAAAATACAAAAAAAAAAAAAATACATCTCCACTCAAACAACTAGTAACTTTTATAATAGAATAAATAACACTGAAAAAATTATCAACATTATCAAGTATAATCTCTTCATCGTAAAAATAAAACAACACATCAAAAGCAAAATTAGAAACCAAAACAAAACAAAAAAAAGATACTTAATATATATATATATAAAAACACGTCAAATTATAATCCTTCAACGTTTCATCACCATCCTTCAACTATCTTTAATATTAGAATTAAAATCAACATCTTTAGACAATCTTTTATCACCCTTAAAGGAAAAACACAAAACTAAGTATCAGAAACCAAAATGATACAAAAATAATAAAACAAAACATACCCCAACAAAATCCTTTAACTCATCATCACCACCAATAGTTTCAACAAACTCTAAATTATAAACACCCTTTTTACAACTAACAATATCTCCTAAATCATAACTAGAAGCATCAAAAACACATTCAACTTTCTTGTCACTTTTAAAATAAGATCAGAAACTAAAAGTAAACCAAAAAACAACAAAATTATATACATGCTACCTAATAATAGAAATCCGTTAACTCACCACCACCACTAACAGTTTCAACAAACTCTGAATTATAAGCATCATTTTCACAATCAGTAACATCTCCTAAATTAGAATTAGAAGCATCAAAAGCTCATTCACCTTTCCTTCCACTTTTAAAATAAGATTAGAAACTAAAAGTAAACCAAAAAACAATAAAATTAAATACATGCTACCAAATAAAAGAATGGAGATATAGGGTATGAATTCTTGTACCTTTTGTATGTTAAGCAAGTGTTATACTCTATTCATCTTTCATTTACTGACATATTATTAAATTATGTTATAATTTGTTTTGGTATTGGTTCTTCAATTTGAAGTTATAAGGTATTATTTTGTATTTTACTAACACATTAGAGTACTTGAAACCTTAAAAATGTTACGATTATATTTTTTGTGTTTGAAATATATTGATAATATTTATTTTTATTTTAAAATCATTAGAAATTTAAATTATAACTTTATTTTCCTTATCCAAAGTTATATTATTACTTTTTAGAAATACTAATATTGGTTCAATTATAATGAATGTTACATATTTTACACATTAAAAACTTGAATAATCAGTTATGTACATAAAATTTGTTGCAAGTGAGTTACTTGTATTTTGGACATCACATTTTGTATATTCTTATAAACCACTTGAGGAATTTATGAAATAAAATCATAAAAATTATATTGGGTAATACTTTACTAATTAAAAAAAAGAGAGCAAAAATTAAGGAAAATAATTTTTTTAAATTGAAAGTAGAAATAAAAAATAAAAAAGAAGGGAAGTACAAAAATAAAAAATAAAAAAATTTATAAAAAAAGAAGGGAATGAGATAAATATAAGAAAAAATGAAAAAATAAAAATTTATAAAAAGAGTAAAAAGATAAAAGAAAAATAAAAAGAAAGGAATAAAAATTATCAAGAAATCAATAAAAAAATTTAAAAAAAAGGTGGAGAAATAGAGAAAAAAAATGAGTGCATTTTTTAAAATACAAAACACACTATTATAATTATAATAAGGTAGATTTAAAAAAAATGAAAACTTAGAGTATTTTTATTGATAATATTTAAAAATGAAATATTTTTGAAAATGTCTCCAAAAACAAACAAAACCAAACAATCCAAAATGAAAGCTCGTTATGTGTTATTAGTGAAGTGTTTAGTTACTGTCAAAGCAAGGCAATCGCAAATGTGAGTTAATTAATTAATGAGCCAACATCAACAGCAGGGAAGGAAGGGAGGGAAGGCTTTGTATTGTATCATTATGTTATGCAACCACGCACTGATTTCTACTTTAATGTGCTTTGCTATATGGGACTTCATTGATATATACATACAAATATCTATCTATTCCAATATTTATTGCTTCTAATGGAATTAGTTGGACCTTATTTAATGCTACCTATCTGTTCCCACTTACGCCCACCGCCTATCTTCACTTCTTGCTGCTGCTGCTGCTGCTGCTCCTGCTTGTAGCTTTCAAATATTTATCTTCTACTTCTACTCTGCTTGCATGTTTACGTATGTCACCACTTCCTGCATCCCTACAACAATTAGCCCTATTTATGTCTTCTAATTAATGTATTAGGAGCTGCCTCTTCTCTTCGTCATATATTACTGTGTTCATGCTTCATCTAAAAAAGTAACTCATAATTGATTTACGAAAATTAAAGGATATATAGATCGTGCATTCGATTTGATACTTCATGCATCTTGTATTCTCTATCACACACACACACACACATATATAATATCAAATCGATCTTAAGTGGATATAATATTGTGCAAAACCTTTTTTGTTTTTTACATGCTACAGTTTTCTCAAGGCTATCTTTGAAATCCCTGTGAAACCAATGATTTTTTACACACAGGATTCATCTTGTATCACCCAATTTACTCCTCGTTTTCTTTACGAACCCTCTTTCACTTGAGGATTTTCTTTGTTTTCTTGCATAATTTTGGAGTTGTAGTATGTTCTTCTACTTCTTTCTTGCTTTCTTATTTTGCGCTTGAGGTCTTCTGAGACTTTTCTTGGAATTGAAAACTTTTGGATTATGGTTTAACTATTTTAGCTTGTTCTTCAGGTAACGTCTCAGGCCGAGTATTTAAAGATCTAGTCTGCCTCATTTCTGAAATAGCAAAAGCATTTCCAGGGAGAGAATGGGTACTAGTGAAATCAAGTCGCCTGAAGGTCTGCCAGAGACACCTGCTAAATTTGATGGAAACTCTGACTCAACTCGGTCCAAGAAGCTTGGAATCTACTTCATCGAGTCTGATAATAGGCGTATGGCTTTCGGGCGTGGTTATACGGGAGGAACTACTCCGGTAAATATCCGGGGGAAACCTATTGGTGATCTCTCAAAGACCGGCGGCTGGACTGCCTCCTCCTTCATTTTTGGTAACCGAGTCTTGTGTTAATTTACGCCATGAGTTTCTGTTTGACTGATCCATGAGAATTAGGACTGTTACACTTGTTATATTTTTGTCCCACTTTAAATTTCCAATTAAGAGAAGGATTAAGAACGAACACAGCTTATAACGATTTAACTTGAGTTCTGGTTTCTGCTCTTACTATTTTGGGATCTACCAGAAAGCTTGAAACTTTTGTTTGCGCAGGGAATGAAATGGCCGAGAGGATGGCTTATTTTGGCCTTTCAGTTAACATGGTGACCTTTATGTTCTATGTCATGCATAGGCCCTTCTCCAGTTCATCAAACGCAGTTAACAATTTCCTAGGGATATCACAAGCATCTTCTGTCATTGGAGGGTTTCTTGCAGATGCTTATCTTGGTCGCTACTGGACGATTGCTATATTCACGACAATCTACCTTGCAGTGAGTGCTAAACATGAAACCCCAAATGTTGACTCATTTCTTCTTCAATCATTTCTCTGTTTAAAGTTGTTGAAGTTGTACCGATAATGATCAAAACTTTTGTCCCGTTTTCTGCAGGGTTTGACAGGTATTACTTTATGTGCATCAATAAACATTTTCACCCCAAACCAGGAGTGTGACCAGTTATCCTTGCTTATGGGTAATTGCGAGCCTGCAAAACCATGGCAAATGATTTATCTCTATACAGTTCTCTATGTGACTGGATTTGGAGCTGCAGGCATAAGGCCATGTGTTTCTTCTTTTGGGGCTGATCAGTTTGATGAAAGGAGTCCGCATTACAAGTCTCACCTTGATAGGTTTTTCAACTTCTTCTATCTTTTTGTAACCATTGGGGCAATAATTGCCTTCACTTTGGTAGTCTACATTCAAATGGAACATGGATGGGGATCTGCTTTCGGCTCATTGGCCATAGCTATGGGCGTATCAAACACACTGTTCTTTTTAGGAACTCCCTTATACAGGCATAGATTGCCAGGAGGCAGCCCCCTCACAAGAGTTGCTCAAGTTCTGGTAGCTGCCTTCCGGAAGAGAAATGCCAGTTTCTCGAGCAGCGAAATGATAGGGCTTTATGAGCTTCCTGGAAAACGTTCTGCTATAAGGGGTAGCGGAAAGATAGCTCATACTGATGATTTCAGGTATAATCCCTCTTTCTTTACATTTTTATATTGTTTCTTGAATAGATGCATATGGTTGTTGGATGTTTCTTGGCGGAGCTTATTTTGTCCTTATTGAGCTTAAATCATACTTTCTTGTTGGTTGTTTTGTTTACATAATTTCTGCCTTGGATCCTGCAGATGTTTAGACAAGGCAGCTCTGCAACTGAAAGAAGACGGTATGAATCCAAGTCCTTGGAGGCTGTGCTCCGTCACTCAAGTAGAAGAAGTCAAGATTCTAATAAAACTTATTCCAGTTACAGCCTGCACGATAATGCTGAGTTTAGTTCTAACAGAGTATCTGACCCTGTCAATACAGCAGGCGTATACAATGGACACGCATATGGGTCGTCTCAAACTTCCTGTAACATGCATGCCTGTGTTTCCTGGCCTCAGCATTTTCCTTGTACTATCTCTCTATTATTCAATATTTGTTCCAATATCCCGACGCATTACCGGCCATCCTCATGGTGCTTCTCAGCTTCAAAGGATAGGCATTGGTCTGGCAGTTTCAATTGTATCTGTGGCGTGGGCTGGGATGTTTGAGAGGTATAGGAGAAACTATGCCATAAAAAATGGCTATGAATTTAGTTTCTTGACACCCATGCCGGACCTAAGCGCATATTGGTTGTTGATCCAGTACTGCCTGATTGGAATAGCTGAAGTATTTTGCGTTGTAGGATTACTGGAATTCCTCTACGAGGAAGCTCCTGATGCAATGAAAAGCATAGGATCTGCATACGCTGCGGTGGCTGGAGGTTTAGGCTGCTTTGCAGCAAGTATCTTGAACAGCATCATCAAATCAGTAACAGGAAACCCAGGCAAAAGGCAGCCATCATGGTTGTCACAGAATATAAACACTGGTAGATTTGATTATTTATACTGGCTGCTTACAGTTCTCAGCATAATAAATTTCTGCGTTTTTCTATATTCGGCGTACAGATACAAGTACAGGGCAGAACAAAAGTTTGAAAATGGGGAACAAGTTGCAGCAAGTAAACACACCACCCCAACAGGTTCCTAGGAAATATATGAACTTGAAATATTGAATGGCAAAGAGCCATTTCCTCATTTGTAATCATTCTTACGCTCCGGAGTAAGATGTTTTACTGATTATATAAAACTCTTTACATCTCCGTTATTAGAAGTAGATCTATGTGAAACATGATTTAAACCATTAATTCTTTTGGGTGAATTCCTGACAACCATTTTATGCTGCTATTTATTATCATTATCTTCGAACTAGTAGTTGTAAGCAATACATCCAGATACCAGATGACCTGCCTGGTGCATTAAAGAACTCAATTATACAACGGTGCTGGGGGTACTATCTAAATATAGGGTAATATCACTAGATAACTGAAAATTTGTTGATCTAGACCTATGGAAATCAGCAACGCGCTTTAATCCACCAAGAAATTGATTGGAAGGAGGGACCAATCCCTCTTAATACCTGCCTAGTTGGATCTACCTGTTGACCTTCAAGACTGCGTCTGCCACTGCCTGAGCATTGTGTTATAACCTTCTTCTTCCCCTTTTCACCCATGCTCACAGCAACCAAAAAAGGCACATGATAGATCTCGCACTTCTCCCTCAAATTTAATTCCTACCTCAGTGGTTTCAACTTTCAACCACATGGACCCATTTCTCATTAAACGTCCTGATAGGAGATCCCTGTACCTATCCAATTGAATTCAAAAAACCCCATATGATTGACTAATTGAGCCACATTAACACAAAATTCTACCCCAGTTCAGAGCACATAAAATTGACCAACTTTGATAACGTATAGAGCACAAAAATAGGGAACAAACGTGTAGAAGAAACGCACCATTATCATTCTATGCTTCTTTACGGATTGATATTCGTAAAACGCTAGGAGATACACCAAAAATATCTCTCTGGCTTCCTAAAATGTCATCAAAGTGCAAAAAGTTACACATCAACAAATGTCTCATTTTCATACCGTGCCCATTTTCTAATTACAGAGAAGCAACCACAGCATACGATTGATGATTCCTGTCATCACAACCAAGGAAAAAAGTTAACAGAATAACTGTGAGTTAACAGTCACAATCTACTATAGATGTTTAAATCAACTAAATCTCAAAGACAGAAATCTGTAACATTTTCCGACAGTAAGCATAAAGGGAATGAGAAATGACCATGGAATCATACTGTGCCAAGGAACAGAATACGTCTAGCTCAAAGAGCACAAAAGCCCCACAATGCTCGACTGGCAAAAATGTAACATTAGAATCTCTGATATTGAGCAGCATGATGAACTTTTATGTTGCTAATCACTTTACAATACATCATTAGAATAATTTGATGATAACGAGCTCCATAATTTGTCATGCTGACAATTCCAAAATGTTCATTTTGTTGCAAATCAGGTCATTAGCTCCAGAAAACCATACAAATATATATTAACTAAAAGACCTCCAAAAGTTCTTTTTTTTTTTTTAAAAAAAAAGAAAAGAAGAAGCTAAAATTGCAACGGATATTTATAGCATGCATCATTAACAAGAATGCATGACAACAGCGATTACTATCAGTGGATATATCTTTACATTGATCAGTTGTTTTCCAATGAAAAAAATAATAATAAAAAAAAAGCAACAAGCATTTGACCCAGTATGGTAGAAAATTACAAGGTACAACAATGAAAATACAGGGAACAGTCACTTCCCTAGAATGACAGTAAAAAACAGAAAACTTCTATTTACATATCCGGCCAGCTCTTGCCTCATTAATTTGCTATCAGATACGCACCAGCTCAAGGGCTTTCACAAAACTCCATCTCCTAAAATTCGAGAAAAAAGGTACCTTATTAATATTATATGTTTAACATTCCCATTTCAATGGAAAAACTAGCAACTCAAACTTCACATAATTAGAATTCGAGACTATGGGATAAAAGTAGGCAAATGCAGCTCCTATTTCAAACTTTGTCCAAAAGATACTACTAAAAAAACAGGATCAGGCCTAGATATATCATCACAGAGGTTATTGGCTTGACATTGACACTTTCCAAAAAAAAACAAATGAAGCCTACCTTGCCACATACTGGACAATTTTATAATATCATCATAGAGTTTATTGGCTTGACATATTTGGAGATTGACACTTCCAAAAAAACAAATGAAGCGTACCTTGCCACATACTGGACAATTTTCACTTCTTTCCAACCACTCATAAATACAACCAAGGTGAAAATGGTGAGAGCATCTTGTTGTAATTTTAGGATTTTCCGGAGTGTATTCTGCAAGAAAATGTTTGGGTCACTAAGTAAGATGAAACAGCATAAGAACCCAAGAATACTCTTATCACTTATATGTCAGCATTCCAAGGGAAAGGAGCACATTAAATTACCATCAAGACATGTTGGGCAGACATCTTCATCATCGGAAGATGGTTGCAAATAAGACAGGCCATATGTAAATTTTGTTGCCAAAATTTTCTCCAATTCCGAATGACTGAGTCCACTGCCATCCTCAGAATCAAGTTCATTCCGTTTCTTCCCAAAACTGGATGATTCCATGCCAGAATTGCTCACACTTCTTCTCAAGGATTGTGATTCATCTTGGAAATGGGACATTGACTTCCGAGATACTAAGCCATCGCGCTGTAAACGGGAGTATCTCTGATCAGCCTCATAAGTATCACTCATGCCAACAGCAGCAGTAGATGTGAAGGAAGTAGCTCCTTGGTTGGGAGATGTTGGGCGACCTTCAAGCCTGGCGCCGTACTGCAGATGCATGAAGTGGGGAACATAAGGATTCACCGAAATAGGAAAGAGATAAAAATAGCACAAAATAATTTGTTGAAATTGTGTAAGTCCTGCATACACAAATTGACAGGCAGAAATACCAAAGTGATAGAGGGAAACGGGAAAGAAATTGTGGCCTTGAATTTACCAATTTTCAGCTAAAGAGGTAAGTATTAATGCACACAAGTAGAGAATCTAAGGGCCGTGCGGGTGCTGCAGAAAATGGTATGGGTGATGTGTTGAGAGAAGAAATAGAAATGAATGGAATTGAATTAAGAAAATACAATAATAAGAGAAGGATTTACCCCAGTGAAGAGGTGGTGGAAAAAGAATCTAAGGCAGATGCAGTGGGCATATATTGAATTGGTGGGAAAACCGAATTCTTCAAAATCATCGGTGGCCGGACAGCAGCAGAGAGCAGCACCCATGTTCAATTTGATCGGTGGTTGCCGAGCCTACCTTGGTAAAGAAAAGTCACAGAACGGAAGAAGCTGCGAGAGACCGAGGAGTGCTAAGAAAAAGAGAAAGTGAAATAGCAAAGCCAACCGCCACGTAGAAAAGACAGCAAAAGGACCGGTATCTGGTAGCCTGTGTGGGGGTCTCTGGCTTGGGTTTGATTCGTGTAAAAAGGTTGAAGAATTAATTTAGGTTAGGAGGTAAGAAACTGAAGAACAGGGGGCGTATTTAATTAGGAATTTTAAATACTTTGATAATGTTAAAAGTTATGAGGAATTTAACCATAATTTTTATTGATTTTTAAAAGTTAAGATGTGTTTAATAAAAATTTTTATAAACTTTAAAAAATTCTATAAAAGTTAGAGGGTAAAAATTTGTAAACTTTTTAAAAGTTTTTCAAAATAAAATCTATAAAAATCATTAAATTCTATAAAAATTATTAAAAAGTCTATAAACTCTAAAAAAATCATTCACTTAAAAAGTTTATAAATGATTTTAAAAATTCTATTCGAATACACCACTTAAGTGCCAGCTCAACTCAACTCATGCCATTAGCAAGAAAAGAAGGTGATAATCATATTAATTAGGAAATAACGTTGTGCCATAATCTCAATTTTCACCGTAACATTTTTTAAGGTCCAAATAACCCCTTAACATTAACAAAATAACACAAAATTGCCCCTCAATCCCACTCCTTTTACAAATGGCGTTAAATTTTGCTTATGTGGCCTACAGGTCTCACCAATTTTGACATGTATCAATAAAAAACAAGTTAAATGTGGGACTCACATGTTAATAACCTCTAGGATGCAAAAACCAAACCAGATCTTCTGTTGAGTCTTCCCCATCGGCACCACACCGCACTAATATAGCAAGTGCTAGAAGTCTGCTAAGGGATGATAACGGGGAATGGATGAGAGGCATTAAGGCAAACATAGGTTCATGAAAGGTGCTAGCTGCGAAGACTTGGGTCGTGATCTACAGTCTGAGAATGGCTTGCCAGGCAGGGTCAAGGAAGATTCTCTTGGAGATTGACAACTAGTGTTTAATGGATATTCTTCATGATAAAAAAGAACATCCCATGCGCAACTTAGCTCTTGTTAGTAAAGTTAAAGGACTGCTGAATTTGGTTAGGAAGTAAAGATCACCCATGCCTTGCATGAAGCAAACAGATGTGCGGATCATCTTACTGGTCTCACCATAAGAGATAGTCCTGAATTCCAAGAATTGCAAACAACTCCTTTAAGTGTTAGAGACTTGTTATACCAGGATATGGTGGGTATCTCTCACCCATGTATCTGCTAAATCTTTTAGTCCCTGTGTTTTTCCCTTCAAATGAAAAAAAAAAGTCAATAATGGAGCACCACGAGCAACAGAACAATAACATCGGCTGCTGCTGGCTAAGATCACTCTCCGAGGTCAATAGTGAATAAAACTACCCATTTAAGAGTTAAGATCACTTGGTCACCTTGCATTGGATTGTGAACATGTGGGCCATTTTATAGTGTGATATGCTTATCATAGGAACTTGCTTGAAGAATTTTTTGCTGCAGCCTTTGTGGAATACAAGTATGATTTCCTAAAATTTTCTGCAGCATTGCTTGAGTTTGCATTCTATAATCAAATTATCATGGATTACAAAATCCTTTTTCCCAACAATTTTATTTTTATTTTCACTTCTTTTCCTTTTTTTAAAGCTAACCTTGTTCCTACAAAATTTTATACTTGGCGTTATTTTTCTTTTTCATGATCTTGATTGAATTGGATTCTTGCAATTTAAGATATTGCATTAATGCAGTCCTTCTCTCTACTTCTGCTATTGTGCCTATTAGTCATTGTTCAAGCAAGTTTGCAAACTTTTGATGGTATCATGGCAGTATTTTTTTCATCATCTGCATTTTAAAGGTACAGTGTTTTTGCACAGCACTTTGACCTTATCTAGTTGGTCCTAATTTTAGCCATCCAAAACTAGTAGTGGTGGTGTATATGGAGTAGGGTGATGATGGAAATAAGGAGGCTTGATAGCATGTTTATAAACCCTTGTAGCTCACTGAGTCCACTGCATTTCCCTGGTCTTGCTCCACCGTTGTCGTAGCAAAAGGACTTCGTATTGCAACCGAAACCCGTGTCGGAGATCGACAACAACCACAGCAGGAGACAAAGTTTATGAGGAAGGAGTAGAGCAAGGAGGAAATATCGTAAAATCTTTAAAATGTGTGGGTCCCACATGTAACTTTTTTTATTGATACATGTCAAATTTGGTGGGACCCATAGGCCACATAAGCAAATTTTAACGCCAATTGTAAACGGAGTGGAATGGAGGGCAATTTTATGTTATTTTGTTAACGTTAAGGGTTATTTGGACCTTAAAAAATGTTACAGTGAAAATTGAGATTATGGCACAACGTTAAGGGGGTTTTTATATCTTTTCCCTATTAATTAACTAGTTTATAGTCCTACGCGAGGAGCGAGCTGTAATTTATTTTTTTATAAATTTTAATGAATATTTAAAAAATAATAATAAATTAATTGTAAAAACATATATATATATATATATATATATATATACACACACACACGTGCACACATGATAATTAAGTTTATATAAATAAGTTTAAATAAATAAAAAATACTATTATAAAATTAAAAAATAAAAATAAAATAAATATTTAAGCATATTTAAAGATAGATCATTTATAGAAAAATAAAACAAATTTAATGGATGAACAAGAATTGAATGAGAATAGAAAGGAAGAACAACAAACACAAACAATTAAAGAGTTCAGATTCTCAACAATGTTACATTTTTACCTAACTTATCCTCAAATTATAATTTTCAATTCTCATAATCTTATTCACAAGATTGAGATTACACAAGAGTTTGAGGCTCGCTCTTTTAACCTTATAACTTAAGTTTTAAAGGTTCACTCAAAAACTAATTTACAAGTGTTTTCAAGGATCACACCAAAACCAAATACTCAAGTATTTCATTGGTTAAACAATTAAACTAATTCCTTTTTAACAGAATCTCACTTCCTGTTTTCTAAACCCAGAAAATAGAAGAACAAGAATTTCTATTCTAACACTCACCCAAATCTCATGAGAGTTATACAAATATAAAATGATTTGAAGAGAGGTTTGAGAGTTTAATTAAATGCTTAAGAGATTATATTGAATAAACAAGTTTCTTAAAACTTTAATTGAACTCTATGGAGTGTTTATATAGATAAACACTAAAAAATATGGTTGTTGGATGTATCAAACATGTCTCCAATGTCTCTTATTGATTTTTGAATCATCTTAGACTTATTTTTGTCATAATGCCACTCACGATTGTGAGGAGCAAGTTTTGGCTCATGTGGAGTGAAATACTAGCTATTGCATTCAAAAATGACTGTTTAGAACTGTCAGGACTGCCCTCACGAGCTGCTCGTGAATAGTATTCATGAGCAGCATTGTCCCTTTGCTTAATTTTGCTCTCACGAGGCTTCTGCTCATGATCAGTTCGTTAGGGGATCATTATAAGTCCAAAAATGTCTTTTGTTGACATATTAAAACTCTAAATACTTTAGGTATAAGATTGAGATCTTTTGTTGACATATTAAAACTCTAAATACTTTAGGTATAAGATTGAGATATTATACTTTACTAAAATATAGTATAATGGCAGTATCTCATATTTTCATACTTGAACTGATAATTTTGATACAAATAAGTTCCTACACACATAAATTAAATCATTAGAGTCTAAATTATTTGTAAAAGTCCAAAATTAGGAGTTTGATCATGCACATAGTCAACAATCTCTCCCTTTTTGACTTTGACAACCAATTTGATAAAAATAAATGAATTGTGTGTGAGTGCCAAATAATTAACATAAATAGATATGTGCTATATAAAATAGCTCTCTCTTTCAAATTAAATAGATGCAATAAATGAAAATAATTTGCTCCCCTTTAATATATACATAATTTCTATATTATTTATCATGTATCAGAGCATGAAAAAATGAATTATCATAGCATATATATAAGGATGACATAGCATGTTTCTTAAAAAATATTAAATAATCATAAAGGAAATGATTAAAAAAAATAATACCAATTGAAAATGGTTAAAATTTTCTCCTTCATATGAATATATTTCTTTATTTCTCCCCTTTTTAGACATGATAAGAAATATAAATTTAATACTTTATTCCCTTTTATCAAAAATAAAAACAATCTAAAATTTAACATAAGGGATAAAAAGAAAGCTGACAAGGTCTAACATGACAAATGTGTTCAAAACATATTAATATAATAACATGATCATTAGACAATATGAAGAAAATAATTTAAAACATATATAATTGTAGTACTACTTAAATGCATCACAAACATATTACATATAACGCTTATTTTGAAACTTGACAAACTTAACCATCACATGATCATATAAAGTTTAGCTAGCTAACATACATGATCATGTAGCACTTAGCATATTACAAATACAAACACTAAGCACAATTATCGTATAGTTTCTTCTCCCCCTTTGTCAAAGATAAAAAGAAAAAAGAGAGATATAAAGGGAAATAAACCTAAAGGAACAAAAAATCCTAGAGGAATTAAAAGACCAATAAGCAAAACAATGAAAACAAAGATACACAAAATTTTTATAAAATCTATGTCATACATAAACAACATAAGCAAAATAAGGCCTTCTATCACAAGTATAAAATCATGAAAGCATGATTATTAAATTATTACAAAATTAGCCACACTTACAATATTATTATGCATGCATAAACAAAATTATGTAGAATAAATTCAAACAATTGATATTAAGGACACACTATCATATAGTTATATTACTAATATAAACACATCTTAAAAAAAAATTTTAAATTTCTCTCTTTTAAAAGAAATTAACTAAATGCTCATTGAAACTCCCCTTTTCTTTCACTAACATTATATTATTTCTCCCCCTTTGTCAAAATGCAAAAAAAAAATAAAAAAGCATTAATAAAAATAATAGAGTTACAATGATATTAAAATACCAATTGTAAACTAAAGCGAAACATAACAAGACATAAAACTAACAACTCATACCTTATATCTAGAAAATAAACCGAACGTAATCTATCATAAAATACTTATAAAAATATACAAACAGCTGAATGCTTAGATAATGAAAATATATTGAAAATAAACTAAACAGAAACTTATGAAAAAATTAACAAAAACATATAAAAAAAAAAACTAGTCTTGATAAGGAGTAGGAGGAATTTTAAAAAAAATATAATGCATATTTAAACATATATAAATGCATGACAATTAAAAAAAAGCTAGATTTGAATAATTAATTAATTGAAATAATTTCAATAAATAATTATTAAACAGCAAAATAATTTTTTTTTTTTAAAAAGTAAAGATCAAAATCAAATTTTTAACAATCAAAGTAATTAATAAGCACAACATGATTTCAAATGAAAATAGTCCAACCATCAATTAAGCATAAAATCAATACAAATTAGAACCATCAATTATGCCAAGTTCATGGTTAATGAAATTCAATCTCTCTTCATTACAAGTTGATTATTTGTATGACCAAATTCAAGTGAGATATCATCAATTTGAACATGATCACGCAAGAAATGATATCTAATGTCTATATGGTTAGTTCTAGAATGTTGAATGAGATTCTTGCTAAGATTAATAGTATTTGTATTGTCACATTTGATTGAAATGTGATCAAGTTTTATACCATAGTCCAACAATTGTTGTTTTTGCCACAAAACTTGTGAACAACAAAGACTTATTACAATATATTTAGCTTCAGCAGTGGACAAGGTAATCGAAACTTATTTTTTGCTAAACCAAGAAATTAAGCAATTACCTAAGATTTGACAAGTTTCGGAAGTGCTTTTCCTATCTAGTAAACTACCGACAAAGTTTGCATCTGAATAACTAATTAAGTCAAACGATGAACTCCTAGGATACCAAAGTCCTAAATGCATTGTACTATAAAGATATTTGAAAATCCTTTTAATAATATTCAAATGAGATTCTCTAGGACTAGATTGAAACCTAGCACACAAGCATGCAACAAAAATAATGTTAGGTCTACTAGCAGTTAAATAAAGAAAGGATATGATAATAACTCTAAATCACTTTTCATCAATCGGTTTACCATTCTCGACTTTGTTAAGTTTGGTGGTGGTACTCATAGGAGTCTTGCTTGATTTAGCTCCATCCATACCAAACTTCTTAAGAATGTCCCTAGTATATTTAGTTTGATTAATTAAAGTCTCATATTTACATTACTTGATTTGAAGTCCAAGGAAGAATTTAAGTTCTCCCATCATACTCATATCGAATTCTCCTTGTATTAACTTGGAAAATTTCTCACACAAGCAATGGTTAGTAGCACCGAAAATAATATCATCAACATAAATTTGAACAATTAATAAATCATGGTTGGATTTCTTTATGAAAAGAGTTGTGTTAACTTTTTTTTTAGAAAAACCTTTTTCTAAAAGAAAGTTACTCAATCTTTTATAATAAGCTCTTGGAGCGTGTTTCAATCCATATAAAACTTTTGAAAGTTTAAACACATGATTAGGAAAATCAAAACTTTCAAACCCGAAGGTTACTTAACATATACCTCCTCTTCAATGAAACCATTTAAGAATGCACTTTTAACATCCATTTCATAAAGTTTAAAATTCATGAATGATGCAAATGTAAGTAGTATTCTAATAGCTTCCAACCTTACAACGGGTGCAAAGAATTCATCATGATAAATGCCTGCCTCTTGATTATAACCTTTAGTTACTAGTCTAGCTTTGTTCCTAGTTATGACACCTTGTTCATTCATCTTATTTCTAAACACCCACTTGGTGCCTATAATAGGATGATGTTTAGGTCTAGGAACCAAGGTCCAAACCTTGTTTTTTTTAAATTGATTTAACTCTTTTTGCATAGCAAGGACCCAAAATTCATCACTCAAAGCATCATTAATATTTTTGGGTTTAATTTGTGAAACGAAGGCTAAATTAACAATAGAATTTAATTGAGATCTAGTAGTTACCCCTTTTATAATGTCACCTATAATGAGGTCTTAAGGATGAGCTTTCTTGAATTTCCAATCCTTTGGAAATTCATCCATCAAGGTAAGTTGAGATGTCTTTTCATTGTCCCCTTACTTAGACCTTTAAGTTCCAAAGGCTTACTAGCATTTTCTTCTTGAATGATCACATCCACATGGTCATCTACAAAATCATAAACACTAAAAACTTCCTTTCTAGGATTAAGTGAGTTTGATTCATCAAATACAACATGCATTGACTCTTCAACTACTAGAGTTCTTTTATTAAAGACTCTATATGCTTTACTAGAGGTGGAATAGCCTATGAAAATTCCTTCATCAGCTTTAGAGTCAAATTTTCCAAGATTATCCTTGATGTTTAATATAAAGCATTGACATCCAAATACTCTTAGATATAAGATTTTGGGTTTTCTATTATTTCATAGCTCATAAGAAGTTTTATTTAAAATTAGACTTTTTAAAACTCTATTTAAAATATAACAAGATGTGTTAATGGCTTCTGCCCAAAAGTATAGAGGTAAATTATACTAATGAAGTATTATTCTAGCCATTTTCATTAGAGTTCTATTTTTCCTTTCAACTACCCTATTTTGTTGAGGAGTTATAAGATATGAAAACATACATGATATACCATTTTCATTGCAATAGGCTTTAAAAAATTAATTTTAAATTCGGTTCTATGATCACTTCTAATAAAAGAAATACAAAAACCTTTTTTCTTTTTTTAACTCTTTTAAAAAAAAATTAAAATCTTTAAATGCATAATTCTTATGTAATATCACGTGTTTTTAAAATATTTTTACACTATACCGGGATATGCAGTGTTAATAAATTTTTGAATATATATTACGATATTTTTCACGAGTTGATATGTATTTAAAACCTATTTTAATTATTGTGTATTATTTACAGTGTTTTACGTAAAATTTTCCCGGGACTTGCATTTTCGGGAAAATTTTCACGTAAATATTTTAATATTAATTATTTTAAATATATTTTCGGACTTGCATGAACTCATACGTATTTTTAAAATACTAAATAAAGCCTATGTGTGTAAATATTTATTTAATTAGGGTTTAGTATTACCCTAATATTCTATTAATTATTTATTAGTTTTATTGCTATTTAATTATTTTTATTTAGTATAAATTATTAAAATATTAAATTTTATGTGTGTGGTGTATATTTAATGTGTGTAATTTAATATTATTTTATTATATAGTATAAAGTATATATATATATATATATATATATATATACATTATATATCAAAAAAATCAAATTTTGGAAAATTACAAAACTGCCCCCGAGCCTCCTTCTTCCCCGATCTTCACCCTCACCACCGTCCGGTCGCTGCCATGCCGATTTCTCACCGTTGGTGTGCCGTCCAGTGTGCCACCACCTTCCCCAGCCTGTGGTGGCCGTTTCCGATGCCTGGAAGTTGGTTTTGGCCGGAGAAGCCGAAACTTTGGCCACCGTCGATCATGCCGATTTCGGCCACCATTTTTGACACCGCCAGTCTATTTCTTCTCCTTGAGCTCCGGTGAGTGTGATTCTAGCTTTGGTTTGAGCTTAAATGGTCTAGAATTGCTTAGGTTTCGACTTTTCTATTTCGATCACATTAGGGTTTTTGATTTTTTTGAGCTTTGAATTGATTGATTCATGAAAACTTCCTTCACAAATGTTGATCCTAGTAGCTTAATATACATGTATGAATTTTTGTGGAATTTTTGGAGATTTTTTGGATTTTTGGGTATTTTTGAATATTTAATATTGTTTTCTAATTTTCGGCAATTAATTATTTAAATTATTAAATTGTGTTTTATGGTTAAATTAGGTGTTTAAATGAATTATAGGAATTTATTTGGAATTTTTATGAATTTCTAAGTATTTATTTTGAATTATTGAAGTTTATGGAATTTTGGGAAAATTAGGTTAAATGTGTTTTTATTTGAAATTAATTGTTTAATTGAGTTTAATTATTAATATTATTGATAAATATGTTGATAAAATTAATTTTGGATAATTTTATAATTTTTGGTGAATTTTTGAAGTAATTTTAGTATATTTATATATGTAGGGGTATTTTGGTAATTTTATCCTAAATTGTCTAAAAATATAATTTAATTGGTTTTAATAGTTATTTAAGGTATAAAAATGATTTCTACAAATTATTTGGTATTTTTAACTAATTAAAACTATTTTTCGTGAATTATTTTCAATTATATATATAATATACGGTTTTTCTAATAAAATGAGTTTTTATCGGTTTTTAATGTGTTTAAAGGTTAATTATGTAATTTCTACGTATAAAATGAATTTCTATGTTATAAGGATATTTTTGGTATATCTAGAATTGTTCTGTGTTTGTGGACCCCGGTTGGTGGACTGTAGTTTGGAGTCCGACCGTGGGATTTTGATTGTGCTTTGTGTAGTTTTTCGAAGTGTGTTTCTTTGCAGGGTTGGCTCTACTCTTTTGAGTAGAGGGATGTCCATTTTACAGGGGAGGTTCTGCCGAATTTTCTGTAGAATTCTCGTAAAATGTGATATCCGGTCGAACCCTGATATCGATTCTGTGTTTAATACTCTAGATCGAATTCTAGGATTTCTATTAGGTTTATTCTAATGTCGGTTACTTATTGCTTATTTAGTTGCGCCGAGACCAAGGGCTAGTGGACCAGGCCCGTCGGACCCGTCTCGTGGAGCACACTAGGGTGAGTTACTATACTATATATATATGCTTTAGGATGCATGTTTTAGAAAAGTATGCTTTATTTTAATAAAATATGCATAAATGATTTAAGGATTACTTAGGTTTATTTTTGGTATATTTTCAACTATATGCATGTTGTATAACTAAATTATTCTTAAAAAATGCTTTTATGTATATTTTGGTATATTTTAGTTTATTTTGTAATTGTATTGGAATTATTCGACGTATATATACTCGAAATATACCTGGTTTACTTTTGGTATATTTCTAGTATATATATGGTTTATGTTGATATTTTATTGAACTTCATGCATCATTTATTTTTGTGAATGAATGTTTTATATTATTAATGATGAAGGATATCAATAGAATGTGCTACCTAGTGGGCAGCACTAGGATCGAGTACGTACCGGTACGCCTATAGTATTTAGGCTATATTACTAACCATTTGTGGATATTGATTTGATGTGATTATTGCTATGTGTGAGATATGGTTTGGAGGTGTGATTGCTGGAGCTCGGTTGACCAAGTGTCTCGGGGCCAATCACACTGGCAGTCAGACTGCTGGAGCTCGGTTGACTTAGTGTCTCGGGGCTAGTCTACTGTCTAAATGGATTAAGTGGATATATTTAGATTCAGTGAGCCTGTATGGCTAAAGTGTTGTCTAACACTATTTTCGAGGTTGCGATATTCTAGGGTTCTATGTGATCCTTCATAAACTGTGATTTTCAATACAAATATATAAAAATGATTTTTCTGCATCTGTGTGAATTTGCATCTATATATTTACATATTATATATATACTGTTGACTGTATGCATTGTCACTTAGTGTGTATGTATATATATTATAGTAGTTCACTCAGTGAGGTTTGACTCCCCTGCGTTGACAATTTTTCAGGAGAGTCAACATCTTTAGACCTCAGTAGCAGGTCGATACGCCGGATTTCTTCCGCCCCGGCTTCTTTGTGTAAACTGCTTCTCTGAGTCTTGGATTTATTTTATCTAGACACTGCAGTAGTTGTGAATTAAAATGTGGGATTTCATGTATTTTATTTAAAGAGATGTATTATATTGAAACTGGATTTATACTGAAAGATTTTATATATATGTGATGAGATGAGATTTGATTTAAATTCAGTGATGAAAATGTTATTATTATATTTATGATTTTTATTTCCGTTGCATATATATTACTGTTATTGTTATTATTGCATGTTTTATTTTATTTTTAAGCTTGCTACGGGTTCCGAATTTGAAAGAATTCTCGTTCCCTAGCGCCGGTCATGGCCCCTGTTTGGGGTCGACATCTTATGAGCAAGAAAACACAACCAAGTGTAACTAGAGTAGTCATCAACTAATACATAAGCATAGTGCATTCCATTGAGACTAGCAACTTTAGTTGGTCTAAACAAATCCATATGTATAATTTCAAGTCGTCTAGAAGTAGACACTACATTTTTTAGCTTAAATAAGCACTTGGATTATTTTTCCTTTTGACAAAAATCACAAGGTTTATCCTTAGTGAATTCAAGTTTGGGTAACCCAATCACAAGTTCATGTTTAAAAAGATTATTCAAAAGTTCAAAATTTGCATGTTCTAACCTTCTATGCCAAGTCCATGTGTCATGAGAAATAGAAATTAAGCATTTGATATCCTTGTTATCAACCTTATTCAAGTCAATAAGATAGACATTGTCTATCCTTTTACCAATAAAAATTACTTTGTCCTTATCAAGACTACTAACAAAGTAATTTTTAGGATAGAAAGTCATTTTATTTTCCATGTCACATAATTGGCTCATACTAAGAAAATTATATTTAAGACCATTAACAAGTAACACATTATGTATACATAAGGATTGAGGATTACCGATTTCTCTAATATCTATTATCTTTCCTTTGGCATTATCTTTAAATGTGACATGTCCTCCATCCTTTGCATTAAGCTTGTTGAATTGCTCATTATCTCTTATCATGTGCCTTGAACATCTACTATCGAGATACCACTTATGTTTTGTTCTTATGGATTTTAAGCACACCTACATAAAATAATTTAAGTGTTCTTTTAAACCCAAACCTTTCTTGGTTTAGTGTTATAATGCAAATAAGCATAGTTCTTTAGGGTAGTAAAGGTTTAATTTTATTTAATTTTATTTTATTTATTGTGTTTATTTGGTTATACAAGTATTATTTATATCTCTTTTGTTCATATTGTCCTTATGTTGATTTTGTGTGTTTTGTGTATGTTTTTAGGCTTAAATCATGTATGAAATAGGACTTGGATTTGTTTAGAATGAAGTATAATGCGTGCAAAGTCAAAATGAGGATCTAGTTAAGAATGTCGAGTTGTCACATCGATCCAAGTTGAAACAAAAAATGACCCATGACAAATCATCACACCATGCTGACTCATTCCAAAGGCTTCTCATGCTAAGTCGGCACAGTGGTGACAAGTCAGTACTATTACACCCTTTTGTCACATCTTTTCATTTTTACATCCATTTAAAGTGACATGAATTGTATCCCTAAGAACCCCATAAATATATGACTTTGGCTCTATTTTAAGGGTTAGATATTACTTTGTTTTTACTTAAAAATCACTATCAAAATTCTAGTTTTTGTGAAGACAAACTTGAAGAAAAAATAACTAAGAATTAAGAGAAGATCATTCTACACTAAAAAATTTCTAGAAGGCATAGTAAAGGGTTTTATTCACTCAATCTTTCCTCTTCCCTTTTCTATGTAGTACTTGATTCTTCCTTATTGTTCTTTAATCACGTATCTTGGTTAAGTCTTTGTAAGAGAATTGCAATGATGAATTAATTTAAGAACTATATTTTTATCTTATATTATTTATGATTTAATTTCAATTAGTGTAGATAGTGTTATGTATGTTTGATCAACATATGTAACTAGTTAATCAATTATTCACAATGAGAATTGGAATAACTTGGTGGAAATGTAATTGAAATTACTTAAGGATTGAAATAGTATTTGGAGACAAAACATTCACCTTAAGGGAATAAAGAATTAGTATGACACTTAATGATTTCCCCTTATCTCTGCAATTTCATGAGAATGAATGTAGACTCTAAGAGATTGACAATGAGAATTGCTTTTGAGGATTATCGACTAATTTCCAATCAGTACATGTTTATTTATTTGATAAATTATTTTTAAAGTTCTTAATTAATTATGAATTGTAATTATCTTATATATTTTGCTATAAACTATTATTGGTACATTTAATTTAGTAGACCAATTAGTAATTAGAACTTATTTTATTAGTTAGAACAAGTTATTATTATCTTAATATTATCTTACCTATCCATCTTAGTAATTATCTTGTTAATACAAAATTTGCTTTGAGTTCCTTAGTGTTCAATGCCCTACTTGCTCTATATTTAATCCTAGAGACTAGAGTTTTATATTTAACTCACATCAAATTTTGGTGTCGTTGTCGGGGAACTTGTTCAGTAATTTTTATTAACTTAGGAT
This sequence comes from Mallotus nudiflorus, assembly GCA_947683625.1. Classification (NCBI taxonomy): domain Eukaryota; kingdom Viridiplantae; phylum Streptophyta; class Magnoliopsida; order Malpighiales; family Euphorbiaceae; genus Mallotus; species Mallotus nudiflorus. The sequence goes on along the minus strand of CANTUR010000082.1, from coordinate 715,267 downwards.
AGAGAAGAGTTGTTTTAGGTTTTCATTTTGTATTTGCTTGATAATTCATTATTTATTTGATTTTGATTATTTGACTTTATGTTTGAATTTTTATGATGATGACTAGAAGTCTTAGTGATAATACTCTTTACTTTGATCTTGAAATTGAATTAACTTTACGTGTTATACATAGGGAACAAAGACATAGATGAGTGAATTAAAGGGAATTAACTAATATGGCTGAACCGACAAGATGGACATTAGGTAATTTTTCTATGCTTGACATATTGAGTAGTTTTAGAGGAATTATGGCACCATCTATTGTTAACAATAATTTCAAAATCAAACTAAGCATCATTATGCAAAATAATTAGTTTGGGGGTTTACAAAGAGAGGACCCTTATGCTCACATATTGACTTTCCTAAATGTGTGTGCAACTTTCAAGATAAATGGACTAACCAATGATGCAAAAAGACTTAGAATTTTCCCATTTTTGGTCAAAGATAAAGTTAAAAAATGAATCAATCACAACATGGGACCAATTGAAGCAAGCATTCATACACAAATATTTTCCACCGCACAAGACTACTAAGTTCCATAATGAGATTACAACTTTCAAGAAAAATGTAAGTGAGACAATATATTCAACTTAGGAAAGGTTCAAAGAACTTCAAAGGCAATACCCACACCATGGCTTGCCGGATTGGATGATCCCTCAAATTTTCTACAATGGGTTAACGGATGATAATAGGAATATTGTCAACACAGCCTCTAGTGGAAAATGGATGGAAAAAAGAGCTAGGGAGGCTGTTACTTTACTTGAAGAACTTGCATCTCAAGGGTACACGGGTGATGAAACAACAATGGCAAAAGCCAATGGAGTTTTGGAGCTTGACACCATTAACCTATTGAACACAAAGGTAGATGCTCTCACCAAGTTGATAAGTAAAACTCAAATTAATTATGTAGAAAGTACTAATGTTCTTTGTGAGTTTTGTGGAGGATCTCATTCATTTTCTTAATGTAATGTGAGTACTAATGAGTATATGAGCTATGTACAAGGAGCTTTCAACTAAAGAATGGGGCTGAATTCCAACTCCTGTAACCCTCAATGGAGCAATCTCCTTGGGTTTTCATGGTCAAATATGTTATAACTCGATATTTTAAAAAATTATTTAATTAATTTTTGAATATGCAGTGTTAATAAATATTTTAAATTTTTATATATTATGATTATTTTGTGTGTAATTTAATTTTAGTATTGTATATTATCATTTATTTATCTAGTAATATTATTATTGTTATTATTGTGCATAGTATAATTTATTTTATTTTAAATATTTTATTATGTAAAGGAATTAATTTGAAAGTGATTATTTATTTAAAAATATTATTATTATTATTATTATTATTATTATTATTATTATTATTATTATTTATGTAAAATAATTTGTCTTTTTCCTATTTATTAAAAAAATCATAATTTTTTTTCTCTTTCCTTCCCTCCCTCTCATTCTTCTCCCCCTCCCCTCCTCTTTCCTTCTTCTTCTTCTTCTTCTTCTTCTTCTTCCTCTTCTTCTTCTCTTCTTCTTCTTCTTCCTAGGTGAAAACGCAGAACCACTTGAGCCAACATCAACCACCACACTGCTGCCATTACCTCGCTAGCATTGCCTCTTCTCTTCCCTCCACTTCTGCAGCCATCTGAAGCCCTCTTCTTCGTCGGATTCTGTCGAACATAGTAGCTTTTTCACACGACGCCAGCGATGATTCTAGTGGTTTCAAGTTACGATTCCGAGCTCTATCAACTCCTCTCGGTCCAGGCAAGTCGATTCTCAAGTCGTCTTGTCCTAGAAACGTCTGGTAATTAAGTTATTTTCAACTTTTAGTTTAGGTCTATTTTGGTTTTTGATTTTTTTGAGCTTGAATTTGGTTGAACCATGCTTAATTCCTTTGCAAATATTATTGTGTGAAGCTAGAGCTACTTAAAAATATTTTTGTTTAATTTTTATGAATTATTTGAATTTTGGTGTTTTAGTTTTCCAGTGAGTCACTGTTCCGGTGACCCTTGCCAGAAAATTTTTATATTTTTAGTAAATTTTTTAAATTATTTGGATAATAGTTTGTGAAGAAAATTTGGTGAGATTGATTTTCGATTTTTAGTTATGAATTTTTGAAAGTTTATGTAAAAAATTAATTTTTGGAAAAATTAATATAAATTAGTAAATTTGGTGTTTTAATTGAAATTATTGTTAATTAGTATGTTGTGAATAATTTTGGAATAATAAATAGTATTAAAATAATTTTTATGAATTATTTACTATTTTTAACTAATTAATAATAATTTCTAAAAATATATTCAAATAATAATTTTATTTACTGTTTTTGTGATTAAATGAATTTTTAACCATTTTTATTACATATTTGAACTATTTAAATAATTATTTGTGAATTTTACTATTTAATTTTGAATAATTGAAAAATGAATTTTTATTAATATTATATAATTTATTAACTAATTTGAAAATAATTATCTTTAAGGTATTTATTATTTAAAATAACTTGAATTGTGGTATTTTATTTACTTTTGTGGATTTTTGGTGATTTTAATATTTATTATTAAGTTATTGGCTTTTTGTATATTTTGATTCTCGATTGGCGAATTGTGTAGTTCGGGGTCCGACCCAAGAAGTTGTACCTTTGTGAATATTGAAGTGTGTTTGTGTGCAGGATCAGTTATACTTTTAGTAAAAAGATGTTTATTTTATAGAGGAGACTCAACCAAATTTTTGGTAGAATTCTCATAAAATATGACATCGGGTCGATCCTAAGTTTTTGATTTTGGTTGAGTCATGTCTTAGATTGAGTCTTTCTCTAGTATTCTTAGAAGTATAAAATTAGGAGTTTGATTCTAATATTATGATTATTTATTTATTTTATATAGTTGCGCCGAGACTGAGACTTACCGGATCAGGTCAGTCTATCTTTTTTAGAGGAGTGCACAACTATGAGTTATTATTTTATATATGCATTGCATGTAGAATACATAATTATGAGCATCCATATTTTGATAATTTATTTAAATATGAATTATTTTACTAAATGATTATGTATATATTTGGTATATATGTGATAGATATGTTTGGTATATTTCGATATATTTTTGGTATGTACTCAGCATATATTTGGTATATTTTTTTTTATATACATTGGGTATATATTCAATATATATTTGGTATATATTCGGCATATTTTTGGTATATTTCTTTTAAAATAGATGCCATCATATTTAAATTATGCATTTTATTATTTTAATAATTATACGATTTATTTAAAGGATAGCAGTACAACGTGCTACCTAGTGGGCTGCACTAGGACTGTGTATGTACTAGTGCGTTAGATTCTAGGGTTGAGATTATGAAATTATTTGATGTGAAATTTGATTATTCGATTATTAAGAATTGTGGTGAGAGAGAATAGTGGGATTGCGGGAGCTAAGTTGACTTAGTGTCTCAGGGCCAATCACACTAACAATGAGACTGCGAGAGCTTGATTGACTTATTGTCTTGGGGCCAGTCTACTATTTAAAAAAATGGAAAAGAGAAATATTTTGGAATTAAGTGAGCATGTGGGCTAGTGAGATTCAGTGATCGAGGTTGCAAACTATTTAGGATTTTGCTCTGATCCTTCACCTAAAATAAACTTTTTTGCATTTTTTTTATATAAAAATGGATTTTAGCATCTGTATGAATTGCATGTATATTTATATTATTATACTGATGCTTGATTGTATATGACTTTAGGTTGAATGTATATATATTATCATAATTCACTCAGTGATATCTGACTCCCCTCAATATTTTTTTCAGGATCTATTGCATTAAACCTTCCTCGTAGTATTATTCGTCGGACTCTTTCCTCCCAGACTGATTTATATAAACACTAAACTATCATTTTCTTGTATTTTAGTAATCATTACAATAGTAGTATTATTGTATTAGCAATGTATTGTATTATTAGAAACCTTGTACCTGAATATTGTACGAAAATATTTTTATTATGTTATAAAATAAAGATTTGCTTTTATATTAATTAAAGTTTTAATTATGGTGTATTTTTATATTATGATTGCATGTGTTTTTATTTTTAAAGTTTGCTACGGGATCTAGATTTGAAAGAATTCTCGTTCCGTAGCGTCGGTCATAACTCCTCAGTTTGGGTCATAATAAAGTTGGTATCAGAGCCTAGGTTTTTAGTATTGTAGACCTAGGTTTTCAGAGTTGTGTTTTTTTTTTTAAACTACTGCAGTAATTAGGTTCGACTATGTCTTTGAAAAATCTTCGTTGTTTTTTTTAAAATTCCGTGTAGTCGTGAGGGTGTTTGTTTATTATCTGTTGTTTTCCATTTTGTCTGAATCTCACTGGTTTTGTATTTTAAGAATGAGGAGGCGACCGCGTGTCGCTCCACCAGTCATTGAGGCCCAAGATGATGAGTCCTTTCAGGATGAGGTTTTACCTCTAAAGTCGCCAGTTAGGCATAAAGGTAGAGGCAGAGGTAGGCCTTGAAGAGCGACAGGACACCGTAGACAGAGAGAGCTACAAGATGAGGAACCTGCAAAGCAGGAGTTTGAGGAAGATACTATACCTCCAGTCGCACCACAAAAGCAGATTGTTTATCAGTAAGGCATGTCCGTGTCACGACCCAAAACTAGGAGTCATAGTCGGCGCTAGGGAACGGGAATTCTTTCCAATCCGGAACCCATAGTAAGCCTTAGAAAATAAAATCATGCAATAAATAAATAAAAAGTATGACAAAATTAAAGTTTTCAAATCAATATATAAAAATGGATACTCAATATCTTTTCATAAATAAATATATATTCATATAGTGTTCAAATACAATTCTTAGAGTATAAAGTATCAAAAAAAATAATACTTTTATGATACAATAACATTACTACTGTAGTTTCTAGAATAAAAATTAGAGTTCAAAATTTACATTATATAAAATAGTCAGGACGAAAGAACACCGACGAAGAACTCTACTACTAAAGTCTAACGATATAGGATCTCCTGAAAAAAAACAATTGAGGGGGGTCAGACCTCACTGAGTGAATTATTATACTATATATACATGAAATCTAACCATATCTAGTTAGGCATTCTTATATATATATGCATATACACGTATTTCACATAAAAGCCAAACTCTGCTTTTATAAATATAAGAAATGCAGAAAACATTGATTTTAATACATGAAGGATCAAATAGAACCCTATTAATCGCAACCTCAATCAACCATATCATTACGCTAGTCATACAAGCTCACTTAAATCCAAGTAAATCAATTATTCCATTTTGGATAGTAGACTGGCCTTGAGACACTAAATCAACTGAGCTCCAGCCGTCTGACTGTCAGTGTGAATGGCCCCGAGACACTTGGTTAACCGAGCTCTAACAATCACACCATCAATCACATCACATCTTAATCAAATCATTATCAATCTCAATCAAATCATAATTCACCATCAGTGATCCTCACCTAATCCTAAATTTGTTTGTCACGACCCAAAATAGGGGGCTATGACCAGTTCTAGGAAACGGGAATGCTTTCGAATCCAGAACCCGTAGCAAGCCTTAAAAGAAAAATATACAATAAAATAAAATAAATAATATATATTTAAGCAGTGGAAATTAAATCTCACTTAATAAAAATAAGCTCCTCATCATTCTTTAAAAAAATATTATCACATCTCATATCATAAAATAAAATATTTTAAAACAACCTTCAGAGAAACACTCTGAAGTAAAATCCTTTTACATGCATAAATATAAATACAACTCTTATTTTGAAAAAAACAAGAAAAGCTAGGTATCCCCATAGACTATACCACTTGATAACTTCAAATTGTATTTTTACTTGTGGAACCTGCATCAATGAGGAGAACGTGTAAAGGAACAGAGTTTCTCCCATAAACACTCAGAAACTTAAGTCAGTATTTGTATGGAGAAAAATATAATAAGGTGAATAAGTATAACAAAATAAAGAATAAATAATGACTACTTGTATGGAGTGATGGAGTGATGATGTTGAATAATGAGAATGAGGAGATGAGTGAATGAAGGAATGAATGACATGAGATGAGATGTCATGAGATGTATTTATAGGAGAAGGTATTGCTCAAACCTCTTAGGAATATGATTCCTTAATCTTATCGGATTGCCTTATTTAGGACAGAATAGACTTCCTTATCAAACTTTCTTCTTATTTAAGCATTATTCCTTTTTAGGGATTATAACCCTTATTAGAATAGGATACTGATATGGGGTATCATTTGAATGCATCAAGAACTAAAAATCATTTGAGATCGATCAAGACGATCCCATTCTCTCTTTTGTCCATGGTAATAGATAAAGGAAATACTTTGACAAGGTTTAATGTAGACGAGAGATTTTATAATAGGTAATAGATGAGTAGAGTGGGTAATCCTATTCTAATAAGGAAATACTTTGACAAGTTATTCTTTGAATTGCTTATGGAAACCCCGAATTGATTTGCATAAGTAAAGGTGACAGCATGACCGAGCATTGAAGTACCTGTTCTACTTCAGGGGGGACTCTTGATACCCCATATCAGTATCCTATTCTAATAAGGGTTGTAATCCCTAAAAGAGGAAGACTACTTGAATAAGAATAAATTTTGATAAGGAAGTCTATTATCTCCTAAACAAGGTAATCCTACAAGTACAAGGAAACTTATTCCTAAGAGGTTCATCTATATCTCTCCCTATAAATAAATCTCATAACATTCATTCCTTTATTTACTCATCTCCTTATTTTCATCATTCAACATCATTACATCATCAAGCCATCACTCCATCATCATACAAGCAACAATCGTTTATCTATATTATATTCTACTTATTCGCTTTATTATATTTTTCTTTATATGAATACTGACTTAATCTTTGGAGTGTTTATAGGGAAAACCCTGCCCTCTTTACCAATTCTACTCGTCCATGTAGGTTCCACAAATAAACATACAATTCAGAGTTATCAAGTGGAACTGTCTGTAGGAAAACCTAGCTAATTTTATTTTACTTTAAAATAAAATAATCGAAAGCTAGGTATGACCAAATTAAAAATCTTGAATTATCTTTGCTTGTTGGAAACCTTGCTCGACAATTCAAGTATTCAATTAAGCCAATTTTTCACCAGAGTTTCTACATGTTAATCGTAAAGGGACAAGTATGGGGGGCGTCATTTTAGGCCCTAAACCACCTATATATATATATATATATATATATATACACACACACACACACACGTCTTACTTTTGCATGGTTTTTTGATTCTTTTTATCCAAAACCAATATTATATCTTATCTAAAAACAAAAAATAATAAAAAGTCAAAGAATGAATCATGGCATCAGTGGAGGAATATAAGCTTTTCTTGTTTTAGTTGTTCAGACAAAGAAAGAAAAAATGGAATAATGCAATAAAGCTTGATGGTGAGACCATGGCCACCATATTAAGATACCTTTAAGAACTGATATTTGTAGAAGATGAAGGATAGAATTGGCAAACTACTAGTCAATGTTGACTACTGAGTACCATATTTTAGGTATCAATAAAGATGTTAACATGTCCAAAAGATAGAGCTTTCAATAAGATCATCAACTAAGGTGTGATGCATCATAATTCTTCCTCTCAAATCGTCAAGCTTTGTCTCAATACTCTTTTTGAGGATCAAGCACCCTTAATCTATCAAGGTTATAAGAGATGCATAAAGTGGCTTTAATGAACTAAAATATTCGAGGATTAATGGAACCCCCATATAAGGCTTTACAAAGATAAAAATCTCTATTGGTATGCCCATTCCTTCAGTGGGCGCTAAATTCATGTGCATCCCTTAGGCACTGACTCCATAAGAGCCTATCGAGCTCCGTAGCTCTAAATTTTAAGTTAATTAATTATTCAATTTTTTCATTCTCTAGTTTGTGGGAGTCTCGGAGCACCTGAGTTTGGAGTAAGCTATCTCGGAGTTGGTTTATTTCTTCAGTATCGAGTTTAATTGCTGGAAACACTATAAAAGGTTTATTCAGTAGTTGCTTATCTATAAAAATTCAATGTTACTGATTATGAAAGTCTCACTGAGAAACAGGTGATAGTATAACCGAGCATCCGAGTATCCGAGTCTGAACATCAAAGAGTCCAAGCATAAAAAGTTTGAATCTCAGCTTTTATGCCTATTAACTCTTGAACATCTAAGTCTCTATTATCATATCAAGCATGGGACACCCATCAAGCATCAAGTTTTAATTTTTGAGCATCAAGCACCCATCGCACATATAGATTCAAGCACTGAGTATCGAGCATCAACTCCATAAGCACTCGGACTTCGAGCAAAGGCTCAACAACTCCACTTTCAATCCATCAAAAAGGAACCAAGCTTCCATCCAGTTCCATGTTCTGAGCGCCAAGTATATAGAATGGGTCTCAGAGCATAGGCTGAACTTTGAGCACCAAGCATGTCACGACCCAAAACAGGGTCATAACTGACGCTAGGGAACGAGAATTCTTTCGAATCTAGAACCCGTAGCAAGCCTAAAAATATAATAAAACATGCAATAATAATAATAACATAATTAACATATTATGCAGTAAAAATAAATCATAAATATTAAAATAATAATCCACCAATGATATTAAATCGAATATCTCATTTCATATATAAATAAACTTTTAATACAAATCTAGTTCAATAGTTGAAATACATAACTCACACAAACATAATACATAGCCCTTTTTCAATTAACAACTACTGCAGTGTCTAGATTATAAAATAAAACTCAGATAAGCAGTTTACATAGTGAAGTCGGGGCGGAAGAAGTCCGACGTACGGGTCTGTTACTGAGGTCTGAAGACGATGACTCTCCTGAAAAATAGCCAATGAAGGGGAGTCAGACCTCACTGAGTGAATTGTTATAATATATATACATGCATAACTAAATGACAATGCACGCAGTGAAGAGTATATATAATACGTATATATACAAGCAAATACACACAGATGCAACAAAATCATTTTATATATATGTTTACTGAAAATCACTATTTATGAAGGATCAAATAGAACCCTAGAAAATCGCAACCTCAAAACAGTGTTAGACAACACTCTAGCCATACAGGCTCACTTATTCCAATATATTCACTTGTTTCATTTGGACAGTAGACTGGCCACGACTGGCCCCAAGACACTAAGTCAATCGAGCTCCAGCAGTTTGACTGTCAGTGTGATTGGCCCCGAGACACTTGGTCAACCGAGCTCCAACAATCACACTCCCAAATCATATCTCACACATCAAATCAAATCCAATCAATCCAATCATAATCCACAAATAGGTTAGTATTATAGCCTAAATGCTATCAGCGTACCGGTACGTACTCGGTCCTAGTGTTGCCCACTAGGTAGCACGTTCTATTGATATCCTTCATTAAAATATAAAACATACATTCATAAAAATAAATGATGCATGAATTTAAACAAAATAGCAACATAAACCATATATATACTAGAAATATACCAAAGGTAAACCAGACATATTTCGAGTATATATACGTCAAATAAATCCAATTAAATTACAAAATAAACTATAAATATATTCAAAAACATTTTAAACATAATTCATTAATAAAACATGCATATAGTTTAAAATATACTGAAAATAAACCAAAAATAAACTAAAAATAAACTTAAGTACTAATTAAATCATTATGCATATTTAATCAAAATAACACATATATTTCTAAAATCATGTACCCTAGAGCATATATATATAAAATAACAATTCACTATTATTGCGCTCCTCGAGATGGGTCCAACGGGCCTGGTCCATTAGGCCTCGGTCTCGGCACAACTCAACAAACAAATAACGACAAGAATCAGAATAAATCTAATAGAAGTTCTAAAGACTCGATCTAGAATACTAGACAGAATTAAATCAGAATTCAATCGAACATCATGTTTTACGAGAATTCTATCGAAAATTCGGCAAAACCTCCCCTGTAAAATGGACATCTCTCTACTCAAAGAGTAGAGCCGGTCCTGCAAAGAAATACACTTCAAAATAACCCAAAATATAACCATAATCCCTCGGTTGGACTCCAAACTATAATTCACCGACCGAGGTCAACAATTCACGGAACATTCACAAAATACCAAAAATACCCTTATATAATAAAAATACATTTTATAAATCCAAATTACATAATCAACCCTAAAACACATTAAAAACCGATAAAAACTCATTTATTTAGAAAAATCGTATAATATACATATAATTTGAAAATAATTTACAAAAAATAGTTTTAATTAGTTAAAAATACTAAATAATTTGTAGAAATCATTTTTATACCCAAAATAACTATTAAAACCGATTTAATGACATTTTTAGCCAATTTAATGTAAAATTACCAAAATACCCTCTTATATATAAATATGTTTACTAAAATTAATCCAAAAATTCACCAAAAATAATATAATTGCACAAAATTAATTTTCTCAACATATATTTCAATAATATCAATAAAGATACTTAATTAACCAATTTATTTTAATTAAACACCCAATTAACCCTATTTTTCAAAATTACATAAAAATTCACAAAAGTTACAAATAAATTTCTATAATTCATTTCAACACCTATAATTACCATAAAACACAATTTCATAATTTAATTAATTAATTTTCAAAAATTAGAAAATATTAATAAAATAATAAAAAATACCCAAAAATCAAAAAAAAAATTCCAAAAATTCTACAAAAGTTACAACATGTAGATTAAGCTTCCAAGAACAAAGTTTATGAAGGAATTTTTCATGAATCCATCAAATTGAAGCTCTAAAAAATCAAGAACCCTAATAGGCCGAAATTGAAAAATCGAAACCTAGGGAAATCTAGACCATTTTAAGTGAAACAAAGCTTGGAATCACACTCACCGGAGCTCAAGGAGAAGATAGAGACTAGCGGTGTTGAAAACAGTGGCCGGAATCGTTGTGATTGACGGTGGCTTCAAGTTTTGGTCTTCCGGCCAAAACAAGCTTCACCGACGCTGGAAACAGGCGCTGCTGGCGGCGAAACAGGCTGAGGACGATGGTGGCTCATCGGGAGGCACATTGACGGTGAAGAAATGACGTGATAGATGGTGGTGATGGTGGTAGGGTGTCGGAGAAGAAGAAGGGGGAGTCGGGGGCATTATTTGTAATTTTAACAAACTATGTATATATATATATATATAACTTTAACTTTAATTATACTATTATATATTATTATATTTCAAATAATTATTCACCAAAAATAATAAATATATAAAAATATACATACAAATATACATATATATCACATATTAATCATAAACTATATAATATATACATAATTAAATAATAATAATAAACCCTTAAATTATTATATATATGTATATATATATGCATGTATATGTATATATTTTAATACGACAATTAAAATAATGCATGAACTCATGCAAATGCGTAAATCTATTTAAAATAATTAATATTAAATTATTTACGTGTCACTTTTTCCCGAAAATAAAATTTTACGTAAAGTACTTAAAATAATTAAGAATAATTAAAATAACTTAATAATTATCAAACATATGAAAATAATAATAAATATATATAAAAATTATTAACACTGCATATCCCGATGCAGTATAAAAATATTTAAAAACTTGGGATATTACAGTATTTCCCCCTTACAAGAATTCGTCCCCGAATTCCAAAAAGAAAATTGCAAGATCAAGAAGGGAAGAGATACAGATAAGAAGCTCGCATCTTAGCTTCAGTCTCCCACGTATGCTCCTCAACTCTGTTGCTACGCCACAGAACCTTGACATCGGAATTTGTTTCGACCATAACTGTCGAACTTGATAGTCAACAATCGCCACAGGTTCTTTCACAAATGTCAAATCTTCATTCACTTCTACACTGTCGGGCTGCAACACGTGTGAAGGGTCTGAGATATACTTCCTCAGCATCGAGATATGAAACACTGGATGCACCTGTGACATACTCGGGGGCAAAGCCAACCGATATGCAACAGTGCCAACTCTCTCCAGAATCTCAAATGGTCCGATATATCTCGGTGCCAACTTACCCTTCGTACCAAATCTCATCACACCCTTCATCAGAGACACCTTCAAAAAAACATAGTCTCCAACCTGAAACTCCACATCTCTGCGTCTAGGATCCGCATAGCTCTTCTGCCTACTAACTGCGGTCTCTAATCTGTGTTTAATCACGACGATTTTCTCTGCAGCATCCTGAACCATCTCAGGTCGTGTCAAAGCTCTTTCCCTAATCTCATCCCAACTCAGAGGGGATCTACACTTCCCTCTATACAACGCCTCGTATAGTACCATACTAATACTTTTATGATAGCTGTTATTATATGCAAACTCTATAAGAGGAAAATGATCATCCCAGCTACCTCCCAAGTCTAGGACACACATCCTCAATATATCTTCTAGTGTCTGGATCATTCTCTCAGACTGACCATCTATCTGAGGATGAAAAGCAGTACTTAAATCTAACCTAGTGCCCATCACTTCCTACAACTTCTGCCAAAAATGAGAGGTAAAAACTGAGCCTCTGTCTGACACAATGGACATAGGTACTCCATGAAGGCACACAATATGCTTCACATATAGTTTCGCCAATCTAGCTACAGAATAGGTGGCTTTCATAGGCAAGAAATGTATTAGACTTCGTCAACCTGTCTACAATCACCCAGATGGAATCGTATCCATCCTTAGAATGAGGTAAACCAACCATAAAATCCAAAGCTATCCTTTCCCACTTTCACTCGGGAATAGGAAGAGGCTGAAGCTTCCCAGAAGGCTTATGATGTTCAGTTTTCACTTGCTGACACGTCAAGCACTTAGCAACATAATTCGCGACATCCTTCCTCAGTACATCCCACTAGTATAAATCTCTATTACTGTGGTACATCTTAGTGACACCTGGATGTACGCTATAGGCTGTAGAATGTGCTTCCTCTAGGATCTCTTCACTCAAATCATCCACATCAGGAACATATAATCTACCACTGATCCACAACACACCATCATCATCGAGTGTGAAATCAATGAACTTCCCTGCTTAAACAATCTCTGTAAGCTCTTTAAGAATAGGGTCTCCGCTCTAAGCTGCTTTAATCCTATCCCTTAGTACAGATCACACCTTAAATTGAGCTAGCAGTCCACCTGACCTACTGATCTTCATCACCAGACCTTGATCCACCAACTGATGCAACTCCTGGATCAACGGTCTCCTCTCAACACTGATATGAATAAGACTGCCTGAGGATTTCCTACTCAAGGCATATGCTACTACATTAGCCTTGCCCAAATGATGTAAAATCTCACAGTCATAGTCTTTCAACAGTTCCAACCATCTGCTCTGCCTCAGATTCAGATCTCTCTGCTGAAAAATGTACTTAAGGCTCTTATGATCAGTAAAAATCTCACAAGTCACCCCGTACAGATAGTGTCTCCAAATCTTGAGAGCAAAGATCACCATAGCCATCTCTAAGTCATGTGTGGGATAGTTCTGCTCATGCTTTTTCAATTGCCTCGAAGCATAGGCTATCACCCTACCATTCTGCATCAACTAACTCTAGAGGCATCATAATAAACTGTGAACTTATACACATTATTAGGCAACGCTAGCACTGGAGTTGTAATCAATTTCTCCTTCAATAACTGAAAACTGTTCTCACAAGCTTCTGACCACTCAAATCTTACATTCTTCTGAGTCAAGCGAGTCATTGGGGCTGCAATTCTGGAAAATCTTGTACAAACAGCCTATAATACCCAGCTAAACCCAGAAAACTCTGAATCTCAGTAACAGAAGTCGGTCTAGGCCACTCAGAAACTGCCTCAATCTTCTGTGGACCAACCTAGATACCTTCTTTAGACACCACATGTCCAAGAAAAGAAACACTCTCCATTCAGAAATCACACTTCGAGAATTTAGCATAAAGCTGATGATCTCTCAGTGTCTGTAGTACAGTCCTTAAGTGATATATATGCTCTTCCATACTCCTCAAATATATCAGTATATCATCGATGAAGACTACCACAAACTGATCCACATACGGTCTGAATACCCTGTTCATCAAGTCCATAAAAGCTGCTGGTGCATTAGTTAAACCAAAAGACATCTCCAGAAACTCACAGTGGCCATATTGAGTGCGGAATGCCATTTTAGGAACATCGACTTCACTAATCTGCAGCTAATGATAACCCGACCTCAGATAAATCTTGGAAAAGAACTGTGCAACCTGTAGCTGATCAAACAAGTCATTTATCCTCGGGAGAGGATACTTGTTCTTCACTGTCACCTTATTCAACTCTCTGTAGTCAATGCACAGTCTCAGGGTACCATCCTTCTTCTTCACAAACACAACTGGTGCACTCCAAGGAGAAACACTAGGTCTGATGAAACCCTTGTCCAACAACTCTTGCAACTGCTCCTTCAACTCTTTCAACTCTGCAGGAGCCATTCTGTAGGGTGACATAAATATAGGAGTAGTACCTGGAACCACATCTATTCAGAACTCAATCTCTCTGTGAGGTGGTAAACCTGGCAACTCCTCAGAAAAAATATTAGGAAACTCATAAGCAATAGGAACATCTGTGAGTGATAACTTCTCCACTGAAGTATCCTTGACCAATGCCAAATATCCCTGACAACCTTTCCTCATCAACTTCTTAGTTGTAATAGCAGAAATAAGATTCTGAGGTGCTGAACTCCTATCACCCATAAACTTAAATTCTTCTTTACCAGGAATTCTGAAAATCACCTCTTTATTCCGATAATTCACCACGGCATAGTGCTGAGATAACCAATCCATACCCAAAATAACATCAAACTCCATCACATTTAAAAGAATCAAATCAGTAGATAATTCTCTATCTCCCACAAGAACTGGACAATCAGAAAGAATAATATCAGTGTCCAAAGAATCACTTAGAGGAGTGGCAACAGACAAAGGAAAAGGCATCCTCGAAGCTTGCCAATAAGACTTGAAAGTAAAAACAGGAGAAACGAATGGCACCCAAATCAAATAAAACCCAAGCATCTAGGTAACAAATAGAAACAATACCTACCATGACTGCATTAGATGCCTGAGCATCCTGCTGAGTAAGATGGAAAACTCTGGCCTGTCTTTGACCTCCCTGTTGACTAGTAGAAGCCTAGCCAACACCTCTGGCACCTCTACCATGACCCTACTACGGAACAAGCTGAGTGGAACTCTGATCCTGGGCTAGAGGCAACTAAAATGGAACAGGTACAATACTAGTAATCGACTGCTGTGGAAATCGTAGAATCTGCGACTGCTGATACCCAGAATAAGGACACGATCTGGCATAATGTCTTGTCTGCCCGTATCTGAAGCATGTCAGCGGTGTCAAATAACATGGTCCTTGATGGACTCTGTTATAGGTCTGACATACATTGGCAGATGATCTAGAACTGCGACCACTGCTACTGCTCGAAGCACCTGACCCGAATCTAAAAGGTCTACGTTGACCTCCACGGCCATGTCTACTGCTCCAATGCACTCGCTGCTACTATCTCTGACTCTGCTGAGTCGGACCTCTCTACTGACTACTTAAACCAACATGAAAACTCGAATACGAAGTAGCCTGTAATCCACTCGACTAAACACCCAGCTGGTAATAATCAGGCATAGCTCCCTATCTGACTAGCCTCAGCTCAATCTCCTTGGCCAACTCAATCACAGACTCTAAAGTAAGGCCCGCTATAGGCATACCAGCAAATGCTGAACCTAATCCGATGACGTAGGTAGTGACTGTGAAATACTGATCTTGCATCAGATCCTCTGCATATCTACCCAGCCGGAGGAACTCTCGGGTGTACTTTACTGATCGATCACCATGAGAAATGCTGGTCAGTCTGAGACGATAACTCATATGGAGAGGCTCTAGACAAAATCTCCTCATAAACTGCTCTCTGAACTGAGCCCAGGTCATCGTTATCATACAAGGCTAGATCATCTGAATAAATGAGTCCAGGGCTGGTCCCTCAAAAGAAAGCTCAACGATCATGATCCACTGGTACTCGGTGTGAGCAGTCCGAGTCCTAGTCTCGATCACATGCAGAAAATCTAACGGATTGGAAGCCCCATTGAAGGCAATCCTGCCAACTCTGGCATAAAACAGAGCTGCCTCAGGGTCAGACATACCCTGCTGATAGGCAGGCTGAACGACTGGAGGTACAGGAACATCCTCAAACTTAGGCTCTACAGGCTCCTCATCCTGCATCTCTCTCTGCCTACGATGACCTGTCTCTCCTTGAGGTCTACCTCTGCCACTGTCACGACCCAAACTAGGAGTCATGATCGGCGCTAGGGAACGGGAATTCTTTCGAATCCGGAACCCATAGCAAGCCTTAGAAAATAAAATCATACAATAAATAAATAAAAAGTATGATATAATTAAAATTTTTTGAATCAATATATAAATTCAATTCTCCAAATCCTTTCATAAATGTATACATATTCGTACAATGTTCAAATATAATTTCTCAGAGTATTTAATATCCAAACAAAATAATACACTTTCAATATAATAACACTACTACTGCAGTTTCTAGAATACAATTCAAAGTTCAGAATATATATTTGCATAAAATAGCCAGGACTGAAGAACACCGACGAAGAACTCTATAACTAAGGTCTGACGATATGGGATCTCCTAAAAAAAATTGAGGGGGTCAGACCCCACTGAGTGAATTATTATACTATATATACATGCAAACTAAACCATAACAATCAGGCATTCTTATATATATATGTATATACACACATTTCACATGAATGCCAAACTCTGCTTTTATAAATATACTACATGTAGAAAATGTTTGATTAAAGTCATGAAGGATCCATAGAACCCTAATAATAACAACCTCAACAACCCCATCATCACTCTAGCCATGAAGGCTCACTTGATTCCAAATAGAACACTTATTCCAATTTGGACAGCAGACTGGCCCCAAGACACTAAGTCGACCAAGCTCTAGCAGTCTGACTATCAGTGTGATTGGTCCCAAGACACTTGGTCAACCGAGCTCCAGCAATCACACTATCTATCACCTCACATCTCAATCAACCCAATAGATCATTCAATTCACTTATGGACAGTAGACTGGCCCCGAGACACTAAGTCAACCGAGCTCCAGCAGTCTGACTGTCAGTGTGATTGGCCCCGCAATCACACTATCTAACATACCATTAATCTTAGTCAAATCAATTAAATCAATTATAATCACCCAATTTTAACTCTTACTCAATCCTTATCTATCGTACCGGTACGTAGACGGTCCTAGTACTACCCACTAGGAAGCACGTTCTATTGATATCCTTCACTTAGAATAAATCATTCATTCGGAAAATAATTAATGTAGAACAATATTCATAATAGTAAAACCAACCATATATATATATATATATACCTAAAATATACCAGGTATATATATATATATATATATATATATATATATATATGTCAAATAAATTACGAAATAAACTAAAGATAAATCATTAATGTAGTTAAAAACAATTTAAATGAGTAAAAATAATATAACATGCATTATCTTAAAAATATACTTAAATATACAAAAGATATACCCTAAGTGCACAAATCATTTAATAAAACATTTATGTATAAATATTCATTTAAATATGTGTTTGTGTTTAACATATATTCACAAATATACTAAAAATAAACTTAATTATCTAGCAAGCATATATCAAAAATAAACCCTAAATATACCACTAATGTGCTAGATTTAATTTAATAATAAAACATTTATTTATTTGGAAATAAATCAAAAATATACCAAAAATAAACTTAAAAATAATTTAAGT
This sequence comes from Mallotus nudiflorus, assembly GCA_947683625.1. Taxonomy (NCBI): domain Eukaryota; kingdom Viridiplantae; phylum Streptophyta; class Magnoliopsida; order Malpighiales; family Euphorbiaceae; genus Mallotus; species Mallotus nudiflorus. Next base: position 697,316 of record CANTUR010000082.1, on the reverse strand, counting down.
GTAGGTTTATAATTTAACATGCAATTATTTAAGAATAAACCTAAAATCTACTAAAATTATACCTAAAGTATACTAATCATTTAATAAAATAATTATGTCTAAGTGTACATTTTAAAACATGTGTATATTACTCAAATGTATTAAACCTAAACCTAATTGTTTAATGTGCATATATTAAACTAACATGCATAATTGTTTAATATGCATATATATAAAAATGCAACCCTAGATATACCAAAAATATTATAATTTAAATCCCTTTTTAAACATACAATGAAAATGAAAAATTCTAAATAATGCACCTTATATGCAGTGCATAAATATACAGTATAATAACTCACATGTTAGCGCTCCACGAGACAAACTCGGCGGGCCTGATCCGTTAGGCCTCGGTCTCGGCGCAGCTAGACAAACAAATGACAACATGAAATCAGAATAAATTTAATGAAAATTCTAAAGACTCGATCTAGAATTTTAGACACAGAATTAGAATAGGAATTTGATCGGACATCACGTTTTATGAGAATTTTACCAAAAATCCAATAGAACCTCCCCTGTAAAATGAACATCTTTCTACTCAATGAGTAGAGTCGGTCCTGCAAAGAAATACATTTCGGAATAAACACAAAATTACAACTACAATCCCTCGATCGGACTTCAAACTACAATTCACCGGTCGAGGTTTACAATTCACATAATAATTATAAAATACCGAAAATGCCCTTATATAATAAAAATACATTTTATAAATTCAAATTACGTAATTAACCCTAAAACATACTAAAAATCAATAAAAACCAATTTATTTAGAAAAATAGTATATTATATATAATTTGAAAACAATTTATGAAAAATAGTTTTAATTAGTTAAAAATACTAAAAATTCGCAGAAATCATTTTTATAGCTCAAATAATTATTAAAACCAATTTAATTATATTTTTAGCAAATTTAGTGTAAAATTACCAAAATACCCCTATATATATATATTCACTATAAATGTTCAAAAATTCACCAAAAATTATATAATTACTCAAAAATTAATTTCTCTACATATAATTCAATAATACCAATAAATATACTCAATTTACCAATTTATTTCAATTAAACACATAATTAACCCTATTTTTCAAAATTACATAAACTTAATAAATTCCAAATAAATACATAAAAATTCACAAAAATTACAAACAAATTTCTATAATTCATTTCAACTCCTATAATCACCATAAAACACAATTTCATAATTTAATTAATTAATTTTCGAAAATTAGAAAATAATAATAAAATAATCAAAAATTCACAAAAATTAAAATAAATTCAAAAAATTATAAAAAAATTACAGCATGTAGATTAAGCTTCCATAAACAAATTTTGTGAAGAAATTTTTTATGAATCAATCAAATTAAAGCTAAAAAAAATTCGAAACCCAAAATGGCTGATTTGAAGAAATTTGAACCTAAGCAATTCTAGACCAAATCAAGTGAAACAAAGCTTGGAATTACACTCACCAGAGCTCAAGGAGAAGATAGAGACTGACGGCATCAAATTTTGTGGCCGGAAAGTACTTAGTCGGAGCTAAGTCGTTTTTTGGCTTCTTAATGAAAATTCGGCCAAACAACGTCGGAAATGGGAGCTTGGGATGTCAGGAATGGCTGGAAGGGAAGGTGGCACACCGGAAAGCACAGTGAAAATAAAGAAAACCAGCTTGAAATGGCTGAAAATGGCTGAAAACGTTTTGGGAGGAAGAAGATGAAGGAGGGGCAAAACTGTAATTAAGGCAACTTTTATTTTTTTTTTAATTAAAATTTGTGTATATATGTATACATATAAATGTCCACACTATATTATAGTAATATATGTATTCCCACACATAAATAATACTCACCACACAAATATTTTAATATATTTAATAATTTATACACTTAAAATTAATTAATTAATATAAAAATTAAATAATAAAATTAAGGAAATTAATTAAGCTCTAATTAATTTAAATAAGTACACATATATACAATTTATTTTAGCACTTTAAAATTATATATGAGTAAATTTATAAAACTAGTCAAAATAAATAGTATTAAATTATTTACGTGTCAATTTTCCCGAAAATATAATTTCCGGAAAAATTTTACGTAAAGTACTTAAAATAATATAAAATAATTAAAATTAACTTTAAACAAACAAAAAAATCATAAAATATCATAAATATATATACAAAAATTATTAACACTGCATATCCCGATTCAGTATAAAAATATTTAAAAACTCGGGATATTACAGCCACGACCTCTGCGTCTAACTGGCTGCACAGGAGGTAAAATCTCATCTTGAAAAGACTCATCATCCTTGGCCTTAACAACCGGTGGAGCGACATGCGCTCACCTCCTCATTCTGAAAAGACAAACAGAACGATTCAGAAAAAACAGGCAACGGAGGAATAACACAGAAAACTAAAGCAAAGATTACTTATCAAGACATACTCGAAACTAATTCACTGTAGTAGTTTCAAAAGAAAACACAACACTGAAAACTAGGGCCACAACTCACACAACTAAAGCCCTGACACAAAACTCCGCTCTGATACCAACTTTGTCATTACCCAAAATAGGGTCATGACCGACGCTAGGGAACGGAAATTCTTTCGAATCCGGAACCCGTAGCAAGCCTAAAAATATAATAAAACATGCAATAATAATAATAACATAATTAAAATATTATGCAGCGAAAATAAATCATAAATATTAAAAAAATAATCCACCAATGATATTAAATCGGATATCTCATTTCATATATAAATAAACTTTTAATACAAATCCAGTTCAATATTTGAAATACATAACTCACACAAACATAATACATAGCCCTTTTTCAGTTAACAACTACTGCAGTGTCTAGATTATAAAATAAAACTCAGATAAACAATTTACATAGTGAAGTTGGGGCGGAAGAAATCTGACTTAAGGGTCTGCTACTGAGGTCTGAAGACGATGACTCTCCTGAAAAATAGTCAATGGAAGAGAGTCAGACCTCACTGAGTGAATTGCTATAATATATATACATGCATAACTAAATGACAATGCACGCAGTTAAGAGTATATATAATACGTATATATATAAGCAAATACACACAGATGCAATAAAATCATTTTATATATTTTTATTGAAAATCACTGTTTATGAAGGATCAAATAGAACCCTAGAAAATCACAACCTCAAACAATGTTAGACAACACTCTAGCCATACAGGCTCACTTATTCCAAATATATTCATTTGTTCCATTTGGACAGTAGACTGTCCCTGAGACACTAAGTCAACCGAGCTCCAATAGTCTAACTGTCAGTGTGATTGGCCCCGAGACACTTGGTCAACCGAGCTACAACAATCACACTCTCAAATCATATCACACATCAAATCAATCAATCCAATCAATATCCACAAATAGGTTAGTAATATAACCTAAATGTTATCGGCATACCGGTACGTACTCAGTCTTAGTACTGCCCACTAGGTACCACGTTCTATTGATATCCTTCATTTTAAATATAAAACATACATTCATAAATAAATGATGCATGAATTTCAATAAAACAGCAACATAAACCATATATATACTAGAAATATACCAAAAATAAATCAGGTATATTTCGCGTATATATACGTCAAATAATTCCAATATAATTGTAAAATAAACTAAAAATATATTTAAAAACATTTTAAGTATAAATGTTTAATCAAAACATGCATATAATTTAAAATATATCAAATATACCAAAAATAAACCTAAGTACTAATTAAATTATTTATGCATATTTTATCAAAATAAACCATGCATTTCTAAAACATGCACCCTAAAACATATATATATAAAATAACAACTCACGGTTTATTGCGCTACACAATATGAGTCCGACGGGCCTGATCCATTAGGCCTCGGTCTCGGCGCAACTACACAAACAAGCGATAACAGAAAATCAGAATAAATCAAACGGAAAATCCTAGAAACTCGATCTAGAATACTAGACACATAATTAAAATCAGAATTCAACCAGACATCACGTTTTACGAGAATTCTACTAAAAATTCGATAAAATCTCCCCTGTAAAGCGAACATCTCTTTACTCAGAAAGTAGAGCCGATCCTGCAAATAAATACACTTCAAGAATAAACACAGAATTCATAACCACAATCCCTCAGTCGAACTCCAAACTACAATTTGCCGACTGAGGTTCACAATTCACAGAATAATTAAAAAATACCAAAAATGCCCTTATATAATAAAAATAAATTTTATAAATATAAATTACATAATTAACCCTAAAACTTGTTAAAAACCGATAAAAACTCATTTATTTAGAAAAAATCGTATATTATATATATAATTTAAAAATAATTTACGAAAAATAGTTTTAATTAGTTAAAAATACTAAATAATTATAGAAATCATTTTTATACCCTAAATAACTATTAAAACCAATTTAATTACATTTTTAACCAATTTAGTGTCAATTTACCAAAATACCCCTATATATATAAATTCACTAAAAATAATCAAAAATTCACCAAAAATAATATAATTACTCAAAATTAATTTTATGAACATATAATTCAATAATATCAATAAATATACTCAATTAATGAATTAATTTCAATTAAACACATAGTTAACCTAATTTTTCAACATTACATAAACTTAATAAATTTCAAAATAATTGTATAAAATTCAAAAAAATTACAAATAAATTTCTAAAATACATTTCAACACCTACAAACACCATAAAACACAATTTCATGATTTAATTAATTAATTTTTGAAAATTAGAAAATATTAATAAAATAATCAAAAATACCCAAAAATCAAAATAATTTCCAAAAATTATAAAAAAATTACCACATGTAGATTAATCTATAAGGATCAAATTTTGTGAAGGAAGTTTTCTTTAATCAATCAAATCAAAGCTCAAAAAAATTTGAAACCTTAAATGGCCGAAATTGTAAAATCGAAACCTAGGAAAATCTAGACCAATTTAAGTAAAACAAAGCTTGGAATCACACTCACTGGAGCTCAAGGAGAAGATAGAGACTGACGGCATGAAAAATGGTAACCGGAATCACTGTGATCGACAGTGAGAAGGAGTTTCGATTTTTCGATAATTCCAAGCTTCTCCGACGTCGAAAACGGGTGTTGTTGGTGGCAAGGATGGCTGGGGACGATGGTGGCACGCCAAAAGGCACACCGAAGGCAAGGAAACGGCGTGACAATGGCGAAACGACAAGGGAGGGTGATCGGAAATGTTGGGGAAGAAGGAATGGCACAACTTGTTAATTTTTCAAACTTCTAATTTATATATATATATATATATATATATATATATATATATATATATATATATATATATATATATATATATATATATCTTTAAATTTAATTATAATACTATATATTATTATATTTCAAATAATTATACACCACACATAATTTTTAATATATATTCATAATTCATACACTTATAATTAATTAATAAATAATAAAAATTAAGTTAATTAATTAAACTCTAATTTAATTTTAATAAATACACATATATACATTTTATTTAGCACTTTAAAATTATATATAAGTTCATGCAAGTTTGTAAAACTATTTAAAATAATTAATATTAAATTATTTACGTGTTAATTTTTTCAAAAATATCATTCCCGAAAAAATTTTACGTAAAGTACTTAAAATAATTAAAATTAGCTTTAATAAGTATCAAACTCATAAAAATATTATAAATATATATAAAAATTATTAACACTAAATATCACGATATAATTTAAAAATATTTAAAAACTCGAGAATTCATCAATATTTAAAAACTCGAGATATTACAAAGTATTCACCAAACACCGAATATCCTGACACCGACTTCATAGGCACTTAGATTAGAAGCAAAGAGCATTGAGCACAAAAATAAGAAAATCGAGAGAAGTTTAAAGGTCGGAATAATAAAGTTTAAAAGCTCAGATGAGAATGTAGAAATCTTGCACATGCTAAGCCTAGGTGGATTTGGGGATTGACAAAGGTAATATTGACACTGTCAAAGTTGTCCATCTAATTTAATTGATCACCAGGATTGGTTATCCTCTAGCTTATAAGATTCCTCATAGTACCTAGTCTTTAAAAGTAAGCTATCTTTGAGGATCTGGGTTCATTAAAATAGCTGCCCAACTTCACTAAATTCAGCGTAAAATCTTCAGTCAATAACTTGACTTAGCAAGACTTGATGAAGTAGTAAATTGATGACTATACAGTGAGCATCTGCTCAAATTCGGTGTGGTTACAATTATGATAATTGGCCAGAGATTGAATGCTCTGATTTGTAAACTTCAAGAAGTTTTAAAATATAGAGTAAACTGAGTTATGCTCTATGATAAAGTTTGTGCTTATGAAGATACTTGAAGAAATTCCTTAAGATTGATTATAGGATCAAAAGCATTCACCACTGAGCATTAACAAATCACAATAATCAAGCCACTAGTTGTCACACTTTCAACTAGCATGGATTTTGATTAAATAAAAAAATACATAAAAGCAAGTGAGACGTAGCGAGATGGCAAAGGCACAACTCATCCTACAGATAAAATAGGTCAGCATCTTCATTAGCTAGCAAACAAGTTACCAAACTATGGGCTTTAAATTCTGAGTCTTTATATTACTCGGACAATAATACTGCAAAGACAGGACTAGATTACAAGCTCCACCATCGAGCCCAATGTCACGACTCAAATCGGGAGTCATAATCTGCGTTAGGGAATGATAATTCTTTCGAATTCGGAATTCGTATCAAGCCTTAAAAAAATAAAAATAAACAATAAATATAATAAAATAAATATAACATAATTAAAATTTCAATTTAATATGATATAATAAAACTTTCATATCATGAAATAATTTAATACAATATTCAAATTAAACATCTGAATTAAAATTTCATACAACAAAATAAATAAAACTCACTACTAATACAAATACAATTACTGCAATTTTCTAGAGTACAATATAAACAATTAAGTGGATAATTTCCATAATAAAGTCAGGGCGGAAGAAATCCGACGGATAAATCTGACGGATAAATCTACTGCTGAGGTCTGAAGAAGAAGACTCTTCTGTAAAAATATCAACGGAGGGGAGTCAAACCTCATTAAATGAATTGTTATAATATATATACACGCATTACTAAATGACAAATGCAAATAATCATATGTATATAACAATATATATACAGGCATGTACACACACAGATCTGAAAATCACTTTATTTCATAATATCGAAAAATACAAGTTTTGAATGATCAAATAGAACCCTAATGATCACAACCTCAATTATCAGTAGAAAACACTCTAGTCATACTAGTTCACTTAATTCCAAATAAATTCACTTAATCCAACTGGACAGTAGATTGGCCCTGAGACACTAAGTTGACCGAGCTCCAGTAGTCTGATTGTTAGTGTGATTGGCCCCGAGACATTTAGTCAACAAAGCTCCAGCAATCACACCCTCAATCACATCACACATCAATCAAATCAATCAAGTCATGATCCCATAAATAAGTTAGTAATTTAACCTATAATCTATGGCACCGGTACGTACTTGATCCTAGTGCTGTCCACTAGAAAGCACGTTCTATCGATATCCTTCATTTAAAATAAATTATTCATTCAAGTAAACAAATAATGCATAAAGTCACTCATAATAATCAAATAAACCATATATATACAAGAAATATACCTAAAATAAACTAAGTATATTTCAAGTATATATATGTAAAATAAATTCAATTAAATTATGAAATATACTCAAAATAAACCAATAATATACTTAAAAATAATTTGAATATAAATTGAAGGTAAATCATGCATTTATTTCAAAATATACCTAGGATATACTAAAAATATACCTAAAATATACTTTAAGCATTTAATAAAACAATCATGCAAAATTATACATTTAAAACATACAATTCTAAAACATGCAACCTAAAGCAATGTATATATATAATAACAACTCATAGGGATGCGCTCTACAAGATTGGTCCGACAGGTCTGGTCGGCTAGGCCTTGGTCTCGGCGCAACTAAATAATAAAAACGATTATGAAATCAAAATACATCTAACTTAACTTCTAAAGACTCGATCTAGGATTACTAAACATAGACAGACATAGAATTGGAATTAGACCCGATGTCATGTTTTACAAGAATTCTACCAAAAATTCGACAGAACCTCCTTTGTAAAACAGACATCTCTCTACTAAAAAGTAGAGTCAGTCCTGCAAGAAAAATATACTTCGAATATAAAAATCCTCAAAACCCTCGGTTGGGATTCCAAACTACAAAATTCTCCAACCGTGGTCCACAATTCAAATAATATAATAAAATATATTAAAAATCAACAATTACAATAAATACCCTCAAAATATCAAAATATAATATATTTAACATTAAAACATCAAAATAATTATTTTCCCACTAAACACTTAAAAACCCTAAATAATAATATAATATTATTAAAAATCCATTTTCTCGATAATTCAATATAATTTAATAAAAACTCACTTTACTAATCCAGATAGCTTAATTAGTCCAACTACATTTTAAAAATTACTAAAAATCCATTTTAATACAAAAATAGTATATAATATATTATTTGAAAATAATTTTCAAAAATTAGTATTAATTAGTTAAAAAAAGTAAATAAGTTGTAAAAATAATTTTTATACCTCAAATAATATTAAAACCAATTAAACATAATATTTAACTAAAATTATAACCAAATTACACAATTAACCCTAATATTCAAAAATATACATAAAATACTAATAATATCAAAAATTCAATAAAAATTATATAAATACACAAAAATTATTTTCTCAACATATCTCAATAATATCAACAATAACATATAATTAACCAATTATTTCCAACAAAAGATATATATAACCATATTTTCCAAAATTGACATAAAACTAAAATAATTATAAAAATTACACAAAAATCACAAAAATTATAAACTCAACTCTAAAATTAATAATAACCACTAATAACACCAAAAATCACAATTTCATAATTTATAAAATTAATTTACGAAAATTAATAAAATATTAAAAAATTCACAAAAATCAAAATAATTTCTAAAAATCACACAAAAATTCATGGGAGTAGCTTAAGCTAGTAGGATCAACATTTGTAAAAGAGTTTTTCATGAATCAACCATTAACACCTAAAAAATTTTCAAAAACCCTAAGTGACCGAAACTAAAAATTTAAGAAACAACAAAAATAGAGGGATTAGAGCTCAAACCAAAGCTAGGATTGAGTTCACCAAAGCTTGAGGGGCTTAAGGACACTGGAATCACAAAGAATGGTGGCCGGAATCGCCTGGAACGCCGGTGAGCTCAAGTTTCAGTCAAAATGGGTTTTTTAGCCACTGTTAGCGCTAGGGAAAAAGAGAAGGACGGCGGAGCTGGCAGAGAGAAGGGGTGGTCAACGACAAAGGGTGGGGAGGCACTCTGACGATGGAGGATTGGCGTGATAACGACGAGGAGGGGAGCTCGGGTTTACGGGGAGGAAAAAATGGTTTTTTGTTATTATATATATATATATACACACACACACACACTAATCTCCACACTCATGTATATCAATATATATACACACAAATAAAATAATAATAATAACCCTAATGTATGTCTGTATATATATATATAATAACACATAATATAATCATGTAATAATACTGTCACGACCCAAAACAGGGGCCATGACCGGCGTTAGGGAACGGGAATTCTTTCAAATCCGGAACCCGTAGCAAGCCTAAAAATAAAAATAAAACATGCAATAATAACAATAACAATATTATATGTAGCGAAAATAAAAATCATAAATATCACAATAGTATATACACCAACTGGATTTGAGTTAAATCTCATCTCATAGATACATAAATCTTTCAATACAAATCCAGTTCAATATAATACATCCCTTTAAATAAAATACATGAAATTCCACACTTTAATTCACAACTACTGCAGTGTCTAGATTATAAAAATAAGACTCAAGTAGATAATTTACACAAAGAAGCCGGGGCGGAAGAAATCCGACGTATCGACCTGCTACTGAGGTCTGAAGATGTTGACTCTCCTGAAAAATAGTCAACGAAGGGGAGTCAGACCTCACTGAGTGAATTACTATAATATATATACATACACACTAAATGACAATGCATACAGTCAATAATACATATCTAATATGTATATATACAGACAATTTCACACAGATGTAGAAAAATCATTTTTATATATTTTATTGAAAATCCCAATTTATGAAGGATCACATAGAACCCTAGAATATCGCAACCTCGGAAATAGTGTTAGACAACACTCGCTCACTTAATCCAAATATAACCACTTAATCCATTTAGACAGTAGACTGGCCCCGAGACTCTAAGTCAACCGAGCTCCAGCAGTCTGACTGCCAGTGTGATTGGCCCCGAGACACTTGATCAACCGAGCTCCAGCAATCACACCTCCAAACCATATCTCACACATCAAATAATCATAATCAATCAATATCCATAAATAGGTTAGTAATATAGCCTAAATACTATAGGCGTACCGGTACGTACTCGGTCCTAGTGCTGCCCACTAGGTAGCACGTTCTATTGATATCCTACATTAATAAACATAAAACATTCATTCACAAAAAATAAATGATGCATGAAGTTCAATAAAATATCAACATAAACCATAGATATACTAGAAATATACCAAAAGTAAACCAGGTATATTTCGAGTATATATATATCAAATGAATTCAATCAATTTACAAATTAAGCTAGAAATATATTTAAAAACATTTTAAATATGATTTATTAATAAAACATGTATACCATTTATTATATACCAAAAATATACTTAAATACAAATCACATTATTTATGCATTTTAATAAAAATAAAACGTATATTTCTAAATCATGCATCCTAAAGCATATATATATAGTATAGTAACTCACTTAGTGCGCTCCACGAGATGAATCCGACGGGCCTGGTCCACTAGCCCTCGGTCTCGGCGCAACTAAACCAGCAATAAATAATCGACATCAGAATAATCCTAACAGAAATCCTATAATTCGATCTAGAGTATTAAACACAGAATCAGAAATTAGGGTTCGATAGGATATTACGTTTTACGAGAATTCTACCGAGAATCCGACAGAACCTCCCCTGTAAAATGGACATCTCTACTCAAAAGAGTAGAGCCGACCCTGCAAAGAAATACACTTTGAAATATAAGCTCAACACAAATCCACAACCCCTCGGTCGGACTCCAGACTACAATCTATCGACCGGGGTTCACAACCACAGAACAATTCCAGAAAATACCAAAAATATCCTTATAGCATAGAAATTCATTTTATAAGTAAAAAATACATAATTAACCTTTAAACACAGCAAAAACCGATAAAAACTCATTTTATTAGTAAAACCGTATATTATATATATAATTAAAAATAATTCACGAAAAATAGTTTTAATTAGTTAAAAATATCAAATAATTTATAGAAATCATTTTTATACCTTAAATAACTATTAAAACCAATTAAATTACATTTTTAGCCAATTTAGGGTAAAATTACCAAAATACCCCTATATATATAAATATACTAAAATTCATTCAAAAATTCACCAAAAATCATACAATTATCCAAAAATTAATTTCTCAACATATTTATCAATAATATCAATAATTAAACCTAATTATCCAATTAATTTAAAAAAAAAACACATTTAACCTAATTTTCCAAAATTCCATAAACTTCAATAATTCAAAATAAATACTTAGAAATTTATAAAAATTCCAAATAAATTCCTATAATTCATTTCAACACCTAATTTAACCATAAAACACAATTTCATAATTTAAATAATTAATTTCCGAAAATTAGAAAAAAATATTAAAATATTCAAAAATACCCAAAAATCCAAAAAATCTCCAAAAATTCCAAAAAAATTCATACATGTAGATTAAGATACTAGGATCAACATTTATGAAGGGAGTTTTCATGAATCAATCAATTCGAAGCTCAAAGAAATTGAAAACCCTAATATGACCGAAATTGAAAATTCGAAACCTAAACCATTTAAGCTCAAACCAAAGCTAGAATCACACTCACCAGAGCTCAAGGAGAATAAAGAGACCGGCGGTGTCGAAAACGGTGGCCAAAAATGGGAGAAACAGCGAAGGGAAGAAGTTTCGGTCAAAGGAAGAAAAAGGAGCTGTCGGCGCCGGAGAAGGAGGCTGCTGGCGGCGGGGGATGGCTGGGAACGACGGTGGCAAGCCAGGAGGCACACCGACGGTAGGTGACCGGAGTTGTAGCGGGAGGGAAGGGAGTCGGGCGCGGGAGAAGGAAGAAGAAAAAGAAGAAAAAGAAAAAGAAAGAAAAGAAAAAGAAAAGAAAAGAAAAAGAAAAAGAAAGAAAAATAAAATAAAATAAAATAAAATAAAATAATAATAAAAATAATTTTAATAATTTTAATAATAAATAAAATAATTAAATAACAATAAATAAATAAACAAATAATAAAATATTAGGGTAATATATATTAAATCCTAATTAAATAAATATTCACACACACAGTCTTTATTTAGTAATTTAAAAATACGCATGAGTTCATGCAAGTCCGAAAATATATTTAAAATAATTAATAATAAATTATTTACGTGAAAATTTCCCCGAAAATGAAAGTCTCGGGAAAATTTTACGTAAAGCACTGTAAATAAAACACAGTATTTAAAATAGGTTTTAAATACATATCAACTCGTGAAAATATCGTAATATATATACAAAAATTATTGACACTGCATATCCCGGTACAGTGTAAAAACATTTAAATTTACGGGATATTACAAATACATTATAGTAAAAATAATAATAATAATAGTAATAAGAAGAAGAAGAAGAAGAAGAAGAAGAAGAAGAAGAAGAAGAAGAAGAAACAACATCCTTTTTTAAAAAAAATAAAATAACTTTAGTACTTAAATAAGATTATTAAAATATTTCTCAAAGTAATAAATATAACATAAATAAATTTCTAAAATAATAAGTTTTAAAATAATTATTTACGTAGAAAAATTTGATTAAACATAAAATAATAAATATTAATCACAAAATAATCAAATAATCAAATATAACTTTGAATTTTATTAACACTGCATATCCTGTTTTAAATTAAATTAATTTAAAAATTAGGGTTATTACACCCAAGTTCCTTTAGGTTATCAACAACTAAAGGAATAACAAATATAAATATTCGTTGGTTGAGGAGCAGGACAAAAGCACCATCACATATAAGAATTCTTTCTCAATTATTTATTTTTGTTTATCATTACTTCTTAGTTATTTATTTTCATAAGCATGTCACACAAACATGCTTACATATCTATACACAAATGTTCATCCATGAATACATTATTATTATCCAAGCAAAACATACATTGATATATTTTTGAAGATACATTGAAGATTGACAATTACTTGAGATTGATCCAACGATCCCAAGATTTCTCTTTTTTTTTTGTTTATCATTACAACTAGAAAAACATATTCACTAGTTGTAAGCATGAATGTTACTATAAGCACAGTTAAAATAGTCGGACACTTTTACCATCTTATTGAATATCAAGTGTTGCTATTTAGAAAATTCCCTTAAATTCATTAAGCTCCATTTGCAATTCCATAATAGGCCATGTTCCAAATCAACAAAGGAGGAAGGATTTGAACACATGTTCATTAGTTTGGAACATGTGAAATAGATCATAAGCTACACCAGCTAAATGCATGGAACTCATATGATGGATGAATGCAATTGGAGAATCAAGTGTCCTAGTAAATCTAATGAATTACACTGGCACTCAGAAAGCTATTTGTAAAATATGGTACTTTTAGAGCTCAAATCCATAAGATTTCAACAAGCTCTTAATGTTAGGCAAGAAAAATAAATAACAAATTAAAAGATTTAAACAAAGAATCAAAAGGAAGAGTTTCTCATCATAGCAATGCTCGACGAAATAAATATCAACATCAATAATGTTCAAACTCAACACCACTCATTATTTTGGCCAAACAACTATCATAAACAAAGTTATCAAAATTCATACACTGAGCAACATCTAATGGCACTTGGACTGCACTTCTAATGCATTGAGAATCTAAGTCTAGTGATTAAAGTTGGAACCCTTACGTCATTTTGATAGTACAAACGTTCGACACTCAGGTTGTGCTTCTAATACAATAAGAATCTATGCCACTCGGGCCGCACTTTTAATGCACCAAGAATCTAAGTCTAGTGACTGAAGTTGGAACCCTTAGGTTGCTTCGATAGTACTGAGGTTTGGCACTCGAGTCGTGCTTCTAATGCACTGAGAATATACAGCACTCGGGCTGTGCTTCTAATGCACCAAGAATCTACGACACTCGAGGTTGCGCTTCTAATGCACCGAGCATCAAAACTCCAGTCACAGATGGTACCATTAGGTCATTTCTATAATACTGAAAGGTTAATCTCTCGAGTCCTTTTTATAATATCGAGTATATTTTATTATAGGTTCTATATATCTAAGTCCAACTGACACTTTATAATTATGATATTTTGATACTGTGTTTTTAAGACTTAGTATACCAAGCATCTCAATGTTTAATGACTGAGGTTGGCCACCTCAAGTCATCTTTCAACAACACATGAGATTTCAAGCAAAGGTTCTTATCTCAGTGGATCAGTCATCTTTGTGTGATTCTTTAAAATCTAGAAATCTCGGACATAAATATCCAAACAGACTTTCAGGTGGGACTCTCAATACTCCATAGCAGTATCCTATTCTAATAAGGGTTGTAATCCCTAAAGAGGAAGATTGCTTGAATAAAAAGAAAGCTTGATACGGAAGTCCATTCCCTCATAAACAAGGCAATCCTACAAGTATAAAGAAACCTATTACCAAGAGGTTCATGTATATCTCTCCCTATAAATACATCTTATGACATTCATTCCTTCATTCACTCATCTCCCCATTCTTATCATGTAACATCATCATATCATTAAGCCATCACTCCATCATCATACAAGTAATCATCCTTTAGCTCTATTCTATTTTACTTATTCACTTTATTATATTTTTTTCTATATGAATATTGACTTAATGTTCATAGTGTTCATGGGGGAAACCCCGTCCCTTTTACCAATTCTACTCTAAATTGTATCTTTAATTATGGAACCTGCATCGACAAGTAGAATTGGTAAAAGGGGCAAAGTTTTCCCCATAAACACTCTGAAGATTAAGTCAGTATTTATATAGAGAAAAATATAATAAAGTGAATAAGTAGAATAGAATAAAGATAAAAGATGATTTCTTATATGATAATGGAGTAATGGCTTGACAATGTGATGATATTAAATGAAGAGAATGAGGAGATGGGTGAATGACATGAGATGTATTTATAGGGAAAAGTATACATAAACCTTTTAGGAATATGATTCCTTGTACTTGTAGAATTGCCTTGTTTAAGAGAGAATAGACTTCCTTATCAAGTTTTCTTCTTGTTTAAGCATTCTTCCTCTTTAAGGATTACAACCCTTATTCGAATATGATACTAATATGGGGTGTCAAAAATCCCCTCTGAAAGTTTGTTCAAATACTTATGTCCAAGATTTTGGGATTTTAAAGAATCATGCAAAGATGACTGATGCACTAAGATAAAAACTTTTGCTTAAAATCTCATGTGTTATTGAAGGATGACCTAAGGTGGCCAACCTCAGTCATTGAACATGAAGATGCTTGATATACCAAGTCTTAGAATCACTATTAAAATATCATACTTATGAAGTGCCAACTACACTTAAATATGCAGAACCTACAATAAAAGATGCTCAGAGTTATAGAAATGATCAGAGGGATTAACCTGTAAGTATTATAAAAATGACTTAACGGGATTAGCCGTCGTTGGAGTTTTAATGAAGCGTGACCCAAGTGCTATAGATTCTCGATGCATTAAAAGCGCAGCCTGAGTTCTGAACCTAAATACTACCTAAACGACCTAGGGGTGCTAGCTTTAGTCACTGGACTTAGATTCTCAATGCATTAGAAGTATGGCCCGAGTGCCGTAGATTCTTGGTGAATTAAAAACTCGGCCTAAGTGCTGTAGATTCTCGATGCATTAGCAGCACAGCCCGAGTGCATAACCTCAGTACTATCGAAGCGACCTGATGGTGCCAACTTCAGTCAATGGACTTAAAATCTTAATGCATTAGAAGCATGACCTGATTTCCAAAAGATATTGCTCGGTTTATAAACTTTAATAATTATTAATGGTAGCTGCCTAGTCAGAATAATGATTGGTGTTGAGTTCAGACATTATTGATGTTGATGTTTGATTCTTTTTTAGCATTATTGTTTATAGTATTTTTGTAAAAGGAAGGATGTTATGATCCTGGTAGTGAGTCTGAGCATTTTTAATCTAATCTCCATAATATAGGATAATAATTTAGTGAAGGTTTTTGAAATGATAGAATGTGGACTCTAAAGGACCAAAATTTATGATTACTCAATCCAAGTCATAAGATGAGCATTATAGTTCAGGTGAAAGGCCAAGATTGCCCCTCTTCTAAAATAAAGGATATTATATGATGCTAACTAGGATGTTTTGGAATTATGCTTTAATTCGTCTAGCTATGTAGTGGATACTTGATTCTATCCTTGAATTTTCATTGTTAAATATTCTCTGAAATTTTCATGAACAAAATATCTTCTTTTTCTTGTGGGTTTTCTTTGAGTTCTTCTAAGATATCTTGCAATTTCAATAATGTGTAGCAAGTTTTTTGCTAACTGTGGATCCTACGAATTTGTAAGATATATTGTCTACATTGAGCTTTGTCAAAGTATTTCCTTTATTTGTAACCATGGATAAAAGAGAAAAATCTTCGAGATCATTTTAATCCAGCTCAATGATTGTCAGTCCATGATGTAAAAGTATATCAATGTAATTGGTGCATATTCATGGAAAAAATATATCAATGAAATTGGTGCATATTCATGGATGGTGTACATTCATGCATAGAAAATAATCATGCATTTCATGGATGAGCATCTATATGTAAATGTGTAAGCGTGCTTGTGCGACAAGCCATTATTCTATAAGAACAAATAAGATGCGAAAATAAATAATTGAGAAAAAAGACTTATCTCCTGATGTGCTCTTGTCCTGTCTATGAGTGAATGAATATTTATGTTCGTTGTTTGCTTCAGTTGTTGCTTAAATGACCTTAAAGATGCTGCTATGACTTTTGCTTATATAATATCTTGACGCTTTGTTTTATTTTGAATTCATCCTTTGCAAGTAATCTGATATACTTGAATGTGTGATCTTTGAATTTTACTTTAATGCTTGACTTCGATCTCGGCATAAACTTCAAAATTTAAAGATGTGCATCTTCCATTTTGAATTTTAATTTTGAAGTTAATTGGCAATGTTATTTACTGAGATTACTTGTTAAGTTAGTGTATACTTTGGCAATCAGTGCCTATCCAAATTTCTTAGACTCTTACTCAGATTCTTGCTGAAAAGCTCGATGCCTTATTCTAAATAAATCACATTAAAAACCATACTTAAATGTCTAACTATCCTTATGTTTTGGTGCTCTGAGACTTGATGTTTAGAGCTTGATGGGTGCTCATTAAGTAGATGTTTCAGTGTTTCAGCAATTGCTCGAATAATTAGAAGCTTAAAGCTGCACAACTCCATTGATCGCTAAGACACTAGTTTTTGCTTCTCCACTTCAGTTATCTCATATTATGTTGATTATATCTCAGTTGTCTTTACTGCATTATAAATTAACGAATATCTAATATAACTTATTAGCTATTGTAGCTCTTGATGATAACTCTCAGAGGTGAAGTCTGAACCTTAAAAGTTAATAAACGAAAGTGCTAGGGAAATTCTGGTTCGATCATCGATGTTTGCTTGATGCTCAAATGTTTTTATCATTAAAATTGTTGCTCGTTGATGAGGAACCTCCTTTGTCATCTCAATCCTTCATAGTGTTGTTATCACTTTTAAAGTGCTCAAAGTCCTTTCACATATTTTTTACCAAAATTAAGTAACATCTTATGATATCGTATTATACCTGTTGCTTTTCCAAATTATTTTAAAGCTAAAGGACTTGAAAAATCATTTCATCAGCACTAAATTTGTAAATATAAGCAACTGCTTAATGAGTTTTATGTAGAATGTCCTTTTGTCAAACTTGTTAAAAAATGGAATGTGAGAGGTAAGTAGAACCAGCTCCAAGATAGCTTGCTTCAAAACCAGGGGCTCCGAGAAATCTCATGAGCCAGAGAATAGCAAACTCGGGTGATTGATTATCTTAGAATTTATTGTTCGTTGCTCGGAGTCTAAATACCTATGAAGTCGAATTTTAGAAATAGATGCTTATTTGGAGTTAATGCTCAGATATATATCCCAGGCTTTGATGCTCAATTCTCATTTTGGTTGCTCAGTGAATGAATGGTCACACTCTATGTATGTATTCTTGGCAATCTCGTGTCCACTGAACCTGACTTAGAATGAATGGATGCTAGTGCTAGTGCCTTAAGTGGTTTGGGCTTCAACAACTTCAACTTGTTTTTATAGCTTGTGATTAGTTTTGGTGCTCTATGTAATTTTCTTGTTATTTGTTTGGAACTTTGAACTTGCAGGCTACTATATCAATGCTAAAACTCTTTGAAGCTCTAAAGCGAGGATAATTGTGGTACTCAATGCTCAATAAGTGGATACTTAATGCTGGGAGTAGCTTACGCTTCGAGGAGCACCTTTGTTCAAGATCTCCATCCGTTATCTTCACCAACCCTTTTTTTTTAACTAGCTTATGTGTTTTCTCAAATGCTTCAATGACAACTTTGGCCTTCTTCGTTTATTTTGCATTAGTGGACATCCTCTTTATGTAGTTGCCACTACATACAAGAAATATTGAACCCTACTTTGGAAGGCTAAACAATTCCCAAAAGTTTATTGGCTAAAAAAACAAATTTATTCCCTGTGTTCAATTACAACTTTGGACAATTCCCTTGAAAATCTACTATCTAAGTATCTCTTTTAAAAAAAAATGTTCCAACTCATCGTTCTTTTGTCCAATTCGAGTTACTGTTAGAAGCACACGATGATCCACATGACCACGGATTACCTTTCAAACAATGCATAACATTAAGCTATATTAATTTACCTTTTGAACCCATGCATAACCACTCTTTGTGGTCACAAAGTAGGCCTTTAAAGATCCACCATCTAAGGAAAAATATGTATAGATTGAATGCAAATAATTACTTCTTCCTTTAATAAATATTAAAATGAGCTTCATCCCTTATTCCACCTTCCATTGGATGCAGTGATTTTTTTTTTAGACATGTTTAAGGGAAAGGGTAGGCTTTGTTTAATGTTTGATTCCAGTAAACAATGATAATTCAAAATTTAATTCGATTGTGCCTAGCTCTTAATTTTCTTGTTTTGAAACAAATAAGAAAAGCTAGGTTTTCCCACAGACGATGCCACTTAATAACTCTGAATCATATCTTTACTTGTGGCACTTGCATCGATGAGTAGAATTGGTAAAGGGGTGGAGTTTCCCCATAAACACTTCAAAGATTAAATTAATATTCATATAGAGAAAAATATAATAAAGTGAATAAGTATAAGAGAATAAAGATAAAGGATGATTGCTTGTATGATGATGGAGTGATGGTTTGATGATGTGATGATGTTGAATGATGAGAATAAGGAGATGAGTGAATGACATGAGATGTATTTATAGGGAAAAGTATATATAAACCTTTTGGGAATATGATTCCTTAAACTTGTAGAATTGCCCTGTTTATAAGAGAATAGACTTCGTTATCAAGTTTTCTTCTTGTTCAAGTATTCTTCCTCTTTAGGGATTACAACCCTTATTAGAATAGGATACTGATATAGGGTATCAAGACCCCACCCCCTTTACCCATTCTACTTTTGATATCCTATATTAGTATCCTATTCTAATAAGGGTTGTAATCCTTAAAGAGGAAGAATGCTTAAATAAGAAGAAAGCTTGATAAGGAAGTTCATTCTCTCCTAAACAAAGCAATCTAACAAGACTAAGGAATTATATTCCTAAGAGGTTTGAGCAATACGCTCTCCTATAAATACATCTTATGACATCTCATGTCATTTGTTCTCATATTCACTCATCTCCTCATTCTCATCATTCAACATCATCACATTCTCAAGCCATCACTTCATACAAGCAATCATCCTTTATTTTACTATATTCTACTTATTCGCTTTATTATAATTGTCTCTATACGAATATTAACTTAAGCTTCAGAATGTCTATGGGGGAAAGCCCACCCATTTACCCATTCTACTCGTCAATGCAGATTCCACAAGCAAAATATCAATTCAAAGTTATTAAATCGCACCATCTGTGGAAAAAACCTAGCTCATTTTATTTTACTTTAAAATAAAATGATTAAGAGCTAGGCATAACCAAATTAAATTCTAAATTATCATTATTGGCCAAATTCTTGCTCTTTATCAACTCAAATATACAACAAGTCAGCTTTGTCATGTAAAAAATCACTAAAACCTATGAATAGTATAATAAGGCATCTACCAAGCAAACATACCACTTTGATAAATTAAAGGCCATAATGCTATGCATGTCTCTGTCCAACTAAATTATAGGATTAACTTGGATTGGGCAAGCCAAAATTTTGGTCCTTCAAAGCCCACATTCTACGATTTCAAAAACCCTTACTAAATTACTATCCCATATTATGGAGCTTAGATTGAAAGGGCTCAGACTCATTACTAAGATCACAACATCCTTCCTTTTGCAAAAATACTACAAATAATAATGCTTAGAAAAATCAAAACATCAACATCAATAATGTCTGGACTCAACACCAATCATTATTCTGATCAGGCAGCTACCATCAATAGAGTTTTTAAAGTTCATAAACTGAGTAACATCTTTATTACCCTTAGGTTGCTTCTATAGTACTGAGGTACAGCACTCGGGCATGCTTTTAATGCATCAAGAATCTATGGCACTTGGGCCGCACTTCTAATGCACCGAGAGTCTAAGTCTAGTGACTACATCTGGCACCCTTAAGTCACTTCGATAGTATTGAGGTTTGGCACTTGGGCCGCACTTCTAATGCAATGAGAATATACGACACTTAGGCTGCGCTTTCAATACACCGAGAATATACAGCACTCAAGTTACACTATAAAGCACTTAAGCCCCGCTTCTAATGCACCAAGAATCTATAACACTTGGGCCATGCTTCTAATGCACCGAGCATCAAAACTCTAGTGATGGCTAGTCCCGTTAGGTCATTTCTATAATACTAACAAGTTAATCCCTCGAGTCCTTTTCATAGCACTAAGCATCTATTACTGTAGATTCTACACATCTAGGTCTAGCCGGCACTTCATGAGTATAATATTCTAATATAGTGATTCTAAGACTTGGTATACCAAGCATCTCAATGTTTAATTACTAAGGCTGCCACCTCATGTCATCTTTCAACAACACATGAGATTTCAAGCAAAGGTTCTAATCTCAATTCATCAGTCATCTTCGTGTGATTCTTAGAAATCTAAAAATCTTGGATATAAATATCCAAACAGACTTTCAAGGGGAACTTTTGATACCCCATATCAGTATCCTATTCTAATAAAGTTTGTAATCCCTAAAGAGGAAGAATGCTTAAATAAGAAGAAAGTTTGATAAGGAAGTTTATTCTCTCGTAAACAGGGCAATCCCATAAGATTAAGGAATTATATTCCTAAGAGGTTTGAGCAATACCTTCTCTTATAAATACATCTCATGTCATTCATTCTCATATTCACTCATCTCCTCATTCTCATCATTCAACATCATCACATCATCAAACCATCACTCTATTAATCCATACAAACAATCATCATTTATTCTACTCTATTCAACTTATTCCTTTTATTATATTTTTCCTTATACAAATATTGACTTAAGCTTCAAAGTGTTTATGGAGGAAACCTCACTCCTTCACCCGTTCTACTCATCGATGCAAGTTCCACAAGCAAGAAATATCATTTTGGAGTTATCAAGTGACTTTAGGGGGCCAGCTTTAATCACCGAACTTAAATTCTCAGTGAATTAGAAGTGGCCCAAGTGCCATAGATTCTTGGTGCATTAGAAGTGCAACCTGAGTGCCAAATCTTAATACTATTAAAGTGACTTGAGGGTGTCAACTTCAGTGACTGGACTTAAAATCTCAGTGCATTAGAAGTGCAGCCCGAGTGCTAAAACATGTTGCTTGATTTATGAACTTTAATAACTATTAATGGTAGCTGCCTAGTCAGAATAATGATTAGTGTTAAGTCCAAACATTATTATTGTTGATGTTTAATTTTTCTGAGCATTATTGTATATAGTATTTTCGCAAAAGGAAGGATATTGTAATCCTGGTAGTGAGTTTGAGCCTTTTCAATCTAAGCTCCATAATATAGGATAGTAATTTAGTGAGGGTTTTTGAAATGATAGAATGTAGGCTTTGAAGGACCAAAATTTAGGCTTGCTCAATCCAAGTCATAAAATGAGCATTGTAGTTCAAGTGAAAGGCCAAGATTGCCCCTCTTCTAAAATAGAGGATAGTGTGTGATGCTAGCTAGGATGTTTTAGAATTGTGCTTTGATTCATCTGACTATATAGTAGATACTTGATTCTGTCCTTGAATTTTTTTTATTAAATATTCTCTAAAATTCTCATGAATAAATATCTTCTCTTTCTTGTGGTTTTCTTTAAGTTCTTTTACAATATCTCACAATTTAAACAATGTATAGCAAGTTCTTTGTTGAATGTGGTTCCCATGAATTTGTAAAATCTCTTATCTGCATTGAGCCTTGTCATAGTATTTCCTTATATCAGTTACCATAGACAAAAGAGAAAAATCTTTGAGATCATTTTAATCCATCTCAATTGATTGTTAGTCCATGATGTAAAAATATATCAATGTAATTGGTGCATATTCATGCATAGATAATAATCATGTATTTCACGGATGAGTATCTATAAATGTGTAAACATGCTTGTGAGACAATCCATTATTCTATGACAATAAATAAGATATAAAAATAAATAGTTGAGAAAAAAAAACTTATCTCATAATGTGCTCTTGTCCTACTTATGTGTGAATGAATATTTATGTTTGTTGTTTGCTTTAGTTGTTACCTGAATGACCTTGAAGATGCTGCCATGACTTTTTCATATGTAATATCTTGACACTTTATTTTATTTTGAATTCATACTTTGCAAGTAGTCTAATATGCTTGAATGTCTGATCTTCGAATTTTATTTTGTTGCTTGACTTGGGTCTCAACATGTACTTTGGAATTTTAAAATGTGCATCTTCCACTTTGAATTTTAATTTCAAAGTTAATTGGCAACATTATTTGTTAAGATTACTTATTAAGTTGGTGTAGACTTTAGCAATCAGTGCCCATCCAAATTTCTTGGACTCTTGCTGAAAAGCTTGGTGTCTTATTCTAAATAAATCAAATTAAGAACCATACTTAAATGTTCGACTATCCCCATGTTTCGGTGCTCTGAGACTTGATGTTCGGAGCTCGATGGGTGTTGATAAAGTAGATGTTTTAGTGTTTCAATAATTGCTCGGATATCCAAGGTGTTGATGAATGGTTCTTAGTGATTCAGTAGATACTCAATTAATATCCTATTCCAACAAGGATATCATGTCTGAATTTGAATTGAATTGGTAACTCCAATCCTACATCGACAAGCAAAATGAATTAGTAAAGATAATTCACAAGTAAAGATAATATTTTGATGCTATAGGGTATCAAGACCCCGCCCTTTTACTTGTTCTACTCGTCGATGCAGGTTCCATAAGTAAAAAATATTAATTTGGAGTTATCAAGTGGTACCGTCTATGGGAACCTTGCCTGTCTTATTTGTTTAAGATAATTAAAAGCTAGGCACAACCGAATTAATATATAAATTATCACTACTTACTAAGAACCTTGCTTTTGTCAACTCAAACACATAAACCGTGAAAAAAAAATCATCATGACCAATGGAAGGTGGAATAAAGCATGAAGCTTGTTTTGATAACCAAAGGAAGCAATTCATACTTAATTAAGCTTAGATTTTTGTGTCAAGCCAAGGTGCAAAAAAAAAGGTGTGAAAACGTGACCAAGGCACATTCATATAAGCGAAGGTCACTGGTTGAGTGGAAAAGCACCAGAGAAAATTACCATGAGAGATATAAGTGGAAAAGCAATTGAGCAAGGAAGCTATTTAAACATATATCAACATAATAAAGGTAAATCCATCTAATTTTCAAAGAAAGTTCTGCCATTATTAAAGTAGCTCCAAAGTTTAAAATTCAAGATGACAAGCAAGAGAATTCTTTAACCAAGACTTGCATAAATCAAGACGAGATTCTCAACAACATCAACATAATTTTTGTTAAAGAGTTGCAGGTAGTTAAAATAAACCATATATATACTAGAAATACACGGAAAATATACTAAGTATATTTCAAGTATATATATGCTACATAAATCCAAAATCAACCACAAATATACCAAATATAAACCATGAATAAACTAAAAATATTATAAGTATATATGGAAAATATAACATGCATATATATTGAAATATACAAAAAATATACTAAAAATATACTTAACATATACTAAAACATTTAATAAAACAATTCATGTATAAAAACATATTAAAAATATAAATACTCAATATTATGCATCCTATATGCGATGTATATATAAAATAACAACTCACAATTCTGCGCTCCTCGAGACTGGCTCGACGGGCCCGGTCCAATAGGCCTTGGTCTCGACGTAACTAGAAAATAAATAATAGTACAAATCAGAATAAATCTAACTTATACTTCTAAAGAATACTCGATCTAGGAATATGAAACCCAGACAAACATAAAATTTCATAATCGATTCGATATCACGTTTTACGAGAATTCTATCAAAAATTCGATAGAACCTCCTCTGTAAAATGGACATCTCTCTACTAAAAAGTAGAGCCGATCCTACAAGAAAAATGCACTTTTAACACAGATTGCACAACACCTCGGGTTGGGACTCTGAACTGCACAATTTCCTAACTAAGGTTTACAAATCACCAAAAATACAATTAAAATAATAAATACATTAAAAATCATTAAATTTCATAAATATCCTTAAAATATCAAAATATAATATATTTAAACAACAAAACACCAAATACAATTATTTTCACAATTATTAAATAAAAATCCCAAATAATAATATAATATTAATAAAAATTTAATTTTTTAATAATTCAATATAAAATAGTAAAAATTCACTTTTATATATTCAAATAGCTTAAATAGTATAAATATATATTAAAAGTTATTAAAAATCCATTTAATCACCAATTTAGTAAATAATATATTATTAGAATATAATTTTTAAAAATTAGTATTAATTAGTTAAAAATAGTTAATAATTTATAAAAATCATTTTAATACTCTAGATAATTATAAAACATAATATTTAACTATAATTTTCACAAAATTACACAACTAACTCAATAATACAAAATATACATAATATAATTAATATTCTCAAAAATTATATAAATTCACCAAAAATTATTTTAAATATTCTAAAATTATTAACTCACATAACAAACACAAATTCAACTAAATTTTCAATTAAAATAATTAATTAACATAATTATCAATAATTCAATATTTAATATTAAAATAATAAAAAATTAAACAAAATTCAAATTACTTCAAAAAAATTCATAAAAAATATGTTTGAGAAGTTTGAGCCATAACAAACAACATTTGTGAAGCAAGTTTTCATGAATCAACCTAATTCAAGTTTAAAAAATTCAAAAACCCTAAAACACATAAACTAAAAATTGAAGATATCTAAAAATTTAGAGGTTTTAAGCTCAAATGGAGCTCGGAAATGGATTCACAGGATCAAGGACGTTCAAAAGAGACTGGTTCGGTGAGCTAGGATGGTTGAAATCTCGTCGGCAAGAGAAAGCTTCAAGTTTCGGCTTCTTTGCATTTTTCGACGATCCAGGCAGTTCTGCTAGCGGCGAGGTAGTGGAGGAGGAAGGGAAGAGTTGATAGCGACCGGTGGTAGAGAAGGTGGGGCGGTCCGGCAGTCTGTGATGGTGGTGACCGAAAGTGAAGAAAAAGAAGAAGAAAAAAAAGGTTTGACCGAAATTTAACTTTTGACCTTTTTTTTTATTAAATTATAAAATTACCAAAATGCCCTTCACTCAATTTAATAATAATAAAATAATAACAATAATAATAATAATGATAATAGTAATAATAATGTTAACAATAATAATATTAATATTAACTTTAATATTGTCAATTATTCTCACGTAAAATAAATTATTTGTACATAAATAATTTCTCATAATAAAATACATAAATAATATTAACAATTAACAATAACAATATATGAATATTCCAAAATAATATTATTTAATTTAAAATACTGGGTCTTTACAATCTCCCCTCCTTATAAGAATTCGTCCTCAAATTCAATGAAAAGAACAGAAATAAGAATCATCAAGGAAAGAGATAGAGATAAGAACCTCGCATCTTTGCTTCAGTCTCCCAAGTATGCTCCTCTACGTTGTTGCTTCACCACAACACCTTGACCATCGGAATCTGCTTCGAACGCAACTGACAAACTTAATAATCTATAATCGTAATAGGTTCCTCCTAGAACATCAGGTCTTCATTCACTTCCACGCTATCAGACTGCAACACATGTGAAGGGTCTGAAATATACTTCCTTAATATCGAGATATGGAACATTGGATATACTTGAGACAAACTCAGAGGCAAAGCCAATTGATATGCAATCGTGCCCACTCTTTCTAGAATCTCGAACAGTCCTATATATCTCAGTGCTAGCTTACCCTTCTTGCCAAATCTCATCACACCCTTCATAGGAGACACCTTCAGGAACACATAGTCTCCAACCTGAAACTCCACATCTCTGCATCTCAGATCTGCATAGCTCTTCTGTCTGCTAACTGCAATCTTCAATCTCCTCTTAATCATAACAACCTTCTCAGTGGCATCTTGAACCATCTTAAGTCCAGTCAATGTTCTCTCCCCAGTATCATCCCAACTCAGAGGGGATCTATACTTCCTTCCTTACAAAGCGTCATACGGTGCCATCCTAATACTACTATGGTAGTTGTTATTATACGCAAACTCCACAAGCGGCAAATGTTCATCCCAGCTACCTCCCAGATCTAATACACACATCCTTAAAATATCTTTCAATGTTTGGATCATCCTCTCAGACTGACCATCTGTCTAAGGATAAAAAGCAGTACTGAAATCAAGCCTTGTGCCCATTGCCTCTTGTAACTTCTACTAGAAATAAGAGGTAAACACTAAACCTCTATCAAATACAATGGACACAAGTACTCTATGAAGGCACACAATATGCTTAACATATAGCTTCACCAATCTAGCTATAAAATAGGTGGCTTTCATAGGTAAGAAATTAGCAGACTTAGTCAACCTATCCACAATCACCCAAATGAAATCGTATCCATCCTTAGAATGAGGTAAACCAACCATAAAATCTAAAGCAATTCTCTCCCATTTCCACTCAGGAATAGAAAGTGGCTGAAGCTTCCCAGAAGGCTTCTGATGTTTAGCTTTCACCTATCAACATGTCAAACACTTAGCAATAAAATCAGCTACATCTTTCTTTAGTCCATCCCACTAGTATAAATCTCTGATACTGTCATACATCTTAGTGACACTTGGATGTACACTGTAGGCTATAGAATGTGCTTCCTCAAGGATCTCTTCTCTTAAATTATCCACATTAGGAACACACAACCTACCACTGATCCATAAAACATCATCATCATTAAGTGTGAAATCAGTGAATTTCCTTGCACAAATATTCTCTGCAAGCTCTGCTAGAATAGGATCTCGGCCTTGAGCTACTTTAATCCTATCTCTTAACACTGATCAAACTCTGAACTGAGCTAACAGTCCACCAGATCTACTCATCTTCATTATCAGACCTTGATCCACTAACTGGTGCAACTCTTAGATCAATGGTCTCCTCTTCACACTGATGTAAGTAAGACTACTTGAGGACTTTCTAGTCAAGGCATCCGCCACCACATTAGCCTTGCCTGGAAGATAAAGAATCTCACAGTCATAGCCCTTCTAGAGCTCTAACCATCTCCTCTGCCTTACATTCAGATCTCTCTGCTGAAAAATGTACTTAAGGCTCTTGTGATCAATGAAAATCTCATAAGTCACCCCGTACAAATAATGTCCTCAAATCTTGAGAGCAAAGATCACTGCAGCCATCTCTAGGTCATGGGTAGGAAAATTCTATTCATGCTTCTTCAACTGCCTCGAAGCATAAGCTATCACCCTACCATTCTGCATTAACACATAACCTAGGTCAACTCTAGAGGCATCACAATACATAATGAATTTATCTACTCCATTAGGCAAAGCCAATACTGGAGCTGTGATCAGTTTCTCCTTCAGCAACTGGAAACTATTCTCACAAGCATCTGACCACTCAAACTTCTTATTCTTCTAAGTCAAGGGAGTCATAGGAGCTATAATTCTGTAAAAATCCTGCATAAATCTCCTATAATACCCAGCTAAACCTAAAAACTATGAATCTTCATAACTGTAGTCAGTTTAGGCCACTCAGACACTGCCTCAATCTTCTATGGATCAACCTAGATACCATCTTTAAACACTACGTGTCCAAGGAATGCAACACTCTCCAACCAAAAATCACACTTCGAGAATTTAGCATAAAGTTGATGCTCTCTCAGTCTTTGCAGTACAGTCCTCAAGTGATATACATGCTCTTCCATACTCTTCTAATACACCAGTATATCATCAATGATGACTACCATAAACTAATCCATAAATGGTCTGAATACCCTGTTCATCAGATCTATGAAAGCAGCTAGTGGACTAGTTAACCCAAATGACATTACCAGAAACTCATAATGGTCATATCGAGTGTGAAATGCCATTTTAGGAACATCGACTTCACTGATCCATAACTGATGATAACATGACCTCAAGTCAATCTTAGAAAAGAACTGTGCACCCTGAAGCTAATCAAACAAATCATCTATCCTTGGAAGAGGATACTTGTTCTTCATTATCACCTTCTTCAGCTCTCTATAGTCTATGTACAGTCTCAGGGTATCATCCTTCTTCCTCACAAACAGGACTGGTGCACCCTAAGGAGAAACACTAGTTCTTATGAAACCTTTATCCAGTAATTCCTACAACTGCTCCTTCAACTCTTTCAACTCTGCAGGAGCCATTCTGTATTTGGCAGCATTGAAATAAGAGTAGTGCCTGGAACCACATCTATATAGAACTTAATCTCTCTGTAAGGTGGTAAACTTGACCACTCCTCAGGAAAAATATTAGGAAACTCACAGGCAACAAGAACATCTATGAGTGATAACTTCTCCACTGAAGTATCCTTGACTAATGCCAAATATCCTTGACAATCCTTCCTCAACATCTTCTTGACCGTCATAGCGGAGATGAGATTCTGAGGTGCAAAACTCTTATCACCTATAAACTTAAACTCTTCTTCATCTAGAATTCTGAAAATCACCTCTTTACTCCGACAAACAACAATGGCATAGTGCTAAGACAACCAATCCATACCCAAAATCACATCAAACTCCATTACATCCAAAAACACCAATTCTACTGGCAATTCTCTACCTTTAATAAACACTAAAAAACCAGAAAGAATAACGTCGATGTCCAAAGAATCACTTAGAGGAGTGGCAACAGACAAAGGAAAAGCTGTCATTGAAGCTTGCCGATACAACTTCGAAGCAAACACAGGTGATACGAAGGAATGTGTGGCACCCAGATCAAATAAAACCTAAGCATCCAAGTAACAAATAGGAATAATACCTACCACAATGGCATTAGATACCTGAGCATCCTGCTGAGTGAGGTAGAAAACCATGGCCTGACCTCGACCTCCCTATTGATTGGTAGAAGCTTGGCTAAAACCTCTGGCACCTCCTCTAGTATCTCTACCATGTTCTTACTGAACAACAATCTGAGTTGAACTCAAGTGTTGAGCTGGAGGTAACTAAAAAGGAACTGGTGTAGCACAAGCAATCGACTACTGTGGAAACTATGGAATCTGTTGTGGCTAAAAATCATAATAGGGACATGATCTAGCAAAGTGTCCCATCTGTCCGCATTAAAAATAAGTCAGCGGCACCATATAACATGGTCCCTGATAAACTCTACCACAAGTCTGACAGACGTTGGTTGTTGACCCTGAACTCCGACCACTACTACTGCTAGAAACACCTAACCCAAATTTGATCGATCTGTGCTTTTCCCCACTGCCATGTTTCCTACTCCTATACACTCTCTGCTACTGCCTCTGGCTCTGCTACACTAAGTCTCTTTATTGACTACTTGAACCAATCTGAAAGGTCGAATACGGAGTAGTCTAAAATCCTTCTGACTGTATGCCCAACTGATAATAATCAGGCATAGCTCCTTGCCTGACTAACCTCAACTCAATCTCTTACGCCAACTTTATCACCGACTCTAGAGTAAGGCCCACAGTAGGCATTCCAATAAAAGTAGAACCCAGACCAGTGACATAAGTAGTAACTGTAAAGTATTGATCTCTCATCAGATCCTCTGCATATGTCAGAGAAACTCTCTAGTGTAGTCCTCGATAGATCTATCTCCCTTGGTAATGCTCATCAATTTGAGTCTGTAGCTCATCCGGAGTGGCTCTGGGCAGAATCTCCTCATGAATCTCCTCTAAACTGAGCCTAGGTCATCGTCGTCATATACGGCTGAATCATATGGATGAACCAATCTAGGGCTGGTCCCTCAACTGACAACTCGATGATCATGATTCGTTGGTACTCGATGTGAGCAGTCCGAGTCCTTATCTCAATCGTATGCAGAAAATCTAACGGATCTTATGTCCTATCAAAAGCATTCTGACCAACTCTGGCATAGAATAGTGCTGCCTCAGGGTCAGATATACCTTGCTGATAGGCAGGCTGAATCGACGGTGCAACTGGAGGTATCGCAGCTTCTTCGTACTCTAGCTCTACAGGTTCCTCATCTTGTAGCTCTTGTTATCTATGTGACATGCCGCTCCTCAAGGTCTACCTCTACCTCAACCTCTGTGCCTCGCTGGCGGCTCAGGAGGTAAAACCTCATCCTGAAAGGACTCATTATCCTCAACCTCAATGACCAATGGAGCAACACGAGCTCGCCTCCTTATTCTGAAAAGAAAAACCAAAAAGATTTAAATAAAATAGACAATCTAAGGATTACATGGAATACAAAATCAAGGAAAATTTATTGAAGACATACTTGAACCTAATAAACTGCAATAGTTTTAAAGAAAATACAACTCTGAAAACCTAGGTCCACAACACTAATAACCTAGGGCTTTAATACAAACTTTGCTCTGATACTAACTTTGTCATGACCCAAACCGGGAGTCATGACCGGTATTAGGGAACAGGAATTCTTTCAAATCCGAAACTTGTAGCAAGCCTTAGAAAATAAAAGCATGCAATAAATAAACAAATAAAATACACCATAGTTAAAACTTAAATCGATATAAAAATAAATACTTATGTCATATCATAAAATAAAATATTTGCATACAATATTCAGAGAAAGGTTTCTGATATAAATACCATTCTACAGATACAAACACTACTAGTACTGCAGTTTTCTATAGTATAATAAAAGTCAGATAAATAATTTACATAAACTATTCAGGGCTGAAGAAGTCCGACGTATGGGCCTACTACTGAGGTCTGAGGAAGAAGAATCTCCTGTAAAATAAATAACTAAGGGGAGTTAGACCTCACTGAGTGAATTATTATATTATATATACATGCAGTTTCTAATGTCATATGCAATCAAACATCAGTATACATAATAAATATATACAGGCATTTCACACAGATGCTGAAATCACTATTATGTATAATAAACACTGAAAAACATTTATTTGGATAAAGGATCAAATAGAACCTTAATTATATGCAACCTCAACCAAAAATATCTCTCTAGCCATACAGGCTCACTTAATTCCAAATTAATTCTCTTATTCCATTTTGGACAGTAGACTGGCCCCTAAACACTAAGTTAACCGAGCTCTAACAATGTCACTATCAGTGTGACTGGCCCCGAGCCTCTAAGTCAACCGAGCTCCCGCAATCACACTACTCAATCACATCACTTAGAATCAATCAAATAAATGTCACCTTAAGTGATTTAATATCTCAACCTTAAAATCTATCGCACTGGTACATACACGATTCTAGTGCTACCCACTAGGTAGCACGTTCTATAGATATCCTTCAAATAAAATTCAATATACATATAGGAAGTAATAATGCATATTTAAACATAATAACATTCATAACAATGAAATAAACCATATATATACTAGAAATATACCAAAAATATACTAAGTATATTTCAAATATATATACTACATAAATCTAAAATCAACTATAAATACTCAATATAAACCATGAATATACCAAAAATATTCTAAGTATATATTGAAAATATAACATGCATATATATTGAAATATACCAAAAATATACTGAAAATATACCTAACATATACTAAAACATTTAATAAAACAATTCATGTATAAATACATATTAAAAACATAAATACTCAATATCGTGCATCCTATATGTGATGTATATATAAAATAATAACTCACAATTGTGCGCTCTTCGAGACTAACTCGATGAGCCCGGTCCAATAGGCCTCGGTCTCGGTGCAACTAGAAAATAAATAATAATACAAATTAGAATAAATCTAACTTATACTTCTAAAGAAGACTCAATCTAAGAATACGAAACCTAGACAAACACAAAATTTCAAAATCCACTCGACGTTACGTTTTATAAGAATTCTATCAAAAATTCGGTACAACATCCTCTGTAAAATGGATATCTCTCTACTAAAAAGTAGAGCCGATCCTGCAAGAAAAATACACTTCTAATACAAATTGCATAATACCTCAGGTTGGGACCCTGAATTGCACAATTTTTCAACCGAGGTTCACAAATCACCAAAAATATAATTAAAATAATAAATATATTAAAAATCATTAAATTCCATAAATATCCTTAAAATATCAAAATATAATATATTTAAACAACAAAACACCAAATACAATTATTTTCACAATTCTTAAATAAAAATCCAAAGCAATAATATAATATTAATAAAAATCCAATTTTTCAATAATTCAATATAAAATAGTAAAAAATCACTTTTATATATTCAAATAGCTTAAATAGCATAAATATATATTAAAATTTATTAAAAATCCATTTAATCACCAATTTAGTAAATAATATATTATTAGAATATAATTTTCAAAAATTAGTATTAATTAGTTAAAAATAGTAAATAATTTATAAAAATCATTTTAATACTCTAAATAATTCTAAAACCATCTAAAACATAATATTTAACTATAATTTTCATAAAATTACACAATTAACTCAATAATACAAAATATACATAATATAATTAATATTCTCAAAAATTATATAAATTCACCAAAAATTATTTTAAATATTCTAAAATTATCGACTCACATAAAAAACACAAATTCAACTATATTTTCAATAAAAATAATTAATTAACATAATTATCAATAATTCAATATTTAATAATAAAATAATAAAAAATTAACCAAAATTCAAATTAATTCAAAAAAATTCATAAAAATTATATTTGAGAATCTTGAGCTACAAAAAACAACATTTGTGAAGCAAGTTTTCATGAATCAACCTAATTCAAGTTCAAAAAATTCAAAAACCCTAAAACACATAAACTAAAAATTGAAGATATCTAAAAATCTAGAGGTTTTGAGCTCAAACGGAGCTCGAAATGGACTCATTGGATCAAGGACATTCAAAAGAGACTGGTTCATTGAGCTGGAGTGGCCGGAATCTCACCAGCAAGAGAAAGCTTCAAGTTTCGGCTTTTTTGCATTTTCCGGCGATCCAAGCGGCGACAGGCGATTTTACTGGCGGTGAGGAGGTGGAAGAGGAAGGGAAGAGTTAATGGCAGCTGGTGGTAGAGGGTGGGGCAGACCAGCGGTCTGTGATGGTGGTGACCGAAAGTGAAGAAGAAAAAGAAAAAGGTTTGACCGAAATTTAACTTTTGACCTTTTTTTTTATTAAATTATAAAATTACCAAAATGCCCTTCACTCAATTTAATAATAATAATAATAATAATAATAATGAAAATGATAATAGTAACAATAATAATAATATTATTATTAATAATATTAACTTTAATATTGTTAATTAATCTCACATAAAATAAATTATTTTTATGTAAATAATTCCTCAGAATAAAATACATAAATAATATTAGCAATTAACAATAACAATATACGAATAAAATTTAAAATTATTAATACTGCATATCCCGAAATAACATTATTTAATTTAAAATGTTGGGTCTTTACACCACCAAAGCCTCCAAGTACCAAAATCTGAAGTTAAGCTCAGAGCATTGAGCATCCGAGTAACATGAACATAGTTATTTAAGTGTCAAGCATCGACCGAGCTCGAGCAACTAGATGTCTCATTTGTCAAAATTCTAATTCTTGATATTCCTACGAGCTTATTCCGCCATGTAAATATGTCACTGGACCAAAATTAGGTGGCTAAAGCTTAAGATTATGGGATTGCCAAAAATAAACCTGACTCATCCTAACGATATCCGAGTTTAGCATTGGAATTAAGTTTAAGAATTGAACACTAAAATGTCAAACTATTTACAAAGGACGACATCATAACAAAATAAGGTGCCAAGAGACTACATAAGCTAAAGATAATGTAATGTCTTCATAATACTCGACAACAATTGAACTATCAATAAACATAAATATTCGTTCACTTGTGGGTAGGACAAGAATACATCAAGATATAAGTTTTTCTTCTTTCTCAACTATTTATTATTTATTATTTTCACATCTTATTTATTCTCATAGAATGAATACAGCTTGTTACATAAGTATGCTTACACATTTACACATAAATGTTCATCCATAAATACATGATTATTAGTCATGCATAATATGCATCAATTACATTGATATATTTATTACATGGGGACTGACCATCAATTAAGTTCAAATGATCCTAAAATTGTTATTCCTTTATCTATCATTACAGATAAGGAAAATGTATTTACTGAAGAAGCTACTTTAAGCACCAATCAGTCCAAGTAATTAAATATTTTGATAATCTCATATGACATCAACATGCAAATTTTGTCAAATGACATCAGACATATTGTCAAGCAACATTAATATAAAGAAGCACTCATTTGTGCTCAAATAATAAATAATGGCTCTCACCCAAAGCTTGATCAAACAATACTCAATCAAATCCTACTCTACAAAAAACCCTTATTCATGAACATTTCAGAGAATATCCAACAAGGGAAATCCAAGAAGGGAGTCAAGTATATCCACCACACAGCCAGATAAATCAAAGTACAATTCTAAGACATCCTAGCCAGCATCACACAATCTCCTTTATTTAAGAAAAGGGGTAATCTTAGCCTTTCACCTGAACTATAATGTTCATCGTACGACTTAAATTTAGCAAGCCCAAATTTTGGTCCTTCAAAGCCCACATTCTATTATTTCAAAAAACTCACTAAATTACTATCCCATATTATAGAGCTCATATTGAAAAGGCTCATATCCATTACTAAGATCACAACATCCTTCCCTTTGTGAAAATACTACAAACAACAATGATAAAAAAAAATCAAACATAAAAAAAAATAATGTCCAGACTCAACACCAATCATTATTCTAACCATACAACTACCATTAATAGAGTTATTAAAGTTCATAAACCGAGCAACATCTTAATTACCCTCAAGTCACTTCGATAATATTGAGGTTTGGCACTTGGGTTGCGCTTTTAATGCACCGATAATATACGACACTTAGGTTGTGCTTAATGCACATAGAATATACTACGCTCGAGTCATGCTTCTAATGCATCAAGAATTTAAGTCTAGTGAATGAAGCTGGCACCCTCAAGTCACTTCAATAGCACTGAGGTTTGGCACTCGAGCTGGGCTTCTAATGCATCGAGAATATATGGCACTCAGGTCATACTTCTAATGCATTGAGAATTTAAGTTCGATGACTAAAGCTAGTACCCTTAAGTCACTTCGATAGTACTGAGGTTCGGCACTCAGGCCATGCTTCTAATGCACCAAGAATATATGGCACTCGGGTTGTGCTTCTAATGCACTGAGAATATACGGCACTCGGGTTGCACTTCTAATGCACTGAGAATATATGGCACTCGGGCTATGCTTATAATGCACCGAGCATCAAAACTCTATTGACAGTTGGTTCTGTCAGGTCATTTTTATAATACTAACGGATTAATCTCTCAGGTCGTTTCTATAACACTGAGCATCTTTTATTATAGGTTCTGTGCATCTAAGTCCAGCTAGTACTTTATAAGTATGATATTCTAATACAATGATTCTAAGACTTAATATACCAAGCATCTCAATGTTTAATGACTGAGGCTGGCTACCTCAGGTCATCCTTCAATAACACATAAAATTTCAAGCAAAGGTTCTTATCTCAATGCATCAATCATCTTCGTGTGATTCTTATTTGAAAATCTCGAACATAAATATCCAATCAGACTTTCTGGGGGGACTTTTAACACCCTATATCAGTATACTATTCTAATAAAGAAGGTTATCCTAAAGAGGAAGAATACTCAACTAGGAAGATGATCTTTATGTCCTAAATGAATAAGGATCCCTAATCAAGAAGGAAGTCTATTCTCTCCTAAACAAGGAATCCTACAAGACTAAAGAATCATATTCCTAAGAGGTTTGAGCAATACTTTCTCCTATAAATACATCTCATGTCATTCATTCACTCATCTCTTCATTCATCATCTCCATATCACACTCTATATCAAGACATCATTCCATCGCCTCACTATATAAGCAATCATCATTTATCTTCTACTCTATTCTACTTATTCACTTTATTATTATTTTTCTCTATATGAATATTGACTTAAGCTTTAGAGTGTCTATAGGGGAAATCCTGCCCCTTTACTCATTCTACTCGTTGATGCAAGGTCCATAAGCAAAAAATATCAATTGGAAGTTATCATCAGTGCATATTATATTTTTTATGCATTTCGGACATGTTATTGTTTATGATTTCGGATATAACATGCAACATTATAGATATAGAAAACAAATGTTTGATAGAGCAATCAAAGATGGCATTAGTGCTCTTTCAAGATATTACTTGAATAATTTTCAAAATGGAGCTCAACAAGCAAGCTGCCCTTTATGTGTTGAGTTTTAATTTTGCATACTTCAAAAGAGTCAAGACTCTGGCTACATCCTTGAAACCTACTTAAACAATTTTCACAATTCACATGTTTTCAAGATGCATTAGATCTTATTAGTGGCCATTACATTATCAATAGAAATAGTCCTTCACCATTCTAGCTTAATGGGTTCAAATCATTCTCTGTATGTATTATAATTCTGTTGGTATTCACGTATACTTATACTACTATTTCTGTTTGAAATATAACTCCAACTTTTTTTTTATTCCTCATATACTTACAAATTGTAATCAATATCGTGCAGACAACCATATGCACATACTCACATAACTCCACTTTGGATGTCCTAATGCAAACTAATCATTTATCTAATCTTAAATTTTTAATTAGATTGTTTAAAATTTAAAAAAAAAAAAAAAGAATTATGTAGAAGTAAAAAAAATGGTTTATCATAAATTATTAGG
This sequence comes from Mallotus nudiflorus, assembly GCA_947683625.1. Taxonomy (NCBI): domain Eukaryota; kingdom Viridiplantae; phylum Streptophyta; class Magnoliopsida; order Malpighiales; family Euphorbiaceae; genus Mallotus; species Mallotus nudiflorus. The sequence goes on along the minus strand of CANTUR010000082.1, from coordinate 659,248 downwards.
TTTGTATTGAGATATATATAATAGTGTCTTAAATTAGCATTTGGAGTAGTTACATAAATATTTTATATATATTCTTTTTCATTTATTTTAAATTTTAAATTTTAAAATTTAACTTAAATAAATTATTAAGCTATTTACTTAATTATTATTTTTATCTGAGACTCTTTACTTAGTTATTATTTTTATTAAATAAAAGTAGCCAAATAAAATTATTAATAATTGCATAAGTTTATGCTATTATAAATTATTTGGTTAATTTATAATTTATTAAAATTATTTATTTTAAAATATACATATTATATGTTATTCGTACAACATGTGAATATACGACTAGTTATTATAAAACTTGCACCAATTATAAAAAATAAAAAAATCTTACATTTTATGAAAAGTCATTTTTTCAATATCATATGCACATTATTTTTAAATTTTTCTTATCATAAAATTTTTAACAAATAATATAAAATCAAAATTACAGTACTAAAAATATCATTATAAAAAATTCAATAAAATTCATAACCTAAAAAAGAATATTGTAATTTTAATTTCCATGACATGTGTTATAACATACTAATAGTAGAAAGTAATTTAGTGCTATATTTATTAAGTAGATTTTGTTATAGTTTAACTTAATTAGAGATATGTTGGGATATAATTGATCTAAATTACATAATAATTAGTTTTAGTTATATTCGTTGAACTTACCGATAATTTTTTTTATATGATGAATTATTGTTGAATTTTTATAATGATATTTTAAATCACATAATTTGTTTTTATATTTTTTTTTTAAAATGATGAAAAAAATAAGAAATAAAGTTATGTGTAATACTCTTCATAAAATAAAATATTTATTATTTTTTATATTAATGCAAATTTACAGTCATCTAAACAAGTTAAAAGTTCTTGGTGGGGTTAAAAGCTCTATTGATACTTTATGTGAGAATCACTGTTATAATCTCATTGTGGATTGTCGATAGAGATTGGGAAGTGCGAATGCAACATGCTTTTAGAGAGAGTAACCGAGTTGCGAATGGCTTAGCTAATTTGGCTTTGGGTCGACCGAAAGGGGTGCATATTCTTGATGATTGTCCAATGTAAAATGATTTAGTGGGTGTGGTTCCGCCTCGTATGGCTAGGTCTTGAATGTTTTCTTTTTTGGTTCTATTTCCTCCCTTGTACACAAAAAAAAAGGTTAAAAAGTTCTGGAGCGCTTATTAAAAAAAAATAGTCGACTATATTAAAATTTTTTATGCAACAAAAAAGCTCAATTTTAGGTAGTTTTAGAATTTTAAACTTTAAACAGTGAATTTGGATTAAAAAATTTTAAAAAAAAAAGTAGTTTAGTAATGTAATTAATTAATAAAAAATAGACATTTTATTTGAAATAAAAGATAATTATGTAATTTAAAATTTAAAAAAATAGATAAAAAAAAAAAGAAATGCAAAATAAAAAACAGAGTCGAGTGAGAAAATCTCCACAGCTAAATTGCCAAATCTGCTCTTTACCAACACACTGAGAGCTTATTTCTGCTGCTATCTGTCAACTCTCAAACCTAACCTTATTATTAAAAGAAACAGAAACAAACAAAGAGAGCACATGTGAATATCAGTTTTATTGGTGTGATTCACTTCAATCGAACTGCCATTGAACCTCTCAGACCCACAACTTCATCAAGCAAAGCAGTCGATGAAGCAGCACCAGCATCGTTGTTGTCAAAGCAGTAGACAGGTGCTTGCCAATTTGCATCCTCAAGTGCAGCTCCTACTTCAAATGTCATAAGATGAGCCTCCCTCCCTGCGCATCGCATTGTTTTTATTAATTAACAAAAATTTCAACATGTATTATTGGCTTTGACTAATTAATTAATACAACTTTTGGATAATTGAAATCATATATGTATATAAAGAAAAAGAACCAACCGGTATAAAAGACCCAGTGAACAGGCCTTTTCGTGACCACATCCTCATAGTACCAAATGAAGTCCACCTTCTCCCAAACGTTGCAAAGAAACCCATCGACGTGTCGTTGACCCAGATACTTTGCTCCCTCTAGCCAATTGGGACGAAGGATTCCCACCTCCAGCTGGGCGGAGGAGCACTCTTTGTTGGAGTCCAGAGTGTAAAAAAAGGAAGTGCCGTTGTTCCATTCAAGGTCATACAGGAGCTTGCCCAGCTGGTGTTGTATTATGTTGAAGTTTCTTCCGTTGATCCAATCGTACCACAGATCTATCTTTTGAAGTATCCCGCTGTAGTTCATGAACAGAATCGCGTGGAATTGGTGAGGCCATGGCGTTGGACTCGGTTCTCCTTCTCCTTGTGCCCATGACAAGGAAGAGGAGGAGGAGGACAACAACATGAAGATAGCAGCAGCGATGCAGTAGGATAAGATGGAGATGCTTCTTTTGGCCATTCTTCTTCTTGGTGCCGCTACTGATTTTTTCTCCTTCATAATTTTATTTTTTTGTTTTTAATTTTGGATAAATTACACAAATGGTGTTCCAACTTTTTAATTTCTTCTACTTTGGGGTGGTCATCCTTTTTTTTTTTTTTTTTTTTACAATTAAGGGATCAAACTCTTTAATTTTGTATAAATGTAGTGGTTTTGATCAGCCACAAGCTGTCTAAATGCACAATCAACGCTAATGTGACCCATTGATTACCATGCGGAGCACCACATCATCCAAAAGCTATTGACTTAACAAAAATGTCCTTAATCTAAAGTAACAAATGCCCAAAACTTAATATTAACAAAAAAAAAAATTCTTTCAACATTCAGTGTTCTTAAAAGGAAGAAAATAAATAATGGGGAAAAAGAGATTTAATTAGGGTTTTTTACAGCAAAATGAAGAAATTGAAAATCCCTAGAGCTTAGTAAAAAAGAACACTGAAGCAGTAGACTTCACCATCTTTACTACTTCAAAAGAAAAAATATTACTGATGCTCACCACCATTATCTCCAATGGTGACTACCTTCAATCACCACCACCAGCTCCTCCTCTTTTCATCTTAAACCCCACAATCTTCCCATATCACTCTTATCGCCTCGCCTTCCTTCCCTACCAAACTCGCCTCTCCCAAAGTCCTCTGTTCCCTCAGCAAAGGAAGAAAGAATAGAGTTTACAATGCCAGGAATATAGGACTATGGTTGATTTCTTTTTTAAACAAATGAAAAAAAAAAAAACATAATCCAAAGATTTTTCAACAACTATTAATGTTCAAAACATTGGTATTGAGCAAATGTTGGTATACTTGATTCTATAAACAACATTGAAGCTAAAAAAACAATAACAACATTTCGATTGAGCAATTTTTAAATCCAGCAAACAAAATCTTGAATCTAATAAACAAAATATCAATTCAATTTGATTGAAATAACCAATTCTACCTCCACAACACCAGTCCATATCCCTGCTTATCTTCTTTTGTTCATTCCCAAAAAAACCCATAAAATAAAAAAAGAAGAAAAGTTATCACCTAGAAATGTCACTTACTTCGCCAACTTACTCTACTGCTGCTAGCTTCTTCTCCTTAGGAATCCTATTTCCAACAATTCCAAGTACCTTCCTCAGCCCATTGGCCAACTTAATCACTATATCATTCTCATGACCAATATTGAATAAGGCTTTTTCCAGCAAAAACAAATAATCACTATTGTTACCGCAAAGTCCATATGTTGTTGCAATTATCCATTGACTTCTTGATTTATACAAATATGGTGTTCTAGGTTTTTAGCTATGAATTTGATTATGACGACAAAGTATTGAACAACCCATGCTAGGAAAAAAGGACAAGGGCGAGGAGTAGGTGGATTCGGATGGCCAAAAAAAGGGCAGAGCTGATTATGGATTTTGATTTTTCCAAACTAGTTTAAGTAACACAAGAACTCCAGAACATGAGCTCCACTACATCTAGAGAGTGACAATGGTGGCCTATGTTTTTGAAGGTATTGGCTCTAGTTGAATTCCTTATTCTCCATTGCAGACACCAATTTCATTACTTGATCACAATACCCAATCAATAAAAAAAATCAATTTTTGATATTTCTCAATATTTAAGAGCTTCTTCTTCCCCCCCCCCCCAAATTATTTTCCTTTTTCTTTTCACCATCCTCTTAGTGTCACCTCACCCATCCCCGAAGCACCCATCACCGCCAGCCACACCATTGAGGTTGAAGTACTCCTTGTCGTTGTCAATGCCATCACTTTATCGTAAGCCATTGGATCATATGACATTGAAGAGTCGAGCAACTTCAGTGCGACCTCATGTCCATACTGAAGTCGTTATTATCGATAGCACCATTGTCGGCTCTCGTTCGACCCAGCTTGTCGGACCTACTACTACCTTTTGCTTGCACAATTCGGTTCATTCTGTAGCCGAGATGTCTTTTGTATTTTTACAAGTCATCTTCGATCTCTCCTCACAAGCTAGTGATATCACCAAGGTTGTTCTCCATTGCAGAGTCCTTTGCCTCTTAGGAAATTGAATAGGTCAAAATTTGTGCATACTTTTAGCTTAAACCTTGACTCCTTAGGAATCAATGACCTGTGAGTGCAATTGAGTGGGTTATTACTTTGGCCAAGAAAGTGGGATCAAAGTAGAGTACCTTGAAGAGCAATAGAAGAAACCATGACTGTGTAGAAGTCAGAATGGCAAGGGAGCAAGAAGAAAAAATGGTAAAGTGGGAACAAAAGGGCAGTTTAGACATTTATTATGAATTGTATATGTGTATGTTGAGGTCACATGTTGTGTGGCTAAAAATGGGTCTCACACATGCTAACTGGGCACTCAGGCCACAATTCACCAGAGATAACCACTAATTTGATACAAAAATAAAGAGTGTGACCACTTGATTGTTAAAAAAAAAAAAAAATCCAACTATCAAAATAGAAAAAATTAAAAAGTTCAAACAACATTTGTGTAATTTATCCTTTAATTTTAGCAAGACAAGAGAGGACATTTCATTTTTGTAATGTCTGAATTACCCCCACCGCCCCACAACACAAATCTTCGGCTAATTCCCAAAACTCCAATTCATTTTAGCCGCACTTTGCATCGATGTTGTTTTCATTTTCATTACACTTCAAGCTTTTTTATTTTTGCCTCTTGGCATAAAGTATTGGAATAGAATTGAATTTTATCAAAACCAACCTTTTGGCTGGCTACAGGATACCAAAAGCATATATAAAAGAAAAAAACAAAAACCTAGACTAGAAGGTAAGATGTCTATATCCTCTTCTCCTTGTACAGAACTTTGTCCAGTGACCAAAAGATTTATTTTTGTTCTAATAGAATGGAATTGAATTGATGCAACAATGGTATTGTTTTTCTTCATGCTGTAGCCAACTATTGTTCCATGAGTAATCTATATGCACAAAATCAGTTTAATATTTACTACTCCTGCAACACTACCAAGTACGTATTGATGTGATCATTTTGCTCCAAAAACTGCGAAAGAGAGGTAAACAAGCAGTTCACTACCCAATTAAATTCCGCACAATCAGTCAAATAAATTTGTGCAAGTCTAATCTGAGCCTCACTTGAAAATTTCCAAAATATATTGTACACTTTGTATTTCTCTAAATGTACTTCAGTCCCGAGATATATTGCTGTCTAGAGATTAGAGTCTGAGCTATGGTATAAATAATTCCTAACACCCCCAATATCTTTATCTTAGTCACATCTGATATTATGATCGATGGCAGATTCAGGGGCAGTGTGATCAATGCCGAGTCAGTCTGCTTTGTGTAACTCCACACAAACCTGTTAAACAGGATATGACTTGGGAATGTAAGAATGAGGAGGGCTAGATTCTTCACTGCAAAGAACCAATCAGGGCCCCCAATCTCCAGACCCCACCCAGTATTCCCATGCCACACATCTTCCCATATGCTGTATAGGGCTGTCAATACCAAATATGCTGATATAGCAACTGCAACTGGGAAATACCTCTGCTTGTCCCCAAAACCGGCAACAAAATCAGAGTCCTGGTTCAGAAGCAGCAAAATAGGAGCAAGGAAGAATATTGCCTGGTTCGAACCCCCAGTCACATTCACATTCAGTATCAGACATATTGCAAAGCACATTATTGTAGCAACATTGCCAACCGCAGGCATCCAGGCTCCCTCTGCAGCCATTCTCTTGATTGTGAAAGTTGGCACAGTAGAGGCTCGGCGCTGCTGCATGAACCTCATTCGTGGAGCAAAACCAGCAGAGCTGCTTTGACCAGAATGCCTCTGTCTGATTCCACCCCTTTCAAGAATCTTTTCCCGCATAAGTGAGGCAAGTTCAAACTTTATCTCCAGTGCTATAAGCATAAAGATCGCTGCATATAAACCAAGAAGAGATGTCCTTGCTCCCTCAACAGCCAGCAGGGTGGTGAGCTTCCGATCTTCTTCTCCCACATCTCCAACTACTCCATCTTCCAGGATGCTTTTGATTCTCACCTGACCTTCCAACAGATATGTCACTGGAAACAGAGCTACAAGTAGAGCAAATACCCATGGTAGTATCTTTGTGCTTGAAGCAGATGGAAAATGGGTGAAGACGACAAACACAGAGGTGCAGACCATGGTAATGACAATAAGCGCATGCAGAACTGCAGCTTGTAGAAAGTACTCAGCAGATATATAGATTCCAAGAGCAACTCCAATAGCAATGGAGTAAAATGCTCTGAGCTCTACCATGTACTTTATGGGTATGATGGATGTCACAGCTGCTAAAGTGAGCAGAATTGCCACAATAAGCAACCAAGATGGCCAGGTAGGCTTTGATGCCATGAAGCCATAGATAGAGATGTCGTCAGAAGATTGGCGAGCTGCTTTGATCATGTCGGAATTATAAGTCCATGACAATGGGATTGGTGGCTGCATTAGAATAAACAGAACACCTGTTGCGACAACTAGCACCAAGCATCTCTTAGCAGACTGCAAATGAGGAAAAATCCAATCAGTTAAATGAAAATTAGAAAAACAAAAATGCTTCTGCCTATGCCTGCACAAGTATCCAAAGGTCACATCAGCAATCTTATAAATTCAAAAAAAAAAAAAATCTAGATGGCACAAGAAAAGCCTACAAGTACACACTTCCGTTCATAAATCATCTAGGGCATTCAGCTATAATCATCACTTTCTTTTCCTCCAAATGTAAATCAGTTAAAACCAGATTTCCAAATTCCAAACAGAAATTATAATGTCTCTAGTGATAAAAATAATGCCCTCAATTTCATCAAAGACATGCAATATTTGCGAAGGAAATAAAAAAAGGTAAGAGGAACAAATATCTGGATTGATTTATATGTTCACTTAATTTCCTTAATGAATAAAGTGAATCAACAAAAGGTAAAGAAAAGACAGAAATGGAAAACATACCAAGGCATGAGAGAAGTGCAGAGCGACAATTGGTACACAAGCCAACCCTGTCAAGACAATACAGAAGCCCAAAAGTAAACCATCCGATGGAGACCTCCCATTCCACCATTGGAGTGCTTCAAAAATAGTCTCACGGCAAAACCAAACGGATAGAGTAACCACAGTAGCATGCGCATAACCTTGCCATGGTTTCATCTTTGAAGCAGTTCGTGACTTATTCCTGAAATGTCCAACATGAGAAAGATCAAGCAAAAGGTGAAGGAGCCTACTTTAAAATATACTGAAGAAATAATAGTCTCAATTTAGGATTACATACTTGTATAGGAGTAAGGGGGGTGAAATTGCAAGTAATAGTACAGCTGAAACCCATACAACAGACTTTGATGAAATAAACAGCACCGACAACTTCGAAGCATATAGGCATGTCAAGATCCAAACTGCCTTTGGTCCAATTCGATGATCCACAGATAGTCTCCTTACAAGAGCCAAGCCCACAAAAGTTGTCATAATAACCATATAGCTAGGATACATCACATCATCCTCCAAGCCATAGAAGTATATGCCCGAGTGATTAAAAAATCGATTCTCAATATAGCATAACAGCAATGCATGGCTGATCAATCCAACCTCAACTAAAAAATGAAGTTGTGATGGAAGAAGAGTTAAACCAGGAATGGTCATGGCTAGGATGACACTTGCAACTATGAATTTACAGAAGGACTTCAGCGACATGCCTGCCAACCAAATATTTAGATCCCAGAAATTATGCAGCACAAACCATATGACCATCAAGCTCCCAAGCACAACAAAGGCAAAGTAAGACGGCACACTTTTCTTTGTAAAAAAGCGAGCCAAGTAAAAGCCAGCAACAGAAGGCAGAGGAAGGAACTGCAAAAATAAAGGGCAAGTGTAATATTTGCCGATCATTTAAAGTTGATTTACATTTCCCTCTTCATCTTAGAGAGAAGTTTATTAAGAAGTTATTACACCCTCGACAAACACATGTATGAAAAAGAGAAGGAATAAAAAGGTATTGCAAAATATAGAATAAAGTTACAAGTTGTAATATGTAATCGCATTTCTCCTCTTGAGATTGGTACACTACCTACTGAAAAGGCTTTATGAACTGCATAAACATAAGCTATACAGAAAGGATCCAAAATAATTTTAGTTAAATGACCTCTGTAGTGTAAAGAGCATCACTGCCCAAACAGACACTGACACATTAAAATAGGAAGCCAGCATGGATAGGGTTGCAACTGTCACACCAACAGCAAGCAGCAAACTATATATGTTATGGATTGGCCTAATTGTAGAATAAAATGCAAAGCAGATAAAAAAAATTAATTGAAAAAATGTTGATTACTGTGTGAGTAACCATACATGAAAGTCAAAATTATCTAAATTCCATGCTATTTTTCAATAGCTATACATGCATGTAACCTGAGGACCATGAAGTGTGTATATAGGATCCAAAAGCTTCCAAAAGTATGAGAAAATTGTTAGATTGGAAGACATGGATACATAGGACTAGCAGAGAATTAGAATACAAAAAAAAAAAAAAAAAAAAGGAAGAAGTTAGAGAGAAGGATGAAGAATATAGAATAAAAAACTAGAGAGAAAAAGGTAGAATATAATATCAAACATTTAACATACTTGAAGGAAACTATCAGCAAACTAATCTATCAGGTCTAGCTTTTGAGCCAGATGTTTCTGTAATGTGTTTTGGAATAGACTAAGACAACTGACATAGAAAAAATAAAATATCTTTGTTGGGGAAAGCATTGAAGTCTAAATTTTCAAATGGGTGTTTGAACAGGCATGTTTGGCGGCTGCCAACCACATTTTCATGCAATACTTTGCACTTCAAATTGCAAAATTTACTCTTTAAGCACCGGTGGCAAGACCTCAGACTCAATATATTCACTTTCTTATCCTTCAAAGCTTAAATGGCTGCAACTTGATACACAATCACATACCTAGACCTTTCAAGATCATATCCAACTGAAATTCCATGAATAGAAAGCTATGCTGATATCTTTCTGCAAATTAAATTTTCACATTCCTAGCATCAGCCTTATATTGACAGCTTAATCTGACGGATAGAGTCTCTTGAGTAAAAATTCAGGTGCTTCCATTAACTAATAAAATTGCCTCAAAAAGGCAATTCATGCAATACACTCACATACACTTTTATCTAATTTCCATCAACACATGTATAATAAATAGTTATACCAATCATGTCAACAGATTTGCAGAATACCAGAAGAACCTCAGCATAAAAAGTAAATTAAAAACCAGGCATGGATACCATAATCCATACTCTGGTCTCTTAATGTGACATGCTAAAATAATATATGTCTAGTGGTTTCAATTGGTTTGACATATGGTCTTCTATGGTATGTCTAGACAACTGCCTTGGAATTTTAAAATCAGACTAAAACAAAAAGGGCAGAACGATGAGCAATCGAAAGATGTGAACCAAGTGACCTTTTCAACTGAGTCACAAGAACATACCTATCCATTTGTAGCACACGAGTGTAATGAAAGAGAAATAAACATAAATGGAGAAAGTGTTATTTAGTGGAGTGCATACCACAATAGGAAAGCCCACAACAATAGCCCCAGCAGCGCTTACAACCACAGCCAATACAGTGAAAGCCGCAGAGCTGAAAGCATCGGAAATCATGCCAAGTGCATAAGCACCAGCTCCAGCAGCCCCTCCAAGCATAGCCAAGGTCACAAGAAGATAATTCAATGGAGGAGGAACCTGAATATAGCGCCCAAATGAATGGAAAACAACTCTAACCTCCAAACAGAGCACAACAATAACCAATGCAACAGCACCATTCACAACACGAATGCTATGCAATTGATGCGCATTCTTGGTAACCCACCAAAGAGCACCTCTTGTGGAGGCGTAAAGTTGGAATAAGAAAGGGATAAAAAAGAGAAGAAACAAATCAGAAACGGAAGCAGCAGAGGAAAATATAACAGAGTAGTGAGAAGCAATATGAAATAACAAAGGACAGAAGAGCAAGTTCAGAGTGTGGACACAGCCCTCGAGAGGAGTGAGAATGAAGTTATCGTCAGGGATTTCTCCTCCGTGATACTTAGCTTCCTGTGCGGACTTAAAAGAGGAAACTCGAGGAATTGCAAAAAGCCAATAGAAAATGCAATTGAATATCATCAGATAGTAAGAGGCGTTGTTCATCCCAACGGCGGATATGGTAGCCCACGTGAAGATTGAGGAAGCCGTAAAAGGGAGGCAAGCGAAGAGGAGGCGCTCCAGAGCAAGCACGATGGTAGGGTTTTCGAGCTGGATCCACTTAAACTGAAGAGAAGCCCACACTCCGATGAGAAAATTAGCATAGGCGCAAAGGAAAGCGGCGAGGAGACCTAGGGGGACGGAAAAGAAGGTGGTGATGAGGGAGGAGCTAAAGAAGAAAGCGATCTGAGCTGCAATTAGGGAGAACCATACACCGAAGAAAGCGCCTGACTTGAAGTTGAGGGAATCGAGGATGTAAGAAATCATGAGACCGGCGGTGAGGGTGGCGACGACGGGGGCGCCGCCGAGGTCAAGGAGGAAGGCAGCGCAAGGAACAAGAGCGAGAGCAATTCTGGCGTTGTGGGAAAAAGAAGAAGGCAAGAAGCGAGATCTAGAAGGAGAGGAAGAAGAAGGAGGAGGAGGGGAATGGAAGTGGGAGTTAGGGGAAGGGTTAGGGTCGGAAGGGTAAGAGCGGTCATTGTTGAAGGAAGAGAAAGAAGGAGCACTGGAGGAGGATGCGATGAAAGGTCGGAATGGCCGCGCTTGTAGTTCCGGCGGTATCATGATTCGCCGGAGTTAGATAATAAAATAATAATACAGGAGTAAGTAGGGGTGGGTGGAATGATTGCCGCGAACAGAGTCGCTAGCTAGCAAGGACCATCAACGGAAACGGAACAAAAAATAAAGGGTGGGGAGAGGATCTCATATCGGAATCAATCGGTTGTCTCGGTATGGGTTTAGGAAAAATGGTGACGTGTTTCATGGATTTTGGATCGTTGGATCATGGCTATGGGTCAATTGAGCCGCACTGCACACTGTATTGGTAATTGTACGGGAGGTTGATAAAAACAAAATTATTGTAGGGTTAAATATTGAATTGATTAGTTTGTTATAAAATTAAATTTAAAATAATAAATTAAAATTTAAATGTCTTTGTTCTGCTTTAATAGTATTTAATTAGAAGAAAAATATTTTATAATAGAATGGTTTTAAGATAATTTGGAGAAAATTTAAAAAATTATAATATTAAAAAAATTTTAAAAATAATATATTTTTTTCTTTATTTTATCGTTAATGAATTACAATCTTTTTATATAAAGATTTTCTTTTCACTATTTGAGAATTATTCTGTGATAAGTAATATATTATTCATTCGCATTCATAATACTCTCTCTCAAATAATAATCTTTTGCAACTAAAAATATGCCCCATTTAAAACCTTACTAATTAAAAAAAAATCCAGTAAAAAAATATTAGTAAAAGAAAAGTAGTACATTATTCTTATTACATTTTTATGACATTGCTTCGTTAAAACCTTATTAAATAAAATTCAGTGGGAAAAATTTTAGCTTAAGAAAAATAGTACAGTGTATGATTTTTTCTCCCTCAAGTTGATATGTATAATCTTTCTTCATATAATATGCAGATGTCACATTCCAATATCGTAAACGTGTTTTCTAAAGATTATAGTTGGAAGTGACTTTGTGAAAAGATCAGCTAAATTCTTGCTAAACTGAATATACTTGATATCTATATGATTGTCTTTTATTAGCTCGTGAATGTATGAAAAGAATCTTGGAGGTATATGTTTGGTTCTATCACTTTTGATATGTTCTTCCCTTAACTGTGCAATGCATGCTGCATTATCTTCATACAAAATTGTTGGACTTTTTTTAACTAGAAAACCACAAGATTCCTCAATATGATGTGTCATTGATCTAATCCACACACACTCTCTACTTGCTTCATGTAGTGCAATAATCTCATAATAATTTGAAGAAGTAGCGACAAGCGTTTGTTTCTGGCAACGCCAAGAAATTGCAGTTCCGTTATTTGTGAAAATATAACATGTTTAAGATTTCGCTTTATGAGGATCATATAAATGCCCTGCATTTGCATAACCGATCAATTCTTGTTTTGAATTGTTAGAATAAAATAAACTCAAATCAACATTTCCTTGAAGGTATCGAAGTATATGTTTGATCCTTTTCCAATGCCTTTTTGTTGGAACTGAACTGAACCTTACTAATAAATTGACTGCAAAAGAAATGTCAGACCTAGTACAATTAGCAAGGTACATTAGAGCTCTAATGGCACTGAGATATGAAAATTCAGAATCAAGAATTTCTTCATTTTCTTCACAGGGTCGAAATGGATCAGTCTTAATATTGAGTGATCTAACGACCATTGGATTACTTAAAGGATTTGCTTTATCTATATTAAAGCATTTCAAGATCTTTTCTATGTAATTTGATTGATGCACGAATGTCACATTGTATATTTGCTCAATTTGTAAACCAAGGCAATACTTGATTTTTTCAAGATCTTTCATTTCAAATTCTTCCTTTAAGTATACTGTTGCTTTATAAATCTTATTTTCTGTTCCAATGATATTTAAATCATCAACATATGCAGCTATAATCATAAATCTAGATATTATTTTCTTAATAAAAATGCATAGGTAGATAATATTACTCACATATCCTTTATTAATCAAATAATCATTTAAACGATTATAACACATGCATCCAGACTGTTTTAACCCATATAAAGATGTCTGGAGCTTGATCGAATACATTTCTTTGGGTTTTGTACTTAATGCTTTAGGAATTTTCATATAAATGTCACTATCAAGTGATCCGTATAAATAAGCAGTTACAACATCCATAAGATGAATTTCTAATTTCTTAAAAACTACTAGGCTAATCAGATACCTGAACGTAATTGCATCTGTAACATGAGAATACGTTTCATCATAATCAATTCTCGACCTTTGTGAAAAACTTTGAGCTACAAGTCTAGCTTTGTACCTTATTATTTTATTTTTCTCATTTCTCTTTCGTACAAAGACCCATTTGTATCCTACAGGTTTCATAATTTTAGGCATAGGAATAATTGGCCTAAACATATTTCACTTATTTAGTGAGTCTATGTAATATCCCATATTTTTAAATATTTTAATACTGCATCGGGATATGCAGTGTTAATAATTCTATTATATAATATTGATATTTCATGAGCTTTTATTTAATTAAATTGAATTTTAATTGTTTATTATTATTTTGAGTACTTTACGTAAAATTTTCTCGGAACTTGCATTTTCGGTGAAATTTTCACGCAAATAATTTACTATTAATTATTTTAAATAGATTTACGGACTTGCATGAGCTCATACATATTTTTAAAATACTAAACACCGTATATATGTGTACTTATTTATCTAATTAGGGTTTAATTAATATTACCCTAATATTTTATTATTTATTTATTAATTTTATTGTTATTTAATTATTTTTATTTATTATTAAATTTTAAAATATTAAATTATATGTGTGTGGTGTATATTTAATGTGTGTAATTTAATATTATTTTATTATATAGTGTAAAGTATATATATATACATATAATAAGTCAAAAAAATCAAATTTTGGAAAATTACAATTCTGCCCCCGACTTCCTCCTTCTTCCCCGATTGCCTCCATCGCCATTCCGTCGCCTATCATGCCGATTTATTGCCCTCCAGTGTGCCACCACCTTCCTCAGCCTTCCTCACCGCCTGTTGCAGCAGTTTCCGTCGTCTGGAGGTTGATTTTGGCCGGAGAAGCCGAATTCTTCTTCACCGTCGTTCACGATGTTTTCGGCCACCATTTTTGACACTGCCGGTCTCTTTCTTCTCCTTGAGCTCCGGTGAGTGTGATTCCAAGCTTTGTTTCACTTGAAATGGTCTTGATTTGCTTAGGTTTTGAATTTTCGATTTCGGCCATATTAGGGTTCTTGAATTTTTTGGACTTCAATTTGATTGATTCATGAAAAATTCCTTCAAAAATGTTGTTTTCTTAGCTTAATCTACATGTATGAATTTTTGTGGAATTTTTGGGAATTATTTTGATTTTTGGGTATTTTTGAATATTTTAATATTATTTTCTAATTTTCGGAAATTAATTAAATAAATTATGAAATTGTGTTTTATGATAAATATAGGTGTTGAAATGAATCATAGGAATTTATTTGGAATTTTTATGAATTTCTATGTATTTATTTGAATTTAATTAGGTTTATGGAATTTTTGGAAAATAGGGTTAATTGTGTTTTTAATTGAATTTAATTGGTTAATTGAGTTTAATTATTGATATTATTGATAAATATGTTGAGAAAATTAATTTTGGATAATTATACTATTTTTGGTGAATTTTTGAATGAATTTTAGTATATTTATATATGGGGGTATTTTGGTAATTTTACACAAAATTGCCTAAAAATGTAATTTAATTGGGTTTAATAGTTATTTAAGGTATAAAAATGATTTCTAAAAATTATTTAGTATTTTTAACTAATTAAAATTATTTTTCGTGAATTATATATATAATATACGATTTTACTAATAAAATGAGTTTTTATCGATTTTTACTGTGTTTAAAGGTTAATTA
The DNA here is from genome assembly GCA_947683625.1 of Mallotus nudiflorus. NCBI lineage: Eukaryota > Viridiplantae > Streptophyta > Magnoliopsida > Malpighiales > Euphorbiaceae > Mallotus > Mallotus nudiflorus. The sequence continues at coordinate 644,183 of CANTUR010000082.1, read as the reverse complement.
TGTAATTTCTACCTATAAAATGAATTTCTATGTTATAAGGATATTTTTAATATTTCTGTAATAGTTCCGTGAATTATGGACCCCGGTCGGTAAACTGTAGTTTGGAGTCCTACCGAGGGGTTGTGGATGAGTTGTTGAGCTTGTTTTTTGAAGTGTGTTTCTTTGCAGGGTCGGCTCTACTCTTTGAGTAGAGAGATGTCCATTTTACAGGGGAGGTTCTGTCGAATTTCGATAGAATTCTTGTAAAACGTGATGTCCGATCGATCCCTAATCCTGTTTCTGTGTTTAATATTCTAGATCGAGTTTCTAGGACTTTCTGTTAGGTCTATTCTGATTTCTGTCGTTATTGTTTGTTTAGTTGCACCGAGACCGAGGTCTAGTGGACCAGGCCCGTAGGATCCATCTCGTGGAGCGCACTAAGGGTGAGTTATTATTTTATATATATGTGTTTAGGATGCATGATTTTAGAAATGTATGTTTTATTTTGATTAAATGTGCATAAATAATGTGATTTGTATTTAAGTATATCTTTAGTTTATTTTTGGTATATATTAAATTATATGCATGTTTTATTAATAAATTATATTTAAAATGTTTTTAAATATATTTCTAGCTTAATTTGTAATTTGATTGAATTTATTTGACATATATATACTCGAAATATACCTGGTTTACTTTTGGTATATTTCTAATATATATATGGTTTATGTTGTTATTTTAATTAAATACATGCATCATTTATTTGTGAATGTATATTTTATATTTAATAATGAAGGATATAAGAACGTGTTACCTAGTGGGCAGCACTAGGACCGAGTACGTACCCCACGCTTATAGCATTTAGGCTATATTACTAACCATTTATGGATATTGATTGGGTATGATTATTTGATGTGTGAGATATGATTCGGGAGTGTGATTACTGGAGCTCGGTTGACCAAGTGTCTCGGGGCCAATCACACTGACAATCAGACTGCTGGAGCTCGGTTGACTTAGTGTCTCGAGACCAGTCCACTGTTTAAATGGAACAAGTGAATATATTGGAATAAGTGAGCCTGTATGGCTAGAGTGTTGTCTAACACTATTTTCGAGGTTGCGATATTATAGGGTTCTATTTGATCCTTCATAAACGATGATTTTCAGTAAAATATATATTAAATGATTTTTCAGCATCTGTGTGTATTTGTCTGTATATATACATATTAGATATATACTGTTGATTGTATGCATTGTCATTTAGTATGCATGTATATATATTATAGTAATTCACTCAGTGAGGTCTGACTCCCCTCCGTTGACTAATTTTTTCAGGAGAGTCATCTTCCTCAGACCTCAGTAGCAGGCCTGTACGCCAGATTTCTTCCTCCCCGGCTTCTTTATGTAAACTGCTTCTCTGAGTCTTGAGTTTTATTTTATCTAGACACTGCAGTAGTCATTAAATTATTTAAGAGATGTTGTATTATATTTGAACTGGATTTTTATTAAAAAAGTTTATATATATATATATGTGATGATGAAGATTTGATTTAAATCAGTTGGTGGATAAATATTTTAATATTTATGATTTTTATTTCCGCTGCTTTAAATATTGTTATTATTATTATTGTATGTTTATTTTATTTTTAGGCTTGCTACGGGTTTCGGATTCGAAAGAATTCCCGTTCCCTAGCGCCGGTCATGGCCCCTGTTTTGGGTCGTGATGGTATCAAAGTGGAGTTCTATGTCAGGGCTTAATTGTGCGAGTCGTGGCCCTAGTTTTCAAAGTTGTTTTCTTTTGGTAACTACTGCAGTGAATTAGGTTCGAGTATGTCTTGATAAGTATTCTTTGCATTAGTTTTCTGTGTTATTCCTTCGTTGTCTATTTTGTCTGAATCTTTCCGTCTGTCTTTTCAGAATGAGGAGGTGAGCGCGTGTCGCTCCATCGGTCGTTGAGGCCGAAGATGACGAGTCTTTTCAGGATGAGGTTTTACCTCCTAAGCAGCCAGTTAGACGTAGAGGTCGTGGCAGAGGTAGACCTCGAGGAGTGGCAGGTCGCCGTAGGCAGAGAGAGTTACAGGACGAGGAGCCTGTTGAGCCTGAGTTTGATGTTCCTGTGCCTCCAGTTGTTCAGCCTGCCTATCAGCAGGGTATGTCTGACCCTGAGGCAGCTTTGTTCTATGCCCGAGTTGGCAGGATTGCTTTTGACGGTACTTCCGATCCGTTAGACTTTTTGCATGCGATCAAGACTCGGACTCGGACTACTCATACCGAGTACCAACGGATCATGATCGTAGAGTTGTCTGTCGAGGGACCAGCCTTTGATTGGTTTATTTAGATGATCCAACCTTACATGATGACGATGACCTAGGCTCAGTTCAAAGAGCAATTTATGAGGAGATTCTGTCCAAAGCCTCTCCATATGAGCTATAATCTCCGATTGACCAGCATTTCTTATGGTGATCGATCTATAGAGGAGTACACCTGAGAGTTTCTCCGTCTGGGTAGATATGCAGAGGATATGATGCGAGACCAATATTTTGCGATCACTACATACGTTACTGGTTTGGGATCAGCTTTTGCTGGTATGCCTACAGTAGGCCTTACTTTGGAGTTTGTGATTGAGTTAGCTAAGGAGATTAAGCTGAGGCTAGTTAGGCAGGGAGCGATGCCTGATTATTACCAGTTGGGAGTTCAGTCGAGTGGATTGCAGACTACTTCACATTCGAGTTTTCATGTTGGCTCGAGTAGTCAGCAATGAGGTCCGACTCAGTAGAGTCAAAGACAGCAGCAGCGAGTGCATCGGAGCAGTAGACATGGCCGTGGAGGTCAGTGTAGACCATTCAGATTTGGGTCAGGTGCTTTGAGCAGCAGCAGTGGTCGTAGTTCTGGATCAGCTGTGAGTGTTTATCAGACTTGTGGTAGAGTCCATCAGGGACCGTGTCACCTGATACCACTGACATGCTTTAGATGCCGGCAGACAGGACATTTTGCCAGATCGTATCCTTATTCCGGGTATCAGCAGCCGCAAATTCCATGATTTCCACAGCAGTCGATTACTAGTACTGCACCCGTGCTATTTCAGTTACGTCTAACCCAGCATCAGAGTTCCATTCAGATTGTTCCACAGTAAAGTTGTGGTAGAGGTACTAGAGGAGGTGCCAGAGGTATTGGCCAGGCTTCTACCAGTCAGCAGGGAGGACGACGACAGGCCAAAGTCTTCCATCTTACTCAGCAGGATGCTCAGGCATCTAATGCAATCGTGGCAGGTATTGTTTCTGTTTGTTACCTGGATGCATGGGTTTTGTTTGATCTGGGTGCCACGCATTCATTTGTTTCTCCCATTTTTGCTTTTAAATCTTGTTAGTAAGCTTCGAGGATGGCTTTTCCTTTGTCTGTTGCCACTCCTCTGAGCGATTCTTTGGACATCGATATTGTTCTTTCTGGTTGTCCAGTTCTCGTGGGAGATAGAGAATTACCAACTGATTTGATTCTGTTGGATGTGATGGAGTTTGATATTATTTTGGGAATGGATTGGTTATCTCAGCACTATGTCATGGTAGATTGCAGGAATAAAGAGGTGACTTTCAGAATTCCTGATGAAGAAGATTTTAAATTTATGGGTGATAGGAGTTCAGCACCTCAGAATCTTATTTCTGCTATTACGGCTAGGAAGTTATTGAGGAAAGGTTGTCAGGGATATTTGGCATTGGTCAGGGATACTTCAGTGGAGAAGTTGTCACTCACAGATGTTCCTGTTGCTTGTGAGTTTCCTGATGTTTTTCCCGAGGAGTTGCCAGGTTTACCACCTCACAGAGAGATAGAGTTCTGTATAGATGTGATTCCAGGTACTACTCCTATATCTATGCCACCCTATAGAATGGCTCCTACAGAGTTGAAAGAGTTGAAGGAGCAATTGCAAGAGTTATTGGATAAAGGTTTCATCAGACCCAGTGTTTTTCCTTGGGGTGCACCAGTCCTGTTTGTGAAGAAGAAGGATGGTACCCTAAGACTGTGCATTGACTACAGAGAGCTGAATAAGGTGACAGTGAAGAACAAGTATCCTCTCCCGAGGATAGATGACTTGTTTGATCAGCTACAGGGTGCACAGTTCTTTTCTAAGGTCGACTTGAGGTCGGGTTATCATCAGCTGTGGATTAGTGAAGCTGATATTCCTAAAATGGCGTTCTGCACTCGATATGGCCATTATGAGTTTCTGGTGATGTCTTTTGGTTTGACTAATGCACCAGCAGCTTTTATGGACTTGATGAATAGGGTATTCAGACCATATGTGGATCAGTTTGTGGTAGTCTTTATTGATGATATACTGGTTTATTCAAGGAGTATGGAGGAGCATGTATATCATTTGAGGATTGTTCTGCAGACACTGAGAGATCATCAACTTTATGCTAAATTCTCGAAGTGTGATTTCTGGATGGAGAGTGTTTCTTTTCTTGGACACGTGGTGTCTAAAGAAGGTATCCAGGTTGATCCACAGAAGATTGAAGTAGTGTCTGAGTGGCCTAGACTGACTTTTATCACTGAGATTCGAAGTTTTCTAGGTTTAGTTGGGTATTATAGGCGGTTTGTGCAGGATTTTTCCAGAATAGCAGCCCCTATGACTCACTTAACCCAGAAGAATGTCAGATTCGAGTGGTCAGAAGCTTGTGAGAATAGTTTTCAGTTATTGAAGTAGAAGTTGACCACAGCGCCAGTGTTAGCTTTGCCTAATAGTGTAGATAAGTTCACAGTTTATTGTGATGCCTCTAGAATTGGCCTTGGTTGTGTGTTGATGCAGAATGGAAGGGTGATAGCCTATGCTTCGAGGCAGTTAAAGAAGCATGAGCAAAACTATCCCACATATGACTTTGAGATGGCTGCAGTGATCTTTGCTTTAAAGATTTGGAGACATTATCTGTACGGGGTGACTTGTGAGATATTTACTAATCACAAGAGCCTTAAGTACATTTTCCAACAGCGAGATTTGAATCTGAGGCAGAGAAGATGGTTGGAATTATTGAAGGATTATGACTGTGAGATGTTATATCATCCGGGTAAAGCTAATGTGGTAGCAGATGCCTTGAGTAGAAAGTCCTCAGGCAGCCTTGCTCACATCAGTGTTAAGAGGAGAGCGTTGATCCAAGAATTACATCTGATGGTGGATCAAGGTCTGATGATGAAGATCGGTAGATCAGGTGGACTGCTAGCTCAATTTAAGGTACGATCTGTACTGAGGGATAGGATTAAAGCAGCTCAGAGCCGAGATCCTAATCTAGAAGAGCTTGCAGAGAATGTCAGAGTAGGGAAGTTCACTGATTTCACACTCGATGATGATGGTGTGTTATGGATCAGTGGTAGATTATGTGTTCCTGATGTGGATGATTTGAGAGAAGAGATCCTAAAGGAAGCACATTCTACAGCTTATAGCGTACATCCAGGTGTTACGAAGATGTACCACAGTATTAGAGATTTATACTGGTGGGATGGATTAAAGAAGGATGTCGCTGATTATGTTGCTAAGTGTCTGACGTGTCAACAAGTGAAAGTTGAACATCAGAAGCCTTCTGGGAAGCTTCAGCCTTTTCGTATTCCCGAGTGGAAGTGGGAAAGGATAGCTATAGATTTTGTGGTAAGTTTACCTCGTTCTAAGGATGGATACAATTCCATCTGGGTGATTGTAGACAGGTTGATGAAGTCTGCACATTTCTTACCTGTGAAAGCCACTTATTCTGTAGCTAGATTGGCGAAGTTGTACATGAAGCATATTGTATGCCTTCATGGAGTACCTATGTCCATTGTGTCAGACAGGGGTTCAGTGTTTACTTCTCATTTTTGGCAGAAGTTGTAGGAAGCGATGGGCACTAGGTTGGACTTCAGTACTACTTTTCATCCTCCGACAGATGGTCAGTTTGAGAGGACGATCCAGGCACTAGAAGATATGTTAAGGATGTGTGTCCTGGATTTGGGAGGTAGCTGGGATGATCATTTGCCACTCGTAGAGTTTGCATATAATAACAGCTACCATAGCAGTATTGGCATGGCACCATATGAGGCGTTATATAGAAGGAAGTGTAGATCCCCTTTGAGTTGGTATGAGATTAGTGAGAGAGCTTTGACTGGACCTGAGATGGTTCAGGATGTTGCAGAGAAAGTCACCATAATTAAGCGCATATTAGAGGCCGCAGTTAGCAGACAGAAGAGTTATGCGGATCCTAGGCGCAGAGATGTGGAGTTTCAGATTGGAGATTTCATTTTTCTGAAGGTATCTCCGATGAAGGGTGTGATGAGATTTGGTAGGAAGGGTAAGTTAGCACCGAGATATATCGGACCGTTTGAGATTTTGGAGAGAGTTGACACTGTTGCATATCGGTTGGATTTGCCTCCGAGTATGTCACAAGTGCATCCAATATTTCATATCTCGATGCTGAGGAAGTATATCTCAGACCCTTCATACGTGTTGCAGCCCGACAGTGTAGAAGTGAGTGAAGATTTGACATTTGTGGAAGAACCTATGGCGATCGTTGATTATCAAATTCGACAGTTGTAGTCGAAACAGATTCCGATGGTCAAGGTTTTGTGGCGTAGCAACAGAGTTGAGGAGCATACGTGGGAGACTGAAGCTGAGATGCGAGCTTCTTACCCGTATCTCTTTCCTTCTTGATCCTGTTTTCTGGAATTCGGGGACGAACTATTGTAAGGGGGGAAGACTGTAATATCCCGTGTTTTAAAATATTTTAATACTGCATCGGGATATGCAGTGTTAATAATTCTATTATATAATATTGATATTTCATGAGCTTTTATTTAATTAAATTGAATTTTAATTATTTATTATTATTTTGAGTACTTTACGTAAAATTTTCCCGGAACTTGCATTTTCAGGAAAATTTTCACGTAAATAATTTACTATTAATTATTTTAAATAGATTTACGGACTTGCATGAGCTCATTCATATTTTTAAAATACTAAACACCGTATATATGTGTACTTATTTATCTAATTAGGGTTTAATTAATATTATCCTAATATTTTATTATTTATTTATTAGTTTTATTGTTATTTAATTATTTTTATTTATTATTGAATTTTAAAATATTAAATTATATGTGTGTGGTGTATATTTAATGTGTGTAATTTAATATTATTTTATTATATAGTGTAAAGTATATATATATACATATAATAAGTCAAAAAAATCAAATTTTGAAAAATTACAATTCCGCCCCCGACTTCCTCCTTCTTCCCCAATTGCCTCCATCGCCGTTCCGCCACCTGTCACGCTAATTTCTTGCCGTTGGTGTACCGTCCGGTGTGCCACCACCTTCCTCAGCCTTCCTCACCGCCTGTTGCAGCCGTTTCCGGTGTCTGGAGGTTGATTTTGGCCGGAGAAGCCGAATTCTTCTTCACCGTCGTTCACGACGTTTCGGCCACCATTTTTAACACCGCCGGTCTCTTTCTTCTCCTTGAGCTTCAGTGAGTGTGATTCCAAGCTTTGTTTCACTTGAAATGGTCTTGATTTGCTTAGGTTTTGAATTTTCGATTTCGGCCATATTAGGGTTCTTGAATTTTTTGGACTTCAATTTGATTGATTCATGAAAAATTCCTTTACAAATGTTGTTCCCCTTAGTTTAATCTACATGTATGAATTTTTGTGGAATTTTTGGGAATTATTTTGATTTTTGGGTATTTTTGAATATTTTAATATTATTTTCTAATTTTCTGAAATTAATTAAAAAAATTATGAAATTGTGTTTTATGATAAATATAGGTGTTGAAATTAATTATAGGAATTTATTTGGAATTTTTATGAATTTCTATGTATTTATTTGAATTTAATTAGGTTTATGGAATTTTTGGAAAATAGGGTTAATTGTGTTTTTAATTGAATTTAATTGGTTAATTGAGTTTAATTATTGATATTATTGATAAATATGTTGAGAAAATTAATTTTGGATAATTATACTATTTTTGGTGAATTTTTGAATGAATTTTAGTATATTTATATATATAGGGGTATTTTGGTAATTTTACACAAAATTGGCTAAAAAAGTAATTTAATTGGGTTTAATAGTTATTTAAGGTATAAAAATGATTTCTACAAATTATTTAGTATTTTTAACTAATTAAAATTATTTTTCGTGAATTATTTTCAATTATATATATAATAAGTTTTTATCAATTTTTACTGTGTTTAAAGGTTAATTATGTAATTTCTACCTATAAAATGAATTTCTATGTTATAAGGGTATTTTTGGTATTTCTGTAATAGTTCCGTGAATTGTGGACCCCGGTCGGTAAACTGTAGTTTGGAGTCCGACCGAGGGGTTGTGGATGAGTTGTTGAGCTTATTTTTCGAAGTGTGTTTCTTTGCAGGGTCGGCTCTACTCTTTGAGTAGAGAGATGTTCATTTTACAGGGGAGGTTCTACCGAATTTTTGATAGAATTTTCGTAAAACGTGATGTCCGGTCGATCCCTAATCCTGTTTCTGTGTTTAATATTCTAGATCGAGTTTCTAGGACTTTTTGTTAGGTCTATTCTGATTTCTATCGTTATTGTTTGTTTAGTTGCGCCGAGACCGAGGCCTAGTGGACCAGGCCCGTCGGATCCATCTCGTGGAGCGCACTAAGGGTGAGTTACTATTTTATATATATGTGTTTAGGATGCATGATTTTAGAAATATATGTTTTATTTTGATTAAATGTGCATAAATAATGTGATTTGTATTTAATTATATCTTTAATTTATTTTTGGTATATATTAAATTATATGCATGTTTTATTAATAAATTATATTTAAAATGTTTTTAAATATATTTATAGTTTAATTTGTAATTTGATTGAATTTATTTGACGTATATATACTCGAAATATACCTGGTTTACTTTTGGTATATCTCCAGTATATATATGGTTTATATTGTTATGTTATTTAAATTCATGCATCATTTATTTGTGAATGAATGTTTTATATTTATTAATGAAGGATATCAATAGAACGTGCTACCTAGTGGGCAGCACTAGGACCGAGTACGTACAGGTATGCCTATAGCATTTAGGCTATATTACTAACCATTTGTGGATATTGATTGGATATGATTATTTGATGTGTGAGATATGATTTGGGAGTGTGATTGCTGGAGCTCGGTTGACCAAGTATCTCGGGGCTAATCACACTGACAGTCAGACTGCTGGAGCTCGGTTGACTTAGTGTCTCGGGGCCAATCTACTGTCTAAATGGAATAAGTGAATATTTTGGAATAAGTGAGCCTGTATGGATAGAGTGTTGTCTAACACTGTTTTCGAGGTTGTGATATTATAGGGTTCTATTTGATCCTTCATAAACGATGATTTTCAGTAAAATATATATTAAATGATTTTTCAGCATCTGTATGTATTTGTCTGTATATATACATATTAGATATATACTGTTGATTGTATGCATTGTCATTTAGTATGCATGTATATATATTATAGTAATTCACTTAGTGAGGTCTGACTCCCCTCCGTTGACTAATTTTTTCAGGAGAGTTATCTTCCTCAGACCTCAGTAGCAGGTCTGTATGCCAGATTTCTTCCGCCCCGGCTTCTTTATGTAAACTGCTTCTCTGAGTCTTGAGTTTTATTTTATCTAGACACTGCAGTAGTCATTAAATTATTTAAGAGATGTTGTATTATATTTGAACTAGATTTGTATTAAAAAAGTTTATATATATATGTGATGATGAGGATTTTATTTAAATCAGTTGGTGGATAAATATTTTAATATTTATGATTTTTATTTTCGCTGCTTTAAATATTGTTATTATTATTATTGTATATTTATTTTATTTTTAGGCTTGCTACGGGTTCCGGATTCGAAAGAATTCCCGTTTCCTAGCGCCGGTCATGGCCCCTGTTTTGGGTCGTGACAAAATTCAGCCTGCATAGTATCTTTCTATTTTATCCAATCATGCCTATTTTGACATTTCATGATTGATTTTGGTTTAAGATCATCTTTGTCATTTATGATTTCACATGCAATAGTATATGAAAATATTTCATCAATACTTTTCATCTCATTTCTATTCAATAGTTGTCTTATATTGGTATAATTTATCGAGATTTCTTGATTAATATCATTTATACCTTCCATTCGGGAACTTTCTTTATTTTCTATTTCTTCAAGGATATTTTCCTCGCTATTAATATGATTATCTACTCTCTTTCTCTTTCGAGGATTTTTATCCTTAGAACCAATTGGTCTTCTACACTTTTAGCATGTTTTAGACTCATAAGTGTCTTTACTCTCAGGTTTTATTTCTGGAATTTCAATACGAGCAGGAGCATTGGTTGTTGGTATATATGATTTAGTCACTCTTTTTATATCAGTAAATGCATCTGGCAATTGATTTGCAATTGCTTATAAGTGTAAAATCTTTTGCACTTATAATTCACATTATTTTATATGAGGATCTAGATGCAATAATGATGGTTCATTCCATAAAATATCCCTTTTCCCTTCTTTCTCCTTTTTTCCTAATGTTAGGAAAATAACCTTATTAAATTAGCAATCAGCAAAACGTGTTGTAAAAACATCACCAGTTAAAGGTTCAAGATATCTAATAATCGAGGGTGTTTCAAACCCAACATAAATTCCCAATCTTAGTTGAGGACCCATTTTTGTGCATTGAGGTGCCACAATAGGTACATATATTGCACAACTAAAAATTCTGAAATGAAAAAAATTTGGCTCTTGACCAAATGCCAATTGAAGTGGGGAGTATTTATGATATGCACTAGGTCTGATGCGAATTAATGAAGCAGTATGTAGGATTGCATGACCCAAAACTGAAATGGGAAGCTTTGTTCTCATTATTAATGGTCTAACAATAAGCTGAAGGCATTTAATCAATGATTCAACTAAATCACATTGAGTATGTACATGGGAAACAAGATGCTCAATAATGATCCCAGTAGACATACAATAATCATTGAATGCTTGAGATGTAAATTCACCAGCATTATCAAGTCTTACCCTTTTGATTATATAATTAGGGAATTGTGCTCGTAATTTAATAATTTCAACTAGTAACCTTGCAAATGCAATATTACGAGTTAAAAATAGACAAACATGTGACCATCTACTGGATGCATTAATTAATACCATAAAATATATGAATGGTCCACATGGTGGGTGAATTGGCCCGCATATGTCACCTTGAATTCTTTTAAGAAACATAGGTGATTCTTTCTGAATTTTAGATGGTAAAGGACTCAAGATTAATTTTTCGAGAGAACAAGTTGTACATGATATTTCATTTGATTGAAGAATTCTTTGCCCCTTCAATAGATGCCCATATGAATTCTCAATTATCCTTCACATCATTACTAACTCAGGATGACATAATCTGTCATGCCATAAATTTATTATTGAAGGATCATAAGATTTTTCTTTTACTGTCATATGTGATTCAATTACATGTATATACGTGTAATGCAATCCAGTAGGGAGTTTTGGCAGTCTTTCCAATACTTGTATTTTTCCTTATTCATAGGAAACTATATTTAAATATTTGTTACCATTTATAGTAATGGATTGGGTATTACACCCATTTCGATATATATCATCAAAACTCAATAAATTTCTTATTGATTTTGGTGAAAACAAAGCTTCATCAATTATAAATTTTGTTCCATTTGGTAATATAAATTTAGCTTTGCCAATTCCTTTAATTAGATTTACAAGACCTAACATTATTTTTACAACTGCCTTTATGGGTTTTATTTCAGAGAAATAATCTCTATTTTTCAAGATAGTATGTGTAGTACCACTATCTGGTATGCAGAGATCTTCAATATTGTCTTTATGTTAAGTATAGTCCATATTAAACTTCAAAATAGATAAACACATAATTAATCAATTAAGGTAAAAACATAAAATAATTATAAAGTAGGACATTTTATTAATTTGAAAATAACATACATAACAATAAAATATTCTTCAGAATTAAAAATAAAATAGGTAATAACAACATACTTAAAATTATAGTTGCCTCAATTTCCATTGTCAGTAAAATAAAAAACATCTAGATGAGTTGCATCATTAACAAGAGTATGATGCTCATTGAAGTTTATTTCTTTTTTTTTTCTTTCAATGATGCCTTTATAAAGTTGGCAAAGATGTGGTGGTGTACAACAAACTCATGCCTGGTGTCCTTTACTACCACATCTGAAACACACAATTTCAGACTTATGTTGGGGCCTTCCTTGAACACCACTGATGATTGATTTTAACTTCTTTTGAGGTTGAGTCTGAGTTTGTTGTGGAGTATTATTATATTGATTTCCATGACCACGGTAAAAAAATTGACCTCTTCCACGTCCACGACCTCTACATCTCCCACGTCCATGGCTATTGTAATTTTTATGTCTGAAATAATTTGTAGCATTTGCTTCTGGAAATGCTACTGAGCTAGTGGGACGGGACTGATGATTTTTCATCAAGAGTTCATTATTTTTCTCAACTACCAGTAAGCATGAAATTAATTCAGAATATTTTTTAAATCTCTATATCCTATATTATTGTTGCAGTGTAACATTTGATGCATGAAATGTGGAGTAAGTTTTCTCTAAGATATCCTCGTCTGTGACTGTCTGTCCACAAAATTTAAATTGTGATACTATTCTGAACATTGCAGAATTATAGTCACTTACTTTTTTAAAATCTTGAAAGCGTAAAGCTCTCTATTCATCAGTGACTACTGATAGTATTACATCTCTTTGATGATCATATATGTCTTTTAGAACCTTCCAAAGAACACTTTGATCTTTGATAGTCAAATATTCACATTTTAATCCTTTATTAAGATGATGACAGAGAAAAATTATAAACTTGGCCTTATCTTGCAATGAGGTATTATTATTTTCTTTTATGATATCAATTAACCCCATTGATTGAAGATGCATTTCTACATCTAAAATCCAAGACATATTATTTTTCTTCGTGATGTTAAGAGCAACAAACTCAAACTTTGCTAGATTTGTCATTATGATAACTAATAAAAAAAATATAACTCAATTAGAATTCATAAATTTGATGACTATTAAAAAAAATTAAACATAATCAGAATTTACTAATTCATTATATCATGAATGAATATTGTAAGAAATAATAGCAGTACAAAAAATGATACAATAATACTTAAATTTATATCAAATAGAAAATCATCTTCTATATGAATTATTCCAAAAACTATTATAATAGTTATGATAAAAAAAAAATATAAATATACCAAATCATGTTTACAATTTAGAGTAAAGAGAGAAAGAGAAAATGTATGAATTTGTGTGAATAAATCAAATTTATAGTTTATCTATTTATAATGAAAAATATAGCCGTTTGTTACTATTGGTAATAAAAATATAGCCGTTAGAAAATTTTTTTAATATAATATATTGAGAAATAAATTATATAAAGTAAAATTAATAAATAATGTTGATATGATTATTTATAGTAAGTAAGTTAACATAACGATATCTATAAATATAGGGCAAAATCGCCCATTAATATAAAATGAGGTATAGCCTTCCATTAACATAAATAATAAAAAAATATAAATATGCATAAATATAAATTGGTAGGAGGCATGGTCATTCATAATATTAGAACCATTTCTAACAATTTTTATATCAATTGTGCAATTAGTAAAACAAAATAAAAATAACAATTAATATAAAGTTAGATTGAATAAATAAATATAAATATGAATAAATATAAATTAGTAAGAGACATAGTCATCCATGATAATATATAATCAAATAATATATTCATAAATGTTAAATATTAAGAAATATGTACCTTATTATTTTAATCGAGCGTTTTTCGTGCTGATAACGTATTGCAGAATTAATATTAAATTGCTTAGTTTGTTATAAAATTAAACTTGAAATACCAAATTAAAATTTCAATGCCTTTACTTTGTTTTAGTAGTATTTAATTAGAAAAAAAATATTTTATAGTAGAATGATTTTAAGAGAATTTATAGAGAGTTTGGAGAGAATTTGGAGAACTATAATATTGAAAGAATTTAGAGAATAATCTTTATTTTTCTCTATTTTATCATTAATGAATTTCAATTTTTTTATATAGAAATTTTATTTTCACTATTTGAAAACTATTATCTCATAAGTAATATATTGTTCATCCACATTCATAATAAAAATTATAAGTTTTGGATTTAATTAATTTATTTAATTTTAAATGATGGTTGGTTGGAATGGAATGGAATGCAAAGGTGCGTGTGAGTGAGTGTGTCATGTCGTCCATCCTCTCATGGGTGGGTTTGTTACAACGTTATCACCATAATTTATGGATCATATGTTATTTTAATATTAAATTTTTAATTTTTTTAGCTTTAAAAATTTTATTTTTATTTTAAATTAAAATATATCTAACATATTCAATTAAATTTCGCATATATGACAATTGAAACATGTATATTTTTAGTATATTTACTATATAAGTATTTTATTAAATAGTTTAATTACCTTATAAACTCCATAAAATAAATTTTGATAAAATTTTATTTTATAGTATCCACAAACAAATTTTATTTTATGAGGTTAACAAGAAATTAAATTATTTAATAAGATATTTAAAAAGTAAATATACTAAAAATATATTTATTTTGATTGTCATATAGTTAAATTTGATTAGATATATTTAAAATATTTCAATTTAAAATAAAAATATAATTTTTGAAACTAAAAAAATAAAATTTTAATATAAAAATAAAATAAAATAAAATATAAAATTATGACACTAACAGTATAACAAACCCTCTTCTTTTTCCTCCAACCCTTTTTCCGTTTTTTCATTCCTGTCTGTTAAAAAACAAATACAAATTGGGTGTTTGGGCCAATTCCAAATAGGACCGACCAGCTTTTGGGCCAATTGCATCGCATATACTGGTCCAAGTAAGTGTGGATTGTGACGAAACTCCAACTCTAACCAATTTTTAATTCAAAAGCCCAAAAGCTACTGTAACCAAAGTTCAGATTTCCAGTTCCATCATCCTATGCAATGCAATATTATATTATATATTGCTTGTTTTCTTTTCAATAATCAACTAGGATAACTTTTCATAAAGATAGATAGCCTTTTTTTTTTTTAATAACATGCTTTTGGTTTTACCTTTCTATAATATTCTCAACGCATATTAATCTTGCATAGGCAAGTTTTTTTTTTTTTTTTTGCACTTGCAAAACTCATTAATTCCTTAGAATATCATCAACAATTTCAATCAATTAACATCCTAGTTTTTCTACCATTCTAAAATGTTAAAGAATAGAAATCGCCACATAAAATATAATTAATATGGGAATTATGAGTGATTTGGATGATATAATAAACAAATTGTTATACCTTTATATAGTTTTTATTATTATTATTATTATTATTTGATGGAAGACCTTTATATAATTAAACTCAGGTCAGGTGTATATATTTGTGACTTGTACACCCTTAGAGTCCTTAACTAATTTTAAGGACATGGAGAGATAAAAAAAATATAATATAACCAAGCAATAATGTACGTGAAGGAAAAAATATAATAAATTGTATTTTGATAAATATAAATAAATATTATTATTTATATTTATGAGGGTGTGATGGGTGGAACATTCTGATATCTCCTCCTATCAACTCTTTATGCTCTTTAGGGGGTATTTTCGGTGTAAGCTCTTCACCATCCCCGAGGCTTGTGAGCATGTTCAATGACACAACCTTAAGTGAGTCCCTTAGTGTGAAACTAGACAACAGACATCGAGTTCAGGAAAGAAGAATTTGGTTCTCTATAGGGAAGGAGCTCTATGGACACTACGAGGCCAGGGTGCTCATAATGCGTGGTTCTCCTAGACCCGAGGTTAGAATATGGCTTGCGCTATGCACTAGCATATAGGGTAATTCCAAGACACTATGGGATTTGAATATTTGCGGGAAGTATGAAATAAGTACATGACCCTTGAGTATGCGAGAGCTGTGAGGCTAATGTAGGATTCGGTAATGTGCGGGAATGATGAGGCGAATGCAAGGCTTAAGATAAGAATGAGGCTTGGATACATATGCGGGATACAATGCGAGCATAAGCTTCAAACGTATATGAGAAACATAGAAACATTGATAGTAGTGAACATGCAGGGTTGGTTAGGTTCGCCAACACTCGACTATAGTCGAAGGACATTTGGTATTAATGCTAAAGGCATGTTTGTGAGGCTTGGCTAGCCTAAATATGGGGAAGTTTAGGCACCACACGGGTTGAATGTCAGGGTTAAATGGAGGACCCGTGACATTTGGTATCAGAGCAAAGAAAACGTGTGATGTGGGAAATATTAATTTATAAGTATGATGTTATTGTTGCAAAGATGAATAATTATGGACCCACAATCATTCATGTATACAACTATTTAATCAAATATGTTTTCTTAAAGTGAAATAAGTGCGAGGGATGTGGTTGTCAATGGCACATTAATGTGTCAAAATTGATAAACAAAAATTTATGGGAATTAGAGGATATTCACTAAAAGAATATCATTAAATGTCAAGGTGAGGTGGAAATGTACGTGACAAACTAATAAAATTGGTGGATCCTTCATACTTGTGACTCTTATAAAAAATTATTGAGGCGTAATTTACTTGTGGAGAGCAAGCAAATGGAGAGACACTGAAGTTTGTTAGTGAGCTCATACATAAGAAATAAAATGCGATCATGTGAAGCAGAAAGTGTTTGAGACTTTGGTAAGATATGACACTATAATAGCATCATAATACTGATGCGCATCCTTGGGGGATAACTT
Organism: Mallotus nudiflorus; assembly: GCA_947683625.1. Taxonomy (NCBI): domain Eukaryota; kingdom Viridiplantae; phylum Streptophyta; class Magnoliopsida; order Malpighiales; family Euphorbiaceae; genus Mallotus; species Mallotus nudiflorus. Next base: position 627,375 of record CANTUR010000082.1, on the reverse strand, counting down.
ATGCTCTTGATAAAAACACAAAAGAAACTTCGAGTAAAATGAGGGAACAATTGATAAAATTATAGTAGGATTGCTTATTGGCGAAAAGAGGCCAATTGTAGTACGATGAGAAACGTGCTAAACGAGAGACCGATAGTGCCAATCATAAGACAAACATATCGATGTTGCGATTGAATAATTTATAAGCAAAAACATAAAGGATACAAAGTCCCAAAATTGAGATGCAATGAATGTGATTCAATGCAAGATGATAAAGTGCGTTAAAATTCACAATGTCAACAAGGGTTATGGCAGAACCCATTAAATGTAACGAAATCGAAAATATTGTTAGTCTTATGAGACTATTAAAGGGATGATACCCTACAATTGGAAATATGACAATGCACAAATAATGAAGTGCAAAAGTTGAGATATATTTTTCAATTGACTAATTGTAAGAGTTATCATATTGTGGCACAAACTTATAGCGATGCGTGATGTGGCTCAAGGGCCAGTGAGGAGTTGAGCATGAGTTAGGCTTGAGAAGTCAATGAGATGAAATTTTTATGAGTATTATGATTCAAAGTGGGGGAGTGAAACCCACTCAACAATGAATGAAATGATAAATAAAATATTATGATTTAATTATGGTTGCAGATTGTTGTGAGTGTGTGAAAATAATAATAATAAAAAAAAAAGAAAAAAAAGAGAAGAAAAGAATAAAAGTGGGAGGAAAATAACATAGAGTGAAAAGAAGAAAAGAAAAGAACAAGGGAAAGTGAAAAGAAAAAGAGAAAAGAAAAAAAATGAGTGTGAGCGAAAACATGTTGTGTGAGATGTATGGTTGCTAAAGGTTGCGGTAGCCTTGATTTGTGTTTAATAAAGGCTGTGGTAGCCTTGATGTGTGTTTACTTAACGCTGCGGTAGCCTTGCTATGTGTTTACTAAAGGCAGTGGTAGCTTTGTGTGTTACAAAAAGGTTTGCCAATAGAGCTTGAGGTAACCTTAAAAAATACATATATGTGTGTGTGTGTGTGTGTGTGTTTTGTGCAGGTGACAATAAGTGTCGATTTAGCTAAACAAAGGAATCACTAAGGGGATAGAACATGAGTGTGGTAAACAAAGTGTAATGCTACTGAGGCTTGAAACACTTACAAAACCATGGTGGAAAATGACTCGAATGACATGCTATAACTTTTAAGAAGTAAGAAAGGGGATTCATTGAATCAACTTAATTGTGGATGGAGGGTTATGGCTTTTTAGAGATGGAGATGATATTTTCGCTTAAGGTAAAGGCACAAGCAAGTTGATTCCAAAATCATAAACTCTTACTACTATTAAGACAAGCAGAAATACTACTTTCATATGACCCATTGGACCCGAATGTACCAAGACGCACTTTAGAAGATCTTATAAAGCTATATTCTCTTGCAAGTTACTTCTACAAGTGGAATGTACACAAGGAAGACCCTAGACATAAATGGGACAATATATATACCTTTTGGCATTGGAATAGCAAAATATATGAAGTCTCTAACGAAATAACAAGTAATGGATGAAGAATGTGGAAAAAGCAAGGCAAGATGTTGGCTAGTGGAGACCCTATCCTTGAAATGAAAGATGCAAGCATGCAGGATGGTGCAAAATAGCAAAATGCAAGTGCCTAGAGCTATGAACAACAATGGTATTGCAGGAACACAAGGATAATGTATAAGTCATATTATGCTCCTTTATAATTCCTTAACAGAAGTGGTAATCTATGATGATTATTAATTGATGTACAAATATATGCAAATGGCGAATTTATCTAACATTGAATTTGTATTAAAAGAGTTAATGAGGCATGAGAATTATTTTTTAATATGTATTGTTGTTGCTTCTTCATTTGTCTTGCGAGGTATAATTTACACCCGAGATAAGAATTAAGCAACGAAAGCATAGGAAGCCTTATAGAGAAGTAGAAGCAAGAACCAAAGAGAAGACATGCAAATACAGAAGTGGAGAGCCAAAATTCACGATGGACAAGAGCGAAAAGTGGTGAAGAGTTGACATAGTTTTAAGAGTATAAACAGGCAGTGCAAGTTGATGGAGATAAAATAGAAGAAGACATGGAATACCACAAAAGAGGAGAATTGTAAACCTTATGGCCAATTGATAAGGGCGTCATTTGCTCAAGTGGGGGAGAATGTAATGGGGTGATAAGAAGGCCTTAGGGGCCATGCACCCTTAGAGTCTTTAGCTAATTCGAAGGATATAGAGGGATAAGAAAAGTATAATATGACTGAGTAAGGATGTACGTGAAGGGAAAAGTATAACGAAGGGCATTTTGGTAAATATGAATACATTTTATTATTTATATTTATGAGGGTGTGATGGGTGGAACATTATGATATCTCCTCCTACCAACCTTCAAGGTGCTCCTTATACTCTTTAGGGGGTACTTTTGGTGTAAGCTCTCCACCATCTCCAAGGCTTGTGTGCATGTTTAATAACACAGCCTTAAGTGGGCCTCCTAGTGTGAAACTAGGTGACGAGCATTGAGTTCAGGAAAGAGAAATTCAATGTCTCCATAGGGAAGGAGCTTTATGGACACTACGAGGCCGAGGTGCTCGTGGTGTGTGATTTTCCTAGACCCTAGGTTAGAATATAGCTTGCGCTATGTGCTAGCATATAAAGGAATTCCGAGACATTGTGGGATTTGAATATATGCGGGAAGTATGAAACAAGTACATGACCCTTGAGTATGCGAGAGCCGTGAGGCTAATGTGGGATTTGGTAATGGGTGAGAATGATAAGGCGAATGCAAGACTTAAGATAAGAATAATGCTTGGATACATATACGGGATACAATGCGAGTATGAGCCTTGAATGTATGTGAGAAATATAGTAACAATGTTTGTAATGAACATGTAAAGTTGGTTAAGTTTATCAACACTTAACTATAGTTGAATGACATTCGGCATTAATATTAAAGGTATGTTTGTGAGGCTTGACTGACCTAAATATGAGGAAGTTTAGGCGTCCCATAGGTTGAATGTCATGACTAAATAAAGGATCCGTGACACGGGTGTATATATTTGTGACTTGTTACATACAAATATAGCTAACAAAAAATAAATAAATAAAGTCTCAGGACTTGGATATATATCTGAAACTGAAACTCTGAAAGAAATAAATGAAACTGTACAATTAATCTTTTGGCTGTGATGGTGAGATATATGCCCGCAGCTAGGTAGGAGGCGAGTAACACTAACATCGATCATGTCTGTGGACGTGAAAAAGGTCAAAAAAAAGAATGATAATAATGGAGGTGCATATACATCTGGTGACAGTACATGACATATATCCATACAAAAAGAAGGGCCAATGCATGCTTCCTATAATTTGTTCTCACTGTCTGAGTTACATCAATCCTGCAGTCACTGCTCACTCCACTGCTGCCTTTCACAACAACACCACTGACCCACACTTTTACAATTACTCCCATTCTTCACTCTATAGCTAAAGTACAATTGCAACTTAAAAACCCTTCTTTTCTCTATTGCATGCAGTGCACATATGGTGTAATAAGAACGAAGGACAGATAGAAAGAAAGAAAGAAAGAAAGAGTACGCATGTACTAGAGAGAGCAGCTGGATTATATATTCTTATTATACATGGCTCCTGAATTGAAGCTGAAAAAAAACACAACAGCTAGAGAGCTTGTCTTTTTTCAACATAAGTCTGTCTCAACACACGTGTGCCTGTAGCTCCTCAACTCGACTAACTGCCAAATGCCATACACAGTCATTGCTCACGACTGAACGACTCATCAACAATAGTATGTATGATGCCGCTTTGGACATTGATTGCAACTTTTTTCTCCTTTCCTTTCCAATCAATCAATCAACATGTGACCCCCATAACTTTAGAAATCTGTCTTATCACCATGTTTATATTTCATCATCTGCTTTATCATTGCACTTTTTCAGCCCGTATAATTAAATTATAATGCAATCAAATTTAATTCATCCACTCCATTGCTTTGCTTTGCTTATTCCCCTTTTAAAATCAATGCACGCAGTTCCTTATTAGATGCTGCTAATTTCATTGTATACGTGAACACATATATGTATATATATACGACAATATTATAAATTGCCTTATAACAAAATAATAATAATAATAATAATAATAATAATAATAATAATAATAATAATAATAATAATAATAATATTAATTTGATAGTTTGATATTGCAGTTGTAATAGGTTGTGATATATATATAGTTAATATGATTGTACTGAAATTGTTGTAATTTCTCGGTAGGAAAAAATATTGATTTCTATTTTCAAGAGACCACAAGGTAAATTATTATTTGTTAAGAAAAAAAAAGATAAATTATTATTTAAAGCAAAAAAAAAAAAAAAAAAAAAAAAAAAAAAAAAAAGAGCTAGAAAAGTATAACTCAGGAAATGCGAGTGGAGCCAGAAAGGCAATGCAGCAGCAATGAATGGCGAGGGAAGGAGGGAGGATGAGAGACGAGGGGCTGATGGGCAGGCTAGATAGGAGCTGGTGGTGGTTAAGGCCACATGTTCCCCATAAATGCAAGAGACAATGCCAAAGGGGTCTGCCTATGCGCAAATTTCCCCTGTTGTTTCTACAGTTTTATTTGTCTCCTGGGGTTGCTCTCATTGTCCCCTTCTATGTCCATGGTTTATGGATCTGCGCCTAACCTTCCAGTAGTCGTGGCCGCATGTTGGCCTTTGCCTGCTATCTCTTTAAAAAGTGCTGCAGCTTTTATATATATATATATATTGTGATGCGAAATAATAAATTTTTAAATGAGTTTGTAAAATAATTAATAATATATATTGATTATTATTAGAATGTAATTTTTTTATATTGTTAGAGATTTAATTTTTTACTTTAATTAAAATTGTCTTTATTTTATTTTCTAATTAAAATTAGGGTTAAGGTTGGTAGGTTTGTATTATCCTATAAATATATAAGTTTTAAGAATATGTGAGGCAATTTTGTTGAATTGATTATTTAGAATTATTATTTTTTCCAAATTTGATATTCTTGTAAATTAACGAATTCTTGGATATCTATTTTTTAATATTTGTATGTAAATGAATAAGTATAAAAGATTATTAAAAGATTAATCATGCGCGATTCAATGACTTGTAACGTTTATTCTTTTTTTTTTTTTAGGCTTCTACAGTGTTATATTATTATTACTAATTACATACTGTTGATCTTACTATATGTCAAGCAAGAAATGATATCATGACAAAATACTATATGTATATATATATATATGTTTGTGTGTGTGTGTATGGACTTTATTCATCCTCAGAGCATGCTTACTTTGCTGCCAACATGTCTACATGGCACAGCTTGCATCACTTTTGGTTATTGCAGTTCAGAAACAAACTTAAAATGTTCTTTAATTTCCCAGATGATGTTATGCAGCATAGTCGTTGAAATTTCTTGGAAATTAAGATAGTGTTAATGGAATGGCTGAGTGAGCTAGCATTCGATAAGGATAGGGGTAGAAAGTGATAGTGCATTTGACAACACTTTCAAAGCAAACCTGAACCTCATCTGAATTTAATGGATGTAAAAGTGTCCTCACACACATGTGCATTGACCAGTTATGAGGCCCAGGTTAATCACAAATCACAATCCTCTATCTAATCTTAATGTTTCCCTATTCAATTCAGCAGGGCTTATATCACTTTCCTCGTGTGTGTCGGCATCCCACACTTTGCTTTATCATCAATAATTATTAAAAAATTATCACATTATTATTTGCTGCTGCAAAGCACTGCTGACACATTTTACTCTGAAATTTCCAAGGAAACAAGAAGAAGAAGAAGAATAAAAATTAAAATAAAAAATAAACAGAAAAATCATTGTCCAAGCAGGAGACAGAGTCCTCTAAGTAATCTGAATATCAGTGAAGATTCAGGACAAGACTGCACTACAAATTGTTAAATCAGAACTCAGAAGTGTTCCGTAGCATTTAGCCTCCGAGATAAGATAAACAAGAACTCTAGAAAAACAAAGGAACACCGCATAGTATTTACCGAGTTCATTTCATTCCATTCTAAATGGCTCCCAGAAAGGAGTTTTCTTGCTGAAAAATTTTCCAACTACTCTCGAATCCAAAATCTTTAACGCTGCTTCGGATTTGATGCACCTTGGTGTCTTGTATTGATTTACTGAGGATCCCTGAGACAGACAGAAATCCATGAGCGCATCAAATGTCCCATGTTTCACCACCCTTATCTCCAAAGGACCAATAGACTTGTCCTTCTTCCTGCACCTCCTATAAACAGAATCCAGTGATTCTTCTACTGTGAAGCAGCATTTCTCCATGATTGCTGGATCAAGCTCTGTTGGATCATTATTTCCTCTTGGTTTAAGTTCCCAGAACAGTACATAATGACCTGGGATTGATGAAGTATCAGCAAAGCTAGTGTATTCTGTCAGAAGAAAGCCAGGTGGCTCGAGCAGTGGCTTTGCTTGTGTCACTGCCTTCAACAGGTCTTCTTCATTAGTTTTGTCTGTATCGATGCTTAAAACCACATTTCTCCTGTGAACAAAACGGAATTGAGGAGCATTGTTATAGAAATCTGTCACCATAAGAATGTCTCCAACTCTGTATCTGTATAGCCCTGAAAACCAACAAATTACATGTCATCAGAAACAGCAACTTATGGCCTACAATGACTAATATTCCATAATGCTTTTGATCCATTTATAACTTGTGAGTTTAGTCTACGAAAACAATACTAATATGGAGAAACAACACAGCAAATAAAGTACAACACTGAGGCATTACTCATTTTCTTAAATTATGGTACAAACTCACCTGTAAAAGTAGTAACAACAAGCTCGTAGTAGCAACCAACTTTTACATCCACAAGGTCCACTGTTTCCATTTTCTTATTATGCTTCTTCTTATTCTCCCCCTCATTCAGTACACAATTCTGATCAGAAACACCATTAAATTGTGAATCTTGTACCACCTCTCCATAATCTCTCTCAACAGGAATGAATTCAAAGTAGGCCATATTTGGCAGGAGGGTATAAGAGACGTCAGAAGGGGCACTTAGCGGCTTAAAGTTGATCCCGAAGTAACATTCAGAAGAAGCATACATTGTTGAAACCAAAGGGAGCCCGCCGCTGTAGAATTCAAGGGTTGGAATGTATTGGGCCATGGAACCTGTAACAATGACTTCAATAAACTTTGTCCTAGGCCAAAGCCTTTTGATTATCCCATCCCATGATTTGCTGCTACATTCATTCTCAATCAAATCAGCCAATTCCGAATTGGGTTCCTTCAAGATTTTCAACACAGCATTTCTGCAACTGGGGTCATCTATCCAATCACTGAGGCAACCTGTTTTTATGTTGGAACATAATTCCTGCCAGTAGTCTTCTAAGAACTTGATTGCTCTCAGGAAAGCAGATGCAAAAATTGCACCCACTCTAAGAACCTCATCTCGCTGTGCTAAACCACACAGTAATTGGCAGTACATGCTCTGTCTGCTATCAGGACACAAAATAGCCTCATCAGGACTTGTATAAACATTGTAGCGGTTAAAATGCCTATTTCTGAAGTTGCTGCTCTTGTAGTAGCTAGTTAGGACAGGCCTGGCCATCAAGCCAGAAGGTGTGCTAATCTCAGGTTTGATAAACAAAAGATACATTCCTTTTCCCTGGTCTAAGCCATCTACGTACCTGAAACAAAAACACAGTTACATGGTTATTTTTACACTGTTACATTCATACATAATCTAAACAGTAGAAAAGTTATTAAGGGAACAGAAATGAAAAAAATTATCTTACTTGTTCATCACTGGAACAAGAAGGTTATAGAAGAATGTCTTCCTGTCCAAATCCTCAGCAGTTGAAGGCATAATTTTCGGTTTCCCTCCTGAAGTTCCAGAGCTGCACGCATCAAGAAAAAGGAATGATAAAAATTCCAGGAAATTAACTAAGTATATATGGGAGCAATTAACAGAAACGGATGTACATACCTTGTAAGGAGTTCGGTGATTGGCTGAGCTGAAATGATAGTAGAAGGCTCGCCGTTGGCAATACGCTCGATACAAGGCCTGATATCTTCATAATTGACAACAGGTACTTTCTCCTTGAAGCTCACCTTATCAGAAAGACCATTGAGGAAGATGCTAAGGTATTCAGTGTGAGCATTTTTAGTTAATATATGCTTCAAAACCTGTTCTTGAATTTGACATGCATCTGTGGTGAGGTCCTCCAAGAGCTTCAAGCCAGCTTCATCGTCATGAGGGTCATAGCTCGGCAACATTTTCGGCAACTATTGTTAATGAGAAGAAGCCTACGAAATTATATGGTCTTAGCAGCTCAATAACATGTTATATATGAGCCTTGAATTTAATAATTAAGACACTTAAAAAAGGAAAAGAGTGGATGTTGCTAACTTATCCTGTTTTCTAACTCAACTATGTAACCAAAAAAAAAAAAAAGAAAAAGGCAACAAGAACTGCATATGACACAAGTTAATGGATGGGCAGTTAATGAAGAGGCCTTTTTTCTCAGTCTCTCTTATCTCCTAATTCGTTACAATACATACAAAGAGCAAAAAGAATGTGGTTTTTGGTAGCTGCTGCTGCTGCTGTTGCTGAAAGTAAGAGGGGAAATGATTAAATAACAGATTCTGGAAGGTAATGCTGCATATGAAAAAAAAATTAAAAAAAAAATAAAAATCAGAGAGGAGGAAGTGTAAAGGAAGTAGAGAGAATGCAGGTCCTACACACGTGGCCTTGTCTGGTAAACTCTGATTTGATGCATCTGTTATTGGTCAAAAATACCTACAAAGCTAGCTCTCTACTCTAAGTACCCCCTTTCTTCAAACGAAAAATTAAATATTTTAAGTCTAATATGTATATATATATATATATATATATTAAGAATAAAGTTGTTTTGTCCAATTTCAAGCCCAATCACTGATCACTAGCTAAAAAGATAAGCCTTTTGGTCAATAACTAATTAAATAATCATACCATAAGTGCTAATGTTGCTGTGACCATAATTTACAAGATTAGGCACCGGAAGTAACTAATGATTTAATTATAAATGTACTAAACAAACTAAAATGCATTAAATTTGAATCCTAGTAGTCACCATGAAAGATCAGGAAATTAATGTTGTCAATTGACAATGATGGAGAAGCTTGTCTACAGTTCTTTGTATTTGTGCACAAATATATTAACAGGAAGCAAAATTTCAAAAGAAGGGGGCCTCATATTCGTATTTACATTATAGAGTTAGAACTAGTCCATGCATGTTTTTGGTTGATGTTGGCAGCACTACACATGGATGTATGCATTGAAACCCACCAGATTACATACCGCATCCCCGTCATTAGGCCTTTGTCTGTCACTTTTTTGGCTAAAAAATTGGGCTGGAAAAGCACAAAAGGGTTGGCTAACACACTCTATCAAAATCTTATGCTGATGATCCGATTGTCTGCAATGGCATCACGTATCAATCACCATGCACGATGTTTAATCCATATATATGGTACAAACAAACCCCCCCGCCCCCCCCTTTTTTTTTTGTAGTTGTTGTCTGTGGTGCTTACGTATTCGAAGCATTCGGTTTCTGAGGGAAGAGTATTGCATGAGGAAACAATTGTATACCTACTGAGGCAGCCTTAAGACAACTTCACTATGTACTAACCCGTCGATTGGTGCGTGAATGCAATTTTAACCCAACTTTCAAAACATTATCAATTAGTCTTCCAACAATTAATCTAACATAATTTCATATATTAAGATTTAAATTTAAACCTAATGCTAATTAACTAATTAATTGATTAAGCTAGGTCTAGATAGTTGTGCATGTTTATTAGACATATTATATTATAATGTCTTAAATGATAGCTGTGCAAATATGCCTTTCGTTAAAGTGCATAATTTAGCCAAGAGAAAACGTAAAATCTTAGAATTCAAGCTTTTAAGGCACTTTATTATATATTAAAGCAAGTTTTCACATTTCTCAATATGATTTCATATACCATAGTACCCAAAAAAAAAAAAATCAATTAGGTAACTAAGATTTTAGCAAGTTAATTGGTAGTATTGATATATATGTTTATTGCTATTTATTAATTAATTAAAGTGGAAGAACACATACGTATACGCTAGAAGATGGTCCACTATCTATTTCTTGTTTCCTCCATATAATTTTATTATCTTCATACTGTATTGAAAAACTGTTGAAATGCATTTTTGGATGGGATTGAATTAACCTATGTTTGGAATCAGAGAAAAATTGAAATGATAGAAAATATAAGAGGAAAATATAGAAGGAAAGTAACTTTTTAATATTTGGTTTATGAAAAAAAATAAAGAGAGAAAGAAAAATTGAATTTATTTTCCCTTTCATCTTATCTCTCAAAATTAAAGAGAAAATTGAAAAAAATGAAAAGAAAATGTATTATAATGATTACTTTTATTATTTTACTCTTTGTTTAAGAAATAGAAAGATATTTTACTTTAGAGGTACAATAATGAATATATAACATATATTTGTATTCTCTAATAAAAAAGATAAATTTATTTTTTTTTCACTATATTATTTTTCTCCAAATCTAAATATAAAACTAATAAATTAAAAAAAAATAATATTATTTTTTTCATATTTTTCTCTTTATTTTATTTCCTCCTTCCCAAATATACTGTAAGAGAATTGTAAATAAAAGAATTGAAACAAAATCCAACAGAAGAAACAAAGACAGAAGACAGAAGAGAAAGAAACAAGACCATGAGATGGGCTGTCAAGGGGATGAATCATATCATATGTCATTTCAAGGACCCTACCCAGCTATCAACAAAATTATGATTGGAGGCCGACCATTCGACCCACACTTGGAAACTCATATTCAATCAAAGCTTCATGTTTGATTATTTTAATTTCTTCAGCTACATGTCTATGCCTGTATCTGACCCACGAGCCAGTAGAAGGTTTTGAGGACAAATTTAATAGAGTAACAGTAGTACTAGCTAGTGCTCGAGATATATAAACTCAAATGCTTTGCCAATATAGTCGTTGATGTATAATAATAAAGAGTAATGATATACGTGGTGTGTAGTGTTCCGCGACTGTTAAACAATAAGATTTAAAAAAAAAAAAAAAACTATACGGTCTTTATGAGTAAGGAACAATGTAATTTGTAATTTTATTTTGTTAGTAAATTTGCGGTCTGTTTTGTATAGCAAATCACTAGGAAAGTAATTTTCTTAATATATTAGATATATAGTTAAGTAAATAAAAAAGAAAGAATTGCTGGCAATCGCATTGTAACGTATAGAGCAAGGAAAAGGTTGCAAAAAGACAGTTTATTGCATGCTTTAAGAAATCTGCCAAACCTTTCAAGATGTTTCACTAATTTAATTCAATGCAGAACTGCAAAAATTAGCCCTAGGCTAGCTAGTGATATATGTGAAAGCTTGAAATATATCATTGAAACTAGTAATGTAATCTGCATGGCATTAATCTAAGGAAAGATGATGATCCCTAGCTGGCCATTAAAATTTAGTAAGGCAAAGCTCTGGTCTACAACTAGGAGATCGTTGAAGAAGAAGAAGAAGAAGGAGAAAAAAATAAAAGTAAAGAAATGATTAATGAAAGATATGAGGACATGTATATCGGGATTTGCTAGATTTGGTTTCAGAGGTCTCCATGTTCGAAGAAAAAGACAAAGTAGGTGTCTTATGGAGGGGACATAGTACCCTTGAATTTGGCAGGGGAAGAGGAGCTAAACACCAGGAACCTTCCGTCGTTTGTGTTGCCGATCATTTACTAATATCTAAGATCTTTCTTTCTTTTTTTTGAAGCCAATTGCAGCTTATCATCAGGAAGAAGGAAGACAGAAAATTTATATAGCATGCATGACATAGAGATTCAACTCAAAATTCTTAATTAGAAATCAGAAAAAGTTTTTTTTTTGAAACCAGAAATCAGAAAAAGATTAATATATATGTGAGGAATTTTTTTTTATCCTTTTTATGTACACTCAGAGTATTACATGGACCACTAGACAAGTGATAAACTTAGTCAATAATAATAATCTAATGAATAATATAAACGTTTACTAACCCTTATGATTTGCCGAAAGGCAAGAAGGCATGACGCCCTTTGGTGTTTCAATATCCGTCAATGAGTGGTTTGACATCATTTTAATTAGTCTCAATATCCTAACTACAATTCTAGACTTTTGACGAAATTCACCAGATCCGAGACCAACAAATACGTGCCTTATTATAAATCCTTCAACTTGGGAAGGATGTCACGCTATAAACATTTTTATGGTATCTTCTGCACTGCATTAAAAAGGTTCACATGAGCATGATGCAAAGCAACCATTTTTATTGTAGATTGTTGTAGGCATTTACTATATATTAACATTTTGTGGATGGCGACATATATATATATATGGCCGTCTTAGAATGTGGTTCTTTGCAAGGATTAGCACTTGACACTTGGTGGGGAGGAATTTCCAAGTCAACTTTCTTCGCATATACACCTAACATGCATACAAATATATATGTGTGTGTGGAATTATTGGAGATACATGTCTTATATTAAAAAAAAATGGCGTTAACGGATTGTTTTTATTTAATAGCTAAAACCCATCGAGCTACCAATTAAGATTCCTACGTAGCTCTCTTAATTAATTTCCTCTAAAACAATGCATGTGAGCCAAGGTAGTTAAGGTCCACCATGCAGCATGTTGATTTTAGATGTTGTTTGGAGGGCTTCATTCATATTAGAGTCGGACCATTAGTGAAATGGTGCTGAAAATAATGGTAGGTTGTAGAAGAAACCTTAATTAAGGACCACAACATATATTTGTCTAGAATAGAGATAAAGGTTGAAATACATAGTATTAGTGGGTGTTGCATTTGTATAATCACTGCATGTGACATGACGATGGAATCGGAGTGTTATATCATTAGAAAAGAGAAAAAAAAAAACACCAGTAACATACACTATATATAAGGCAGGCAATCAGTTGTTATCATATATATATATATATATATATATATATATATATATATATATAACATTTAGACGATTGGCCTAGATAATGATTAATTATAATTACTACTTAATTAGAAAGCAATAGAAAAGGTAGCATCCACGTTGCATTTGATAGAGCCCATGAAGTAGCACATGTAAATTCTTTTTCAAGTATTGGGAGGCTACGCACATGCTTCATCTTCAACTATCCCATATCCCCGAGAAACAGATTATCACAGCTTGGAGCTGTGTTCTATATATATTTTTTTATGCCCCTTTTTATCAGTAATTAAACAATACAGATACATATATAAATTTATCATTTTGCATCATCCAACCCAAGCCATATCATTTTTATATAATTGATATTTATTTTGACTACAAGAAAGAGGCAAACTAACAATAATGCTGCCTTGCAATCTGGACCTCTATCTTTTGTTTTATAGGATTTGAGCTGGAACCCGTATAAAATTAAGCTACATTTGACTTCTGACGAAGCCCGTCCCATGAAAATCAGGCCTGGAGTTTGGAAAATTCATAAGCTTGGTCAGAGTGGGAGTTGGGCCTTTGGTTGATAGGTGTTTGATAAAATATGGTTTTATGAAGAAGTGAACGGCTCCAAATTTAATCGTTAAACTGGAAAGCAGGCAGCCATATCATTTCACAGATTATTAATTGGGTTCATACACTCGCAAATTAATTAATGTGTAGATCATGAATGATGGTATTTCAACATCATAGGGAAACTATTTATAATTATTGAAGGTGGTGGATGATTATATATATATATATATAATTCATTCATTCTATCAGTTGATGATGGGTGGTATTTGGATCCCAGTGCATGAATAGAAGCATTGAAGGGAATTCTAGTCACAAGCCGCGAGACAATCACCTTGCTGCGAGTCACCAAGATTTGAAGAGGAGCAGCTGTCAAGGCACGATCCCAGTACATCTTCGCAGTTCTCCAGGCAGACCCCAAAGTCCTCCTGGCTCTGCACTTTGCAGCTAGGCCCTGCTATCAACATCGACGCTATTATTATCAGCACCACAAGACGGGAGATTATTGCTGTATTCATCGTTTAAACGCTACTTATACATGCACTATACTGCTGCTATATTTGATTACTATATCTATCCATTTATTTATAACTCCAAAACATGATGATTTGTTGTATCAAAGTCCGGATGCATGAACCCCCATTTAAGGCAACTCAAGCAGCGTCCTCCCATGTACACTTCTACCTCTACTATAGTTTGTACTGTATTATCATTCAATGACTTACTATTTTCATTTTGTACTATATACGCCTACGGTATGTATATTGAGGTGATTGAAATCAATTAAAACCTCCTCAGTGATGAGATATAGATAGGCCCAAATCTCATTCTGTTGGAGCCCCAGCCGAACCCAAGAGCGGCCCACATGCAATACTAGGTCAAAAGTGAAGTGACGATTGTACCCTGATGCGTGTATATGTTGCCCTAGAAAGTTTGATATGCCTAAGGGTTAAGATCCGACGGCCGACATAACTCATCCGCCTCCTTTATATTCATCCTTTTTTCCTCCACTTATCCTCCCTTCACTGAAACCTTCTCTCGCGCTCCCTCGGCATTTTTAGGGTTTCTGATTTCTGCTCACAGCAAAAATGGTGAGTTTCATAGGCTGTTTATGTCTCTGTAACTGAAATTTCTTGTTTTGTTGTTCTTTTTTTTTTTTTAAAAAGAAACTCGTGATTGCTCTGGTTTCTGTGCGTTGATTAACTATTGATTTTGTGGATGATTGATGAAGGTTCTCCAAAACGATATTGATCTGCTTAACCCTCCTGCTGAACTTGAGAAGAGGAAGCACAAGCTCAAGCGTCTCGTCCAATCTCCTAACTCATTCTTCATGGTATCATTTGTTTCTTTCGACAATATGCTTTTGTCTTTGATTGCTTAGGTATTCCGTCTGCTTGTATTTATTTATGTTTGGATTTGGTTCTGGTGTAGGATGTGAAGTGCCAGGGATGCTTCAATATGTAAGTTTTTTTTTAACGTTCGTTTACTTTAATTAAAAATGACGATGTCTGCTGATTTAGCTTGCTACTTTCGATGTTTATCTGTTTTTGTTTGTGAAATATGATTCTGTAAAAATATATGGTGCAGAACAACTGTGTTCAGTCACTCGCAAACAGTAGTGGTGTGTGGAAACTGCCAGACAGTGTTGTGCCAGCCAACTGGGGGCCGTGCAAGGCTTACAGAGGGTTGCTCTTTCAGAAGGAAGGGTGATTGAACGATATCCTATTGTTGGTAGATGCTGCTAGTTGCAATGGTGATTTCATCAAAGAAATGAGAACTCTTCTTATTGGTTTTGTTTTGGACTTGGCTTTTGTTTGTCATGTCGAATTTTGTTAGCGCAAATGTTATAGACTTAATCACTATCTTAGAATTGTTTCTTTATTCTGGATTGTGGTGTTTAAAATCTGTTTCAATTTGACTAAATCTCTTAATGTTATTAATAGTATTATAATTGTGCGCTTATTTAAATCTTGTTTGGCTTTTATGCCTTCTGTCTGTGGGAATTGAAATATCCATCTTGAATTGTTCATGGGATAAAGTTTCTTTTACTACTGAGTAGCTGGCATGCTAAGAAGCATTTTTCTAACTAGGTGGTGGTGATGATGTCTTCTTTGGAATCTTTGTATGATAAGACGGTACAACATTTATATAAAATTTTCTCACAAAATATTTGAACTATTCTTCTTGCTAAATGCTGCATTTGTGAAGTTGTGCAGCTATTGAGCTTTAATTTAGTTTGGACAGCTATATGATTTTTTTAATATCTAAATTCTTGTTAATCATTCATTAATAATTTTCTGCATCTTACTTGTGGGTACTCTTGAAGATATTGATAAAACTTGAACTTCAATCCTGTGAAGTAGTCCATGTTGGTATAGGAATGTCATTCATATTTTTTCTTCTTTCTGTATTTCCTTGATGCAGGAACTCTGCAAATGATGATAGGTGCTCTGAATTTTGAGCTCTTATAATCGTTCATCAGGCAGTGCAGAGTATTTAGATTTTCTCATATTTTATGTGCTCATGAATGTGTATTTCTTTGATGCAAGAATTTTGCAAATGTTGATAGGTGCTGTGAATTTTGAGCTCTTGTAATTGTTCATCAAGCAATGCAGAGTGCTAGATTGTCTCATATTTTATGTGCTCATGAATTTGTTGAAAGAGTTGGTGGTTTTAGGAACAATTGTAATCTCTAGTGGTTGTTCAGGACAATTGTAATCTTAGTGTGGATGCTCCTCTCCATGTCGGATGGCGGGAGAACTGCGGCTGTTGTGTCTGTTGTTGTAATTGGTTTTCCTCTTCTGGTGGTGTATTGTATTTGTGCCTGGGTTGTGGTTGTCATGCGGTATTTGCGGACGATTTAGAAGTTAGTAATTTGATAACCAATGGAGGTAACATTTATCAGTGGAAAGATTATTTGGCGAGGTGATTTTTTTCGACGTAGGGAGCTGAAGATTTGTGAACCAATATCATTTTGCTTTTTGGGTTTTTCCTAACCAGCTCGGAGTGATAAGCATCTGGGCTTATTTATCGGCCAGTTCGGAGTGATGAGCATTTGGGCTTTATTTATCGGCCAGCCTTTTTTTTGGTTGGTGAAGCATGTAATTGGGAATTCAATGGCATGGGTATCTCATTAAAAAAACACTATGATGGTGGCTTAAGCGTTGCGGATCCAATTTTCGAATGGTGGTTTTGTTGCTAGTTGGTGTTAATTCGATGTTGTATAATTACGTATTTACAGTTGCGGATTAAATCCCTAAATTTAAATGATATGTCATAATCAGGTATTCCCAATTGCGGATTAAATTTGTAAATTAAAATGAGATGGCCGGCAGCTGGTGTTTCTATAAAAGCATTAATTAAAATTGATTTGCTTGCATCTTGGTGGCAGTTTCGCAGCGTGGGACAAGCCATTCCGGCTTTTATCTGAATGCAACCAAACAAATGGGTCCAAATGAATTTTTTGGTTGTATGAATTGATATCTCTAAACATTTTATTGAAGATCATTAAAAAGAACATCATATATGGTTGGAGGAACAGAGCTCCAAATCAGCGAGCCAAACAAAGAATTAACTTCCCTTGCTAAGATATGGGCAGTATGATTAGCTGAACTCCTAACATACGAGATTTGATAGCCAATAATCTCGTTAAATAAAATTCACAATTTGAAATAACAAGTCCATAATGAGAGACATCAACTACATCAGATAACACAGATTGTAGGACTAATAGAGAATCAACTTCAATACTAACGTTATGAACATCACTTGACTTTAACTAGCACAAAAGACTCACGCAAAGCAATAGCCTTTGCTAACTTCACATTTTGAGATTCATGAGGTTGCTTCATCTGCAAAGCGGTGACAAATCCACCATTACAATCCCTAAGAACAACCCCAATACCCATGCTTCTATATGCTGCAAATATAGTAACATCTACGTTGCACTTAAGCCTTCCAAAAATGGGGTGATGCCAATGAGTAAGAGCTGTTGAAGGAGTAATATCACCTAAAATATTACTTGCAGCAGCACTAGATTAAGCACACTCCTAGTCATGTAGAAAACGTTGCGCCCAAGTCACAATAAGCTCAGGCTGCGCCTTTCATTGTTCCACACAAGAGCATTTCTACCATTCCAATTGCTCCAAGTGATTACAACCAAGACTGCACATTCATTAGCAATGCAAAGTTCAAACATACTACTAATCCACATTCCAAAATCAATAACAACACTAGAAATTACTCTGCTTCTAATTAATTCCCAACAACGCTTGGTCATCAGACAATTGACAAGCACATGAAAAATAGATTCAAGCACATTTTGACATATAAGGCAAACGTTGACAACATTAACCTTTCTAGTCACCAACAAATCCAATGTAGGAAGACGATAAGTAATAGCTTGCCAAATCATAGATTTATCCTTATGAGGCACTTTAAGAGCCCATAACTTTTTCCATAATCCAACTTCTCCAAAGCGTAGAATATACTTTACTTTTATCAAGCACTTGTAACCACATTTAACAGAATAACAACCATTTTTGCCCAGTGGCCAAAACCATACATCCTTATCACAACACGAACTCAAGGGGATACTCAAAATAGCCCTAGCATCTATGTTATTAAACATATCAAACACAACATCCCCATCCCAAACGCGCTCACTTAGTGTTATCAAAGCATGGACAAAAACATCTTTAACACTACCCCATTCAGCCGAAATAAATGGATGTTCATCACTAGGCAGCCATGGAACCTTGTAAACTTTAGTGTCCATACCATTATCGAATCTATGCCTTATACCATTCTTGAAAAACTCATGAGCAGCCATAATACTTCTTCATATGTAGCTCGGATTATGGCCTATCTTTGCCTCTAAGAAAAAGAAAGAAGGAAAGTATCAAGCTTTAAGAACTCTAGAAACTAAAGAATCTGGCCTTGTTAGAATACTCCAAAATTGCTTTCCAAGTAGAGCAATGTTAAAATCATATGACTTACGAAAACCTAAGCCACCAAACTGTTTCGGTATACATATATATTGCCATCTAAACCAATGAATTCCCTGTGAATCATTCTGCTGTTTACTCCACCAAAAAGCATTTAGCATCTTCTCTATGTTATTACAAAATGAAGTTGGCAACAAAAACACACTCATAGCATATTTAGGGATGGATTATGCAATAGTTTTTAATAAAATTTCCTTACCAGTAGTAGGAAAAAGCTTATTACCAATATTGAATATGCTGCCAAATGCGATCCTTTATAAAAGTAAAGATACTCTTCTTATTCCTCCCAACCAAAGGTGGTAATCCAAAATATCGACCATGGTTGGCAGTCTCTGCCACACCCAAATAATTGCAAATAGCAAAACGGTGATATGAATGAGTATTAGTATTGAACATGATGGAAGATTTTTTAAAATTAATCACTTATCCAAAAACCTGCTTGTATAATCATAAAACCTCCTTAATTGATTCGTATTCAACCATATTGGGTTTGAAAAATAGAAAACTATTGTTAATGAAGAAAAGGTGCAAAATAACAGGAGCTTCCCTAGTCACTTTGCACCCATTAATCCAACCCATTATAATAACTTTTGTAGGAGCAAAGAAAGACCCTCAGTGCAAATGATAAATAAAAAAGGGAAAGTGGATCTCCTTGACGGAGACCATGTTCCGAAATGATAGGCCCAAAAAAACCATTATTCCTGGCAATATGAAATATGACAGTAGTGACACACATTATAATCAGATTGATCCATCTCTGCGAGAAACCCATTCCTACCTTGAGATCACCTCTTCAGAAAGTGAGAAACCTCAAAGGCGATTAAAATATTATTTATTATTAAACAACAAAAGCACTTTGAGATTTATAGATGATATCTAGTAACACTTTACACAATAGATTTGCCAAAACGTTTGCTACAACCTTGTAGAGAACATTGCACAAAGTAATGGGCTTGAAATCAGTAACTAGTTGAGGATTTGCCTTTTTTGGAATCAAAACCAAAGTTGTATCATTCCAATTAAGAGGAAGAAAAATATTATTAAGATAACTAAGAAAAACTGCGATCACATCACCTCCAATAATATCTCAATACTGTTGATAGAATGTTGAATTCATACCGTCAGGACCATGTGATTTATCTTGGTGAATAGAGAAAACAACATCATAAATTTCATCTCCAAAGAAAGCTTCCATCAAAATACCCTTATGATCATCTGAGATACAAAAAGAGACAACGTATAAGACCTTAGATCCTTCAATATGATAAAAAGTAAATCAGGTTAAGAAATAATTTGTGATAATATCACAAAGTCTAAAATTCCAACCCTTCCAAGAACCATCAATGTCCTTTAACTGCTGGACATAAATTCTTTTTTTCCTAGTCATAGCCATAGCATGAAAAAATATGGAATTAGTGTTCGAATATTGCAACCAAATTTGCTTTACACGTTGACAATAGTAGTCATTTTGCTACTGCAAAATAGACAAATACATCCTTCGGATCTCATCATATAGCTGCTCTATAGTAGCATTGTTATACTTGCTTTGATGAGTGACCATATCCCTCTTACAATTAGCAAGCCTGTCTATAAAGCTTTTATTTAACCTTTTACTTCAATGATTCAAATCATGCCTACACTAATCTAGTCTTGTTTGAATATCAAGGCTACTACTTGCAGCCCAACTTAAAGAAATAACATCCCTGCAATTCGGTTCACCAACCTAGTAGTTCTCAAACCTGAAATGCTTCTCCACCACCTAATACAAACATTTAATAACAGGCAAAAAGATTGGATAATGATCTGAACTAATAGCAGGTAAATTAAAAACTGAACATAAAACACCAAGCACCATTCTTAAAAGCCATATCAAGATGTTCCTAGATCCAATGAAATGACCCACGCCCATTTTCCTAAGTGAAACAGTGACCAACCCAACCAAAATCATGGAGATGACAATCTAAAATAACATCATGGAAGCCATTAAAAAGCTAGATAGGATGTTATATCCACCCCTTCTTGTCTAAAGGTGATGAAAGGTCATTAAAATCACCTAAAAGAACCCAGGGCAAATAAAAAACACCACTTAAAGAACATAATAAATCCCATGACTCATGTCACTTGCTCCGCTCAGGGAACCCATAGTAGCCAGTAAAATGCCATGTTCCTAAATTATCAGTGGAAACCACAATATTAATAAAGTTTCTCGATGAACCAATGATCTAGACAAGCTCCTTTTTCTTTCAGAGCAAAGTAATTCCTCTACCATGCCCTTCCCTTTCAATAATAAAACTTCCCTTAAAACCCAACTGATCCCAAATTATTTTAATCCACTGCGAACTAATCATTATTTCTATACAAAATATAATTGTGGGCTTTTTAGACTTGATTAAATCAAGTAAAACATGAATAATTCATCGGTTCCCAAGCCCATAAACGTTCCAGCTCAAAGTACTCATAGTAACTAGTGGGCTTGTTTAGTAGAGCCCGCCCCATTCAAGTTTTTTAAACCCTATACTAGGACTAAGCATCGGGCGGGTCAGTTTGGTTCAGGTTTTGGATATCCATTTTGATCAAGTTAAAAACTAATGAAATTGGAGGCTGAACTAAGTCTATTTGAGGTCTGAGATCGACGGGTCGATTAACCGATTGAATCATATTGGATGGTTCAGATGTATCAGTTGGATCAGATTTTGATGGCCAATTAAAATTGAGCCCAGAACTAATAAAAATTTAACTATATTAAGCATATTAATGGACTTAGACCAAATTTACATATTTTTAGTTTGTAAAGTCCAAAAAATATAAGCCCTAAGGCAACAAAATAAATAGCCTAAGGGCCCTAAACTATACATAATAGACCTATAATTAAAGCCCTATAATTTTAAATATAAAATTAAAGCCCTAATTCTATATTCTATATTAATTACAAGCAATAAAAAATTCACTTTACATAAAGCTAAGGACTCCATCCAAAATAATAGGAATCCTGTAAAATAATTGGACAAAACAAACATAAATTGCAAAGTATTAAATGAAAGAAATGAATGTTAAAAGAAATATTGATGAGATGAGTCTCAGGGCAATTAGTTTTAAATCAAAAGCCCATTGGTAAAGTTGTTCCTGGCAAAAAAAAAAAAAAAAAAAACCACCTAAGGAACATTTGATACTAACAAACATTTTTATCTTACAAGTTGTAACAGCCCAGACTAACTCGCATCGGATATTGTCTGCTTTGCCCAGGCTTAGCCTGCAGCACACGATTTTAAAATGCGTCCAATGGGAGAAGGTGTCCATACCCTTATAAGGAGTGCTTCGTTCTCCTTTCCAATCGATGTGGGATATAACAATCCACCCCCCCTTAGGGCCCAGCGTCCACGCTGGCACACCAATCCAGGCTCCGACTCTGATACCATTGTAATAACCCAGCCTGGGCAAAGCAGACAATATCTAATTGGGCTTGGTTTGGGTTGTTACAATGGTATCAGAGCCGGAGCTCGGATCGGTGTGCCAGCGTGGACGTTGGGCCCTAAGGGGAGGTGGATTATGATATCCCACATCGGTTAGAAAGGAGAACAAAGCACTCCTTATAAGGGTGTGGACACCTTCTCCCTTTGGACGCGTTTTAAAACCATGCGCTACAGGCTGGGCCTGGGCAAAGCGGACAATATCTGATGCAGGTTGGTCTGGGCTGTTATAATGGTATAAGAGCTGGAGCCTGGATCAGTGTGCCAACGTGGATGCTGGGCCCTAAGGGGGGGTGGATTGTGATATCCCATATCAGTTGGAAAGGAGAACGAAGCACTCCTTAAAAGGGTGTGGACACCTTCTCCCATTGGACTCGTTTTAAAATCGTGCGCTGTAGGCTGGGCCTGGGCGAAGTGGACAATATTTAATGCAGGTTGGTTTGGGCTGTTACAATGGTATCAGAGCCGGAGCTCGGATCGGTGTGCCAGCATGGACGTTGGGCCCTAAGGGGGGGTGGATTGTGATATCCCACATTAGTTGGAAGGAGAACGAAGCACTCCTTATAAGGGTGTGGACACCTTCTCCTATTGGACGTGTTTTAAAACCATGCACTGTAGGCTGGGCTTGGACAAAGCGGACAATATCTGATGCGGGTTGGTCTGGGCTGTTATAATGGTATTAGAGCTGGAGCCTGGATCGGTGTGCCAGCGTGGATGATGGGCCCTAAGGGGGGGTGGATTGTGATATCCCACATCGATTGGAAAGGAGAACAAAGTACTCCTTATAAAGGTGTGGACTCCTTCTCCCTTTGGATGTATTTTAAAACTGTGCGCTGCAGGCTGGCCCTGGGCAAAGTGGACAATATCTGATGCGGGTCGGTATGGGCTGTTATAATGGTATCAGAGCTAGAGCCTGGATCGATGTGCCAGCGTAGACGCTAGGCCCTAAGGGGGGTGGATTGTGATATCCCACATCGGTTGGAAAGGAGAACGAAGCACTCCTTATAAGGGTGTGGACACCTTCTCCCATTAGACGCGTTTTAAAATCGTGCGCTGCAGGCTGGGCCTGGGCAAAGCGGATAATATATGATGCTGGTTGGTCTAGGCTGTTACAATGGTATCAAAGCTAGAGCCCAGATCAGTGTGCCAGCGTGGACGCTGGGCCCTAAGGGGGGGTGGATTGTGATATCTCACATCGGTTGGAAAGGAGAACAAAGCACTCCTTATAAGGGTGCAGACACTTTCTCCCTTTGGATGCATTTTAAAACTATGTACTACAGGCTAGGCCTGGGCAAAGCGGATAATATCTTATGGGGGTTAGTCTAAGCTGTTACAATGGCATCAGAGCTGGAGCCTGGATTGGTGTACCAGCGTGGACGCTGGGCCCTAAGGGGGGGTGGATTGTGATATCCCACATCGGTTGGAAAGGAGAATGAAGCACTCCTTATAAGGGTGTGGACACCTTCTCCCATTGGACTCATTTTAAAATCGTGCGCTGCAGGCTGGGCCTGGGCAAAGCAGACAATATCTGATGCGGGTTGGTCTGGGCTGTTACAATGGTATCAAAGCTGGAGCCTGGATCGGTATGCCAGTATGGACACTGGGCCCTAAGGGGGGTGGATTGTGATATCCTATATCGGTTGGAAAGGAGAACAAAGCACTCTTTATAAGGGTATGGACACCTTCTCCCATTGGATGCATTTTAAAACCATGCGCTACAGGCTGGGCCTGGGCAAAGCAAATAATATTTGATGTAGGTTGGTCTGGGCTGTTATAATGGTATCAAAGTTGGAGCCCGAATCGGTGTGCCAGCGTGGACACTGGGCTCTAAGGGGGGTGGATTGTGATATCCCACATCGGTTGGAAAGGAGAGCGAAGCACTCCTTATAAAGGTGTGGACACCTTATCCCATTGGACTCATTTTAAAACCGTGCGTTGCAGGCTGGGCCTGGGCAAAATGGATAATATCTGATGCGGGTTGGTCTGGGCTGTTACAGTTTAAGATTCCCTCTAGGTGGACTATGAGTAGGGATTGCTTTAATTCCTATATAGAAGAGAGACTTAAACTGAAAAATTATTTCAAATCTCATTCTAATAGGGTTTGCTTGACCACTAATTCTTAGACTTTTATCCAGGGAATTAATTATATGTGCATTACAACACATTTCATTGATGATGAGTGGAGGCTTAACAAAAAAATCATTTATTTTATACCTATTTCTTCACATAAAGGGGAACATATAGCCAAAACTTTAGAGAATTGCTTGCTGGAGTGGGGTTTGAGGAATATATTCACTGTCACAGTTAACAATGCTTCCTCTAATGACACAGCTTTGTCATATTTCAAAAAAAAATGATAAATTGGGGGGTGACCACAGTTAGAGCTAAGTATGCACACATGCGTTGCATTGCACATATCTTGAATCTTGTAGTGAATGAGCGGTTGAAAGATGCAAACTTTTCTATTAAAAGAGTAAGGGATGCTGTTAGGTATATTAAGAACTCACCATCCAGATTGAGGAAATTCAAGGAATTTAGTGACTTAGTTAGCGTTCAATGTAAATCAAGCTTGTGCCTTGATGTTCCCACTAGGTGGAACTCAACCTATTTGATGTTAAAGATTGGTTCTTCTTATGAAAAAGCCTTTCAATTTTATGAGGAACATGAAAGCAATTTTAGGTTAGAGTTAGGTGATAATGTACCAACTAATTTGGATTGGGAGTTTGTCAAGCAATATGTGACATTTCTGCATCATTTCTATGAGTTAACATTGAGAATTTTTAGTTCTCAATACATTACTGCCAATATATTTTTCACTAAAATTACTGACTTTTTTTACATTCTAAATGAGTGGCAAAAATCTGATGATTTATCAATGAGGCTTATAGGAAATAACATGAAAACTAACTTTGATAAATATTGGGGTGACCTTGAAAAAATGAACCATCTCATTTTTATTGACAACATTTTATATCATAGGGACAAAATTGAATACAAGAATTTCTCCTTAAACACTATTTATGGAGAAATACTTGGTTGAAGCATATTCAATAATGTCAAATGTTCTCTTTATGAGCTGTTTGAAGATTATGTTAGCTTGTATAAACCCTCAACTGATTCTGTTTCTCAGATTTTCTCTACTGAACCTCTTAGCCAATCTGAATTAGGTGCCTTTGATTCTGTTTGTAGGAAAAATATATCTATTTTGAAGGCTCATTTTAAGAAACAGAAATTAGATGAGGGTTTAGGACGTGGAAGCAAGAAAAGTGAGCTTGACTTATACCTAAATGAAGCAGTTATTGAGGATTCAAGTCCCTTTGATGTATTGAGGTGGTGGAAGTTGAATTTAGAGAGATTCCCCATCCTCTCTAAACTTGCTCGAGATATGTTTGCTAATCCCATCTCTACAGTTGCTTCAGAGAGTGCTTTTAGCACAGGTGGTAGAGTCCATGATGTCTTTCGGAGCCCCTTGACTCTAAAGATAGTGGAAGCTCTTATCTGTAATTCAAATTGGCTAAGAAAGGGCAATAAAACTGTGTCTGTTGAAGAGGCACTTGAAGATTTAAAAGACTTTAAGAAAGGTAAGTATTAATTTTATATGCCTTAATAAATACATGTTTTTTCATTTAATCTTTTCTAAGTTTGTTATTTTACTTATGTAGATTTGCCATTAGTTGGAATAGGGCCAAACATGCCTTTGTTGATTGCTGACCATGCCTCCTCTTAAGCCATATAATAGATTTTGCTAATAAAATTTTGTGAATAAATTTGCTAACCTTGGTTACCTTTTATATTAACGATATATTTGTGCTATAGTTGTTATTTTCCTATACTACTTTTTCCTTGTGCTGCTGTTTGCTTGTGGGGTTTGTAATTAAATGTGACCTTCACTGCATTTTTAAATCAGATACAGTGTTGCTGTTGCATTATTTTGCATTAAAATGTGACCTTCACTGCTGATTTGATTTTGCTTTAGTGTTGATGTTGCATTTTTTTGCATTCAAATGTGACCTCCACTGCTGATTTGAATTTGATTAGTATTGATATTGCATTTTTTTTGCATATGTAAGGCTATGATGAATGCTTCCACTCAATTTAAACTAAGTTAAATAAGTGAATGATGTGCTTAAGTTTCCCTGGTAACTCAATTTATTGATGTTGCTGGAAATGTGGTTGCATTTTCTATTCATGACTTGTTTTACATACTGAGTGAGTATGAGCCTCTTTCTTTATTATCAAATTATTGCTTATTTTGATTTATTATACTAATTCTTGTTGCTTCTTCTTTTCAAGGCAATTGCTGGTAGTGGTATTGACTTATTTAAATCTTGTTAAGGACTTTTAAGGTTCATGTTTGTTACTGATTAAAGGACTTACTGCTGTGCTGGAGACTTCTTCTTGTTGGTTCATTGCAGGCTTGTAGCTGGATTTATATTGTTTATGTTTACATCATTTATTCATTCCTGCTTTTATTTTTATATTTCAAATAAGATGAGTCAATGATGAGGCTTCCACCTCATTTACTTGTGTGATATCCCACATCGGTTGAAAAGGAGAACCCTTATAAAGGTGTGGACACCTTCTCCCATTGGATGCATTTTAAAATCGTGTGCTGTAGGCTGGGCCTGGGCAAAGCGGAAAATATCTGATGTGGGTTGGTCTGGGCTGTTACAATGGTATCAGAGCAGGAGCCCAGATCTGTGTGCCAGCATGGACGCTGGGCCCTAAGGGGGGTGGATTATGATATCCCACATCGGTTGGAAAGGAGAACGAAGCACTCCTTATAAGGTTATGGACACCTTCTCCTATTGGACGCGTTTTAAAATTGTGTGCTGCAGGCTGGACCTGGGCAAAGCGGACAATATCTAATGTGGGTTGGTATGGGTTGTTACAATCGTATTAGAGTTGGAGCCCGGATCGGTGTGCTAGCGTGGACGCTGGGCCCTAAGGGGGGGGATGGATTGTGATATCCCACATCGGTTGGAAAGGAGAATGAAGCACTCCTTATAAGGGTGTGGACACCTTCTCCCATTGGATGCGTTTTTAAATCGTGCACTGCAGGCTAGGCCTGGGCAAAGCGGATAATATCTGATGCGGGTTGGTCTAGGCTGTTACAATGGTATCAGAGTCGGAGCTCGGATCGGTGTGCCAGTGTGGACATTGGGCCCTAAGGGGGGTGGATTATGATATCCTACATTGGTTGAAAAGGAGAATGAAGCACTCCTTAAAAGGGTGTGGACACATTCTCCCTTTGAAAGCGTTTTAAAACTGTGCGCTGCAGACTGGGCCTGGGCAAAATGGA